>OX155977.1:17382079-17982079 GCA_944548615.1 Micropterix aruncella
ATTTTATATATATATATATAATTTTATATATATATATATATATATATATATATATATATATATATATATATATATATATATATATATATATATATATATATATATATATATATATATATATATATATATATATATATATATATATATATATATATAAATATATATATATATATATATACATATATATATATATATATATATATATATATATATATATATATATATATATATATATATATATATATATATATATATATATATATATATATATATATATATATATATATATATATATATATATATATATATATATATATATATATATATATATATATATATATATATATATATATATATATATATATATATATATATATATATATATATATATATATATATATATATATATATATATATATATATATATATATATATATATATATATATATATATATATATATATATATATATATATATATATATATATATATATATATATATATATATATATATATATATATATATATATATATATATATATATATATATATATTTATTTATTTCCATAATTCAAGATACAAATTACAAAGAAAATCCTTATTCTACCAAAAAAAAAACAGTTTATAATAAGTGTATATATTATACCTAGCTTAGAAAGGAAATTCATCTTTTGACATGACGGTTTACCACCTCACTAGGTATGAACCTGTGTTGAGGTGGTACTAACATCGATGAATTCTTTTGAGACGAGAGGGCAAGTCTTATCTAATATTTGAGTATAATTTAAAATTTAAAGTTAAATTTAAAAACATCAATAAAATTATAAACTAAATTAAAATTTATGACAATCTACTAAGTTATATGGAATAATAATAATTTTTTTTATATATTTGATATAAACACATATAAATATGTATACCATATATAGATATATATTAATATAATATATATATTATATATACCATATAACATATATATAGTAATATTATATATAAATTCATACATATAATATGATAGTAGGTATATAAAATAGAGTTATAATATATAAAATATAAATAAATATATATCACGATCACACCTGAGACCTTAATAATTTTTCACAGTCTTCCCTAGATTTATTTAAAAGCCAAGTTGCCACCACTCTTCTAAACGTAGCGTAAGGTACGTCGGTCGTATATATATATATATATATATATATATATATATATATATATATATATATATATATATATATATATATATATATATATATATATATATATATATATATATATATATATATATATATATATATATATATATATATATATATATATATATATATATATATATATATATATATATAAAACAAAGTCAGGTTTGTTCGAACACTTATAACTCGAGAACGGCTGGACCGATTTTTATGGTTTTTGATTTGTAGTAGGTACCTATTTGTCTCCATCCCGAATAGTAGAATAAATAAATTAAAAACGAATGAATTAAAAACAAAAATTGAAAAGTAGGCGAAAAATTAAAATAAAAGAAAAACATTTTCCCATACAAAATGTGATGTCAATCATGTCAAATATCAAATGTTACAAACTCTCTTCTACGTGGAACCCTCTTCTTAAAATGTTCCCGCCGCCGAACGCCGAACGCAAGGAAGTAAGACAGGATACAGTGAGCGTTGTGTGCAAAACGGATTTTCGAAATTCGCGCGCTCCGAGCCCGCCCCCACCACCGTTATAACCTACGCAGTGGCGGCAGCGGTATGCGGTCTACCCACAAAACAACGGATTGACAGCAGACTACAGCTCTTTCAGTCTACCCTGGACAACGGCGGCTGCAACGTCACCGATACGTCGGGTGCTACAAATTTCACGCTGTAAATTTGTTTTCTATCCTATTTATAATGTCAAACAACCGCGATAGTCTTCAATTTTATATATATTTTTTTGTTTGATGCAAAACAAGATGTTTATTTAATTACTAACTATTTTTATATCAACCTATTTCCCAGCGGTAATTTAATACTCATTGTTGTTCTTGATAAGGACCGGATTGCTTTTATCTGTGTCAGTCGTTCTCGCATATTCAGATATACCAGATGTTAGTATAATTCTAAATGAATGTAAAAAATAGTGTTCATGTTTCGTGGTGATTGACTGTTGCTATATACCTATTTATCGGGACGTTAAGTACAAATTTAAACATTATTTTCAAGGTGTGCTTAGTAAATATACACTCCGTTTTGTGACATAGTCAGCTGAGCCCCGTTTGCCGAAAGAAGGTAACATTCTGCAAAGTTACAATTTCACTGATACCTTTGGTTAAATAAATAAATTAATAGTTTAAAAAAAACACTAAAAACACGCTTTTGGGCTATGATACGATATTCACATACACGCGGCTATGATACGATATTCCATCATGGAATACCAGTGCCTATCTACCAGCTTCATCATCAGACCTTGAAACCTAATCGTGATCAAAGTTCATTCCAAGACTTTTCAAACAAGTCCAAACACAGCTATGATACGATGTTCCATCATGAAGTTCCAGTTCATATCTTCCGACGCCATCATCAGATCAGTTCGACAGTACCATATTATTGTATTGTCATCAAAACTACATACAGCTGCCAATTTTCATGACGCTACGATCCTCGGAAGACGGTTAAATTAGTTACCTTAGATTCCATTACATAGTTACATACAGGTCGACCTAATAAAAGCGTGTTAAAATCACAAGTACAGGTGTTTCTCACCTGTACAATGAAATCGATAAAAATAACATCAATAACAATGAAACGCTTTTTTTTAACAAATCGGCGTGATTATTGCGTTGAAGCAATATCCTACAGCTAACCTTGACCTGGGCTGTGGCACACATACTCTTGATTGCAAATCTACTTGAAACCCGATTCGAAGTATCAGGAGTGTGGCGAGTATGGTATATCGCCTTTTTACCTCCTCGTGCGGCATGATTTCCTGATACTTCGAATCGGTTTTGAAGTAGGTTTGCAATCAACAGCGTTCGAGTATGGTATATCGGAGTTTTACATCCTCGAGTGTCATGATCTCCTGATACTTCAAATAGCGTTTGAAGTAGTTTTTCAATCGAGAGCGTACGAGTATTGTATATTGGATTGATGCCTCCTTATATGAAGTGATCTCCTGTTACCTCGAATCAGTTTCGAAGTGGGTTTGCAATCGAGAGCGAGCGAGTATGGTATATCGGTTTTACCTCCCGAAGTTTATCAACACTGGTTTGCTTAAATTGGCGACATCGGGTTCACTCTAAACTAATCATTGACTTCAAAAAGTGTTTCGCTTGTTGGATCCTCCATTTTTGTTCTATAGTCACTTTCAAGAATGCACATGGTGTCATCTGCAAGTTGGACAGTCTTGGCACAAGTTATGTTAGTTGCTAAATCGTTACAATAGAGTTTGAAGAGGAGAGGTCCTAATGTTGAGCCCTGAGGCACACCGATGTTTACTATTTCACAACTCGATTGCTCAGCCTTTTCCTCAATTCCATCAATTATTTTAATCTCCACCACTTGCTGCCTGTTTTGTGGGTACGATTTAATGAGTGAATTGGCCAATCCTCTAATTCCATAATGGTTTAGCTTGTCTACCAGGGTATTGATGTTTATACAGTCGAATGCTTTGCTTAGATCGCAGAATTTTTATACACTTTTTTTTATACACTGTTAGCTTAGATCGCAGAACATTTTATACACTTTTTTTATAATTTGAAATGTAATTTCATTTGTAGAAATACTATTTGTTGTAATTTCGTAATGTTATTATATATATAATAATTTTTTGTAATGTAATTTCTATACCCAGATCGGGTTTATGAAAATAATTTTTTCTTATTTCTTCTTTCTTATGTCATGATCTCCTGATACTTCAAATCGGGTTTTAAGAAAATTTCGCAATCGAGAGCGTACGAGTATTGCATGTCGAATTGATGCCTCTGTTGGAGACTCGGTCCAACATATCCACAACAAAAAAGTAATTTCTATTGAATCGAAATCACAAACACGCTCGAATATACACGAGTCAGATGCAATAGATTTCCAACTAAATTCGGCATTTTATGCACAGTCAAATGATGACTAATGTCATTTCTTCTGATCGATACGAATTAACACACTTATTTCCCACCCCACTCACAACTATTGCATCACTGCACACGATATAAAACGCAGTACATTTCGATCGGTCAATATCATTCCCTGGAGGGCAGTAACCGCGCATTAACAAGTACTCGCGCCCTACACTTCACTTCGAGTCAACAAATCACGCATAGTATACGCGACTATCATTGTCTTCGAATCTATCGCGGAGCTTCACACTTCGGACACACTACCACGGCTTCACCTCGCGCCCACACTACCTACACAACGGCGAAATATCAATCAAGGCGTTACGAACTGGCAACCTACTACAGACCTTCTGAATAAATACTTCAACTTCAACGTCCACGACTTTCAATAACGGAGAAAACTTCTTGATGAGAACCACCCTTCGCTCACAATCAATTGGAGTCAAAAGCATCTTCTAAACTATAAAATCCGGCAGAAAATGAAACGGGAATGCAAGCAAATTACAATGAAGAATTAGCTTCGCCCCAACTTGGGCATCACCCTGCCGCCGTAAGGAACGAGAAATCCTAAAGGGATTTCGTAAAACGGAAAGAATATTAACCCCACACGGCAATGAACACGTTCTTGCACCGCTCGCTCCCAAAACACAAGAAACACGGCGAATTTACGGCGGAAAAATCTGGCACCTGCGGATAAACGCGGCAATGCTCCCAAACGTTTGAAAAACCCACTTACCAAGATTTTAGGGGGGTCTTCTGTTTAATTTGTAGGCGAGGGCGCCATTCGCCTTGACACCGGAAACGAATCCCAGCTGTCAGGTTCCTAGGCCATAAAATCCGATTCGACCAAAAATGGTGGCCTTTGATATTAATTTATTAATTTATTTTAATAATCGAGATTAATCCGTCTAATTTTATACGTTACTTTCGTATTTTATTCATATTTTCTAAATCGTTAATGTTTTTATTAGTACTATTTTAGGTGGCGCAACACGCTTGGTCTCGTGGCCTTCAACGAAACGACAAAAGAAAAATAACGGTCCTGCTGTCAAAAGTTTGACATTTCTGCATAACCTATGATTTGTATTGATTTATCGTCGAGTAAAATCGAATATGGAGTTTCCTTGGGTGGAAATGTGGTTTCAAGTCCTGTCACTATTGTTCAGCAACTTTTGTCACTCTTATCGCTATAGTTCATATCAGCAAAGTCTGCGAAAGAAATATAATATAAGATAAGAAAAGAAAATATGACATTTTTCAATGTCAGCCAACTTGATCATGATACCGATATTTATCATGGTCTTATTTAATGTGTATACCGCAAATCCACCGAAAACTGCTGCCAATATATATATATATATATATATATATATATATATATATATATATATATATATATATATATATATATATATATATATATATATATATATATATATATATATATATATATATATATATATATATATATATATATATATATATATATATATATATATATATATATATATATATATTAATTATAATATTAATTGGTCAGAACATTTAAACATACATACTAAAAATGTAGATGAAAATTTAAAAGTATTTAGCGAAAAAATTCATAATTGTTTAGAAGAAAATATTCCACACAAAACCTGTAGTACGAATTCGACAAAAAAAGCGAATTGGCTAACGAAAGGTCTAAAAATATCATGTAAAAATAAACGTTTGCTTTTAATTTTGAAACGGAGTGCAAAAAGTAGAATAATTTCTGATCATTACAAAACATATAAAAAAATACTATCAAAAACTATAAATTGTGCAAAAAAGTTACATTATAAAAAAATTATTGAAACATCAGAAAACATAGTGAAGTCAACATGGCAAGTTATAAAAGATCATAGTGGAAGATCAAAGGAAATAAAACAAAAAAATTTAGAAATAAACATTGAAAACATGCCCACAGTCGAGCCAAAAAGAATAGCGAGAGAATTTAACAATTTTTTTATTACCGTTGGAAAAGATAAACAGACAGCTAATCCTTCAAACGGAAAACAAATATTACCAACAAATAGCGTAAGTAATTCTATATATTTAAATCCGGTTGATGAAAAAGAAATATCTACTATAATTAAGGGGCTAAAAAATAAGAAATCTTTTGGCTATGATGAAATTCCGACCAGCGTGGTCAAGTCGTGTGTTGACCAATTATCAGCACCTTTAGCGCTGCTAATAAATCAGTCATTTCAAGAAGGTATATTTCCCACTTATTTAAAGAGAGCTATTATTAGGCCACTTTTTAAAAAAGGGGATAGTAGGAACCCCTCAAACTACCGTCCGATTGCTCTCCTATCAACTTTTGCGAAAATATACGAAAAGACCGTCTACACTAGAATATATAGTTTCCTTGAAAAATATAATATTTTTTCGGAAAATCAAAATGGATTTAGAAAGAACAAGTCAACTACACTAGCTGTCTTTCAATATACTAACGAAATTCTAAATTTACTAAATAATAAACATGTCACCCTGGGGTTATTGCTAGATTTATCTAAGGCATATGATTGTGTACTACACGAAAAACTCTTAGAGAAATGCTACAACGTCGGAATCCGAGGCAAAGCCTATGATTGGTTAAAATCTTACCTTACTGAACGGGAGCAGTGCGTTGAAATTACATACTTTAATAGCAATAAAAAGATGGTAGAACCTGTACGATCAAAATGGCTTCGATCACAGCATGGCATTCCGCAGGGAAGCGTCCTCGGTTGCCTGCTGTTTATAATATATGTAAACGAACTTCCTTTAGCGACACAACAGAAAATAATCCTATTCGCCGACGATACTTCTATCTTAATTGGGGGCCATACTAAAGCTGATGTGGAAAGCAGCGCAAACACAAGCTTTATAGAAGTAACTGAATGGTTAGGGTCAAATAATTTAAGTGTAAATGCGGAAAAAACAAAATGTATGCAATTTCATTCCTATCAAGCACAAAAATACAAATTTGAAATTAAACATAACGCTCAGATTATTGATATGGTGCAAAAATTCAAATTACTAGGGATAACAATCGACTGTAATTTGAACTGGAAAGCCCATGTCGAAGATGTAAAAATAAAAATTTCGAAATTTTGCTACGCTCTAAGGATTTTAAAACGAACTACAGATAAAAAAACAGCCTTTATGGCATATTATGCATATATTTACGCCTGCATAAAATATGGAATTACGCTTTGGGGCAATTCGGTAAACGCAGAGGAAATATTCATAGTACAAAAACGATGCTTACGAATAATATGTGGAATTCCAAAGACTGACAGCTGCAAACCACTATTTAAAAAGGAGTTTGTGCTAACGTTTATATCGATATACATCTTGGAAACCTGCAAATTTATAAGGGACCACGATCAGTATTTCAAAACAAACAATGTTGAACACGGCTATAACACACGAAATAAACATGAGCTACAAGCACCCAAGCCAAATTTAACTCTTTAAAAAAGGAATGTTATACAATGCAATAAAAATCTATAACCACCTACCTGCAAATATCAATGAAATAAAAGGAAAAGGGTTTACCGCAGCGTTGAAAAAATGGCTTATCGATAAAAGCTTTTACACATTAAACGAATATTTCTCATAATATTATATTGTAGGCATGCATTTTCATTTTGTTTTTAAATTAATTCAATTAGAAAGATTACAAATTTTCAATTATATACATTTCGTATTTATAGGCGGATTTTTGATTATTCCTTGATTTTGATTTTTTTCATTATTTTTTATATTATTGATGAATTATTTTTTATTAATTGTTTTCTACTGTTACATTTTAAATTATATACATTTCGTATTTATAGGCGGAATTTTGATTATTCCTTGATTTTTGATTTTTTCTTTATTTTTTATATTATTGGTGAATTATTTTTTCTAATTGTCTTCTATTGTTAGCTCTACTTATCCGGTCTGTTTAAATTTTTTTTCATGTTAAACCAGTGAAATAATTGCATTTTTAATAAGATATTATAATTAGCAGATAAGTCAATTTAGCAGATAAGTAAATTTGTCAATCTGTTTTAATAACAGGTAATTGTGAGATACATAGTTTTACGCATTATCACCATAAATGTACCACCACAATTTCGGACAATAAAAATATTTCTATTTCTATATATATATATATATATATATATATATATATATATATATATATATATATATATATATATATATATATATATATATATATATATATATATATATATATATATATATATATATATATATATATATATATATATATATATATATATATATATATATATATATATATATATATATATATATATATATATATATATGTATATATATATATATATATATTTAATTGTAAGGTTAGTGAAGGTTGTACCTTTGCCGGACGTTTCGGAGCCCGTGGCTCCTTCTTCAGCGGCAAGAAGAATACTGCAGTGGAAGCTGTCACCTGCAACTACCCGCATTCCTCTGTGGTGCTGGGAGAGGGGTGTAAAAGCCGACCAACCACCAACTCTATCTACACTACAATAGTTGCCATCCTCCACATACTAAGCGCTCCATACCGCACTCTCTTTCAATTCGGGGTCATCGCATATGCAACAATAATTTTAGCCTCAGCACATACCTCGATTCTCTCAATTCGGCTCTCAAAAGAAGAGATTATCCTGATGTTTTGCTTGCTAATCAAATTATTCCCGCGCATAGGCGTTTCCACTTGAAATCCAACAACACCTTGCCGAAAAAAGAAATGGTAAACTTGTGTACCACCTACTTTCCCGGAGTTGAAAAGTTAAGGCCAATTTTGAAGGACTTGTTTCCGATCCTTTCATCGAGCCCGTTGACGAAAAGTCTCTTTTCCGGCCCTCCCTCAGTGTCATATCGTCGACCACCTAACCTACGCAACATTTTGTCTAAGACAGGGACTCCATCTCCCGTGACGCAATCATCGCTACGACCAGGATCATTTCCCTGCAATCGCAGTCGCTGCAAAACATGCCCGATCCACCCCCAATACCTCCGAAAATTATTCGATCCAATCGCATGCAGATTGCAATTCGCAAAATTGCATTTACTATCTTCAATGTAAGTTTTGTGAGGCGTTTTACGTTGGGGAAACCACCAACGCTCTCAGATTGAGGATGAATAATCACAGATCCTCAGTGAGAAACGATCTGTCTAATCTTCCGATTCCACTCCACGCTCGGTCGCATGGAAAACTCTTTAACGATTGTTTTACGGTTAAGGTGGTAAAGGCGTTCCCAGAGAACACGCCTGAAATTAAGCTCAAAACATGGGAACTGGGACATATTTGGGTACTTGGAGCTTGCCATGGCAAAGGCCTGAATATTCAACATTAATGATACAGACACATTCCATCCTATAGTATACACCCTTTTAATATATACATATATATCTATCTGTTTTTATACTCTCACAAACACACCCTCACAAACACACACACTCACACAAATAAACACACCCTCACTCACCCTCACACACACACACACACACACACACACACACACACACACACACACACACACACACACACACACACACACAGTGTAGATACAAATTACACTATATATTAATTCTTCCACCTATATATTCTCATACACTCTACATATTCTCATACACTCTACATATCATTATTTATTTCCACATTACCAAATTCTAAATCCAATATTTTATTTAAAAATGCATTTTCCCGCCCATTACACCCCTCTCCCAGCACCACAGAGGAATGCGGGTAGTTGCAGGTGACAGCTTCCACTGCAGTATTCTTCTTGCCGCTGAAGAAGGAGCCACGGGCTCCGAAACGTCCGGCAAAGGTACAACCTTCACTAACCTTACAATTAAATAAAAATGTTTTAAAAGTTTTCATTTAAAAATTAAATACTATATATATATATATATATATATATATATATATATATATATATATATATATATATATATATATATATATATATATATATATATATATATATATATATATATATATATATATAAAATAAAATTTGTAAAAGCTACTTAAAAAGTAGCGAAGGAAATCCCAGCTTGTATTGGGAAATGCTTATGTTTGAATGAGATATACTTACGGATGTGCACGACTTTCGACGGTGCAATGTAAGTTTAAAGGTATTTTTACAGTCGACTAACGATCACTATTCATCCATATATCTCATAAATAGGGCTTATCCTTATGCAACACAAAATGCCTTCAATTGAGACGAATTAGGCGAAAAAATAAAAAATTAAACTATTGATCACTTCGGCAAAACGGCTTTGCCGAAGTGATCAATAGTTTAATTTTTTATTTTTTCGCCTAATTCGTCTCAATTGAAGGCATTTTGTGTTGCATAAGGATAAGCCCTATTTATGAGATATATGGATGAATAGTGATCGTTAGTCGACTGCAAAAGGACCTTTAAACTTACATTGCACCGTCGAAAGTCGTGCACATCCGTAAGTATATCTCATTCAAACATAAGCATTTCCCAATACAAGCTGGGATTTCCTTCGCTACTTTTTAAGTAGCTTTTACTAATTTTATTTTAAATAAAAACATCATCCTGTAAACGGATTTCTTTACAAACCTTATCAAATATATATATATATATATATATATATATATATATATATATATATATATATATATATATATATATATATATATATATATATATATATATATATATATATATATATATATATATATATATATATATATATATATATATATATATATATATATATATATATATATATATATACCTATATATATATATATATATATATATATATATATATATATATATATATATATATATATATATATATATATATATATATATATATATATATATATATATATATATATCTCATTCAAACATAAGCGTTTCCCAATACAAGCTGGGTTTCCTTCGCTACTTTTTAAGTAGCTTTACTAATTTTATTTTGAATAAAAACATCATCCTATAAACGGATTTCTTTATCATATATATATATATATATATATATATATATATATATATATATATATATATATATATATATATATATATATATATATATATATATATATATATATATATATATATATATATATATGATAAGGTTTGTAAAGAAATCCGTTTATAGGATGATGTTTTTATTTAAAATAAAATTAGTAAAAGCTACTTAAAAAGTAGCGAAGGAAATCCCAGCTTGTATTGGGAAATGCTTATGTTTGAATGAGATATACTTACGGATGTGCACGACTTTCGACGGTGCAATGTAAGTTTAAAGGTCCTTTTGCAGTCGACTAACGATCACTATTCATCCATATATCTCATAAATAGGGCTTATCCTTATGCAACACAAAATGCCTTCAATTGAGACGAATTAAGCGAAAAAATAAAAAATTAAACTATTGATCACTTCGGCAAAGCCGTTTTCTAAATGAAAGTGACATTACGAAATAATTCAAATTTCGAATGCCACCAACATTTAAAATATGATACAATTGGCTGAGTTTGTTATCAACGAGCCATTAAATCGAAATAAAAATAAAAAAACCTCCATATGCTCGATGAAATGATAGAAGAAACTTCAATCTTAATTTCTGGCAGAGGAGTTTATAATAAAGATTGTATAATGTTATCAAAATAAGGTAAACCTATATAAAATTGTATAATATTAAAAAATTGTAAAGAAATATTGTAGAAAACAGTATAATATTGTTATATTTGATAAGGTTTGTAAAGAAATCCGTTTATAGGTGATGTTTTTATTTAAAATAAAATTAGTAAAAGCTACTTAAAAAACAGCTGTAGACCGCCCTCCATCTTTAACTTTCTGCAGCCGTTTTTACACGGCTGCCCAACAAAAAAGGAGTGTAATGTATTCAGGGTTCATATATGTATGTTTTCCGATTATTTATTCCACCATAACTACTAAACACGTGAACTGATTTAGAAGTGTCTGGTATTGTAAGAACCGATATTTCATCCTGAGTGTCATAGAGTAACTTAACTGTCCAAATATCAAGTAAGTAGTTGCCTAAATGTTCAAATGTCCAATTATAAATATATTAGTATAAATATATCATGTTTACTGTCAAAAATCAATACCTCCAACCTGAGGAGGTAAAACAATCTGGCGCCAAAAGCCTGTTGCGTTTCTTAAATGACACGAACTATAGCAGGTGGCGAACACAATGTAGCACTAGTGTTACAAGGCTCATAAAGACCTTAGAAAGGCTCCAAACAACAAATTAAAAAAAAGGTGTGGGTTGGAAAGGGGAGGGTTTGGGAGGGGGGTTGGGGAGGATTTTTGTGATGGTTTGGGGGTGGGGAGAGGGGCGGAGTGAAGAGATTTAAGGGTTGGGCCCTGGGGGGGGGGGGTTATCTGCTTGCCGGGAAAGTCTTGGGGTGATACAACCGATTTTTAAAATATATTAAACAATTTATATAGATTCAAGAATGGCTGCTGCCGATGCGCCGGTGCTTTTCGTAGCGCATGGAGGAGGTCCGAAGCCGCTATACGATATCCCGTACGAGCGGGATTTAGGTCACTTCCTGAGGACCAATGGAAGGCAGGTCCTCATCGAAGACGCCAAGCCCAAGGCCATAATCGTGGTCACGGGCCACTGGGAGTCCGCAGACGGAATCAGGATATCATCCGGGAACCACCACAGCCTCTACTACGACTATAACTTTCCAGATATGCCAGAAGCTTATCAACTAAAGTATGACGCACCCGGACACCCTGAACTGGCTGAAAGGATACACGAGTCATTGTGCAATGCAGGTATGATCATAAGTTGTCATTACATTACATTAATAAATAAAATACAAACGGAGCTGCCATGGAATTCACCGACCGGAGTCGGGCCCATCATAATACTATTTTTTACACTTCTGGGGGGTGAGCAGTGGATTCCGGACCATCTTGCGGTGTCAACTACAACAGGCGAGCCCGTCACCACAGGACGTTTTAACGATTAGTCGTTCTGTCGCCCTGCAGTGAACGTAGAAGACTTTGGACAGTACATCCTACTTCCAGCTACGTCACAACCCGTGAGAGTCCAACGCCTTACCGCGAGTGAGCCAGGAATAAACCCGGCGGGCTCGAGATACTCGCGCCCTCACTTCCAATTGTGACCAGATTTCTCCGGTCTCTCGATTGGTTCCGAGTTCGAGGTCGCTTGCGCGGTCCTCTCCCTTACGAAGCGGTGAAACGGAGTATACCGAATCAGTGGCGGACCAAGGCGTCCTTTGCCCGACTCTGAACCGGGATCGGATGGCCAATGGTCATTTCAAGAGCAGTCGCCGTAAGGTAGACAACTACCCCCCGCTCTATAGGAAACAATACAGTTCCCAGACTCCCCCGATTGTTAGTCGGAGAGCACAATCGATTGGCTTGCGCCGCTCGGTGCGCAGACCGTCCAGGAGCGCCAGAGGATTGATATCCCAGGGGAGACTGGTTGACCCAGTGTCCTACCCGGGCTCGCACCCCATGCGTGGAGGCCATCGAATGGGTGTTGACCCGTGAGTGTGACCGACCCTGAAACAGAATGGGTCTTCGTGGCCAACTCAGCAAGGGCCCATTAGCTCCCAATTTCCGCTCCGGCTTCCGGATTCCGGACCAGTGGAGTCTTGCCACATGTGAGCGTTCACCTTACCACCCATTCTACCACCTTATCTAGGAAAGAGTTGATTATTTTTCTGGAAAGGCCAAGATCTTTAAAGAGGTGAAATAGAGATTTATCTGGCAGGCCACGAGCGCCAACTTCCACCGCGTGAAGGTGAACAGTGAAGTCGTTCCAGGTTACGGCATTTGCGAGATCATGGTATTTATTTAATTTGTACTCGTGGGCTTTTGGGATATTTGATTCCCATGGAACAGCAATTTAAACGAATTCAGTTCCTGATTATCATAATCATAAGTTTTTTATTCAAAATAGTACGAAATCGTAACTTTTTGACGTCAATAATGCATACATAGGTACAAACATACATAAATGATAAAAAATTAAGATATTGTGACATTATAACAAATTATTGTGATATAAAACGTGATATTAATAATCGAGGTAACCATTTTATTTCCAAGGGTCTTTGTCGTCTAGATAATCATTTATTTTATAGTAGCCCTTTGAGTACAGCTTCTTCTTAATAAATGACTTAAATTGTATCACAGATAAATTTTGCATTTTTACTGGGACTTTATTGTAGAAGCGTATACATTGCCCTTTGAATGATTTTGTGGTTTTGGAGAGTCGACTTTTATGGTCAGCAAGTTTATTTTTATTTCTAGTATTGACACCATGCCTATCAGAGTTTTTTAAAAACAGTTCTTTATTTGTATGCACATACATTAGGTTTTCATAGATGTAATGAGATGCAAGTGTCAAAATATTGATTTCTTTAAATTTTCCGCGTAACGACTGTCTAGCACCCAATTTATAAATAGCGCGGATGGCTCGCCTTCGCCATGACGATTAACAAATTACAAGGCCAAACCTTGACTGTTTTTGGTCTCAACTTAGAAAATCCATGTTTTTCTCGTGGTCAGTTGTACGTAGCATGTTCACGTGTCGGCAAATCTTAATCATCCGCTTTATTTGTTCTTGCACCTGATAAAAAAAAAAAAACAAAAAAATGTCACATATCACAAGGTGCTCCAATGAAGAGAATTAAACCGAGTGCATCCCATGCTGCATAATATGTACATAGTTTAATTCATTCATGCCTTGCTGACACGCGATTGATATACTTAATTTTTGTAGTTTTATATTTCTTTTCGTGTTATTATCTTAATAAAATATCTTAGTTCGCCGGGTCAGCTAGTAATCAATAAAAGCTGGTTATTGCATTTTAGAATTCGTCAGTTGCTAGTAATATATTGATATAAAACTAATCAATCAGAAATAAGTATTCATTTAAGAGTAGCGTTGACTAAAGTAGACTTTACACGGCAGGCAATAAAAAAAAATAGAAATGATTCTATGTACATGGGTAGACATATAAAATAAATAGGTCATCTTAGGCACTATACAAATATTGAGTTCTTACCTATGAAGGAAATTTCAGGCCAAAAACTTTCTAAGCAAAATATATATTTAATTAAGAGCCTTATTACAAAATAGCGTAGGTATTCTTTTAAAATGAGTTGAAAAAATGAACGCATTTTTTTTTGGATGTAACTATAAAAGATAGGATAAATAAATAAATAAATAAATAAATAACTATTCTACCCTGGGGAGAAAACCGCGGCACTGAGCGCTCTTCTCTTGCGCAAGCAAATATATACACAATTTCTAATTGTTTTTTGCAGTGTTTTCTCCTTTCTAATGACAATAATTTATATTATGTCGTATTGCTAAAAGAGTGAACTTTAATATAATATAAGTAATTATATAAGAATCTTATTTTATTTCTGAGAAAATTAGAATGATACAGGAAGATTTTTTTTTAATTTTGTGTAATTGTAAGTAATGTATACCTTGGATATGTGGTCAAAAAACGAAAAAATAAAGCCGTAGTGTACATCAAGAATACATGACGGACATAAAAAAAAATAGTATACGGTTTTCGTTGTAGTGATATTACTGTATTAAGGAGCTCAAAGTTTGCCTTCCGAGCGTTTTACGAATAACGACTTTCGGAAAATGGGCTGAATAAGTAAATAATATTCGTTATATCTAAAATTAAAGGCCGCTATGGTCAACATCAAGAAATGGTCCAGGTAATTCAGTAATTAAAGTTTGTAGAAATCTCTTTATTTCTTGGAATTAGAACGCCAAAAATCCACTTTTCTTGCCTTTCTGGAAAAAATATGTGATAGGGCTCTTAATACAAATATTGACTCCTATTATCTACACAAATTTAACATGTTAACCCTTCCTATGTGAGCTAACCATTTTTGGTTAGAAGCTTTCCGCGCTGTGCTAACTGTAATATTTATTCATTATTATCTTAATTGTTTTAAGAGATAATGTTGTAACGTTATAATATTTCAAATTTCAATGTGATCATTTTGCAGTTATTCTTTTTACGATCCGTATAGTAGTTTAAAAGTTATGCGCAAAACTATCCCGGGCAGAAATTTTACCCCGCCATAGGAGGGGTAGGAGTTGCCTAATTCCTATGTTGTAAAACTCTTCTAAAAAAAATTTTACTCTATTGGAGCAAGGTCTGACAAGTACGGCGAATGACCAAGAGTCTCCAGCTGCAACTTTGCGACTGTTTGCAGTGAAATCTGTGGTTATACGTTGTCATGCAGAAGCAGTGGCGATGAGCGATTGACCAAGCTCGGTTATTTAATCACGAGCTTCTCGATCATTGTTTGCAGTTCTTAACAGTACACATTAACGATAACTGTGAAAGTCTTGGGTGACACAACCGTTTTTTTGTAAATATCAAGACTTTATTTTCTTTTCTGTACTGTTCTTGAAAATTTAATTTCTTGTAAATACTTATCTAATATCGTTTTTATCGTGTTGAATTTGACAAACTAATCTTCAAACAACGTATTGTGCTATTTAATTTGTTTAATTTATTTTTATTACATTTACATTCACCTGCGTCACTGGCGGGATACTGATAAATAACGGTACTTCTATCTAAACAGTATATATTAATCTATGAAAATAATTTCAATACAGAAGTGTTATATTTACAACTTTAATTGCAAAAATAGGTAGTGACTCATGATGATGAACCATGTAACATTTAAATCAACAAATATATTTAATTCCGAAATTCGATTGAAGTAATTCAACATGCAAAACTGTCGACTTGCCTGATGATTAACATTTTTCAAAGAAATAATAATTTAATTTTTAAACGAGTCTTTCGCAGGCAGCAAATTAGCATTGTTTAGAAAATGAGCGTCTTTCATAGTCGCAAGTTTTAATTCACACGAAAATTACCCCACCAATAGAAATTCTACTGATACATAAGCACTTCAATTAGCATAATTATTTACTCTCAACATTATCACTGGTAAGCCATCTCTTCTATTAACTTCTCTTTGGGATAATTAAATAGTCTCAATATTAAACATTGAGTTTATCTTACCGCATGTACTACTCCGAAGAAACAACACGTCAAAAAGTTGGACTTTGATCATCGATAACTCACGATATCAAAGAAAAAGCTACATATACAAACTTTTTAATTTATATTTTAGACTGATTTACCTGTAGATAAATAAGTTTATATATGGCTCTTTCAAGCCCAGGAAATTTAGATACAGTGATGCACGTGTCACGAAGGTTACTTGCAGCACAGTATACCGAGAGAACAGTAAATGCACTCTCAAGCGACAGGGCGTTGCACGGATAGGGTGCGAAGGAAGTGAGCAAAGGGATAGCCTTGACTGTCGTTACGCACAGGCGTAGGTTGGCGATTGTCTCGGACGTATGAACATCTGCATCGGCGGAGTAGCAGGCATATATACTAATATAAAATCGAAGACTATCGCGGTTGTTTGACATTATAAATAGGATAGAAAACGAATTTACCGCGTGAAATTAAACCCATTCTCTGGCTTCGCTACGTGGATGATACCTTCTGCATCCTGAAAGGCAACATTCAAACGGTGAAAGAATTCCTGGGTCATCTAAACTCCATACACCCAAAAATCAGTTTCACCTATGAAGTAGAGAAGGACGGCTCCTTACCATTTTTGGATGTCAAAGTGACGAGGAGAAGTGACAATACTCTCGGACATACGGTATATCGGAAGCCCACACATACGGACAGATATTTGCATGCAAGCTCACACCATCATCCCTACCATCTACGTTCAGTGCAAACGTCGCTCGTGAATCGAGCACGCGATCTATGCGACACTGAGCATTTTCCGAAGGAGATGGAACATGTCAATGATGTCCTTAGGAAATATGGATACGGAAAATATCACGAGACACGCACACGATCTAATACGGACGAAACTCAAAAACCGAGCAGATCAAGAGCATTCTTACCATACGTCAAGGGCGTGACTGATCGAATAAGTAAGATGCTAAACAGATTCGATATAAAAACGATCTTCAAACCGACCCAAAATATAGCTCGATTTTTGAGGCCTGTAAAGGATGTAATACCACTGCAAACCCCGGGTGTGTATAAAGTCGAATGCAGCTGCGGTCTAGCCTACGTTGGACAAACGAAACGGCCCATAGCCACGCGAATGACAGAACACATCAAAGCTGTTAAAAACGTTCAGCGAGAAAAATCGGCGATCTGCGAACATACATTGGATAGCGGAAGTAACCACTGGATGCAGTTTCAAAATCCCATTGTTCTATCCAAGGAACAATTCTACTTTCCTCGCATGATCCGGGAAGCCATTGAAATAAGAAGAACTCCGAACTTCAATAGAGATGACGGCTACAAACTCTCTTCTACGTGGAACCCTCTTCTTAAAATGTTCCCGCCGCCGAACGCCGAACGCAAAGACGTAAAACAGGATACAGTGAGTGTTGTGTGCAAGACGGATTTTAAAAATTCCCGCGCTCCGAGCCCGGCCCCCCACCACCGTTATAACCTTTGCGTTTGCGGCCTACCCGCAAAACAATGGACTGACAGCTCTTTAGTCTACCCTAGACAACGGCGGCTGCAACGTCACCGAAACGTCGGGTCCTACAAATTTCACGCGGTAATTTCGTTTTCTATCCTATTTATAATGTCAAAGAACCGCGATAGTCTTCGAATATCCATACTGCTCCAGGTACACAAACTTTGAAAATCGGTTCTTCGCCCTCTCGAACATCTCGATGTAAATTTTGACATTTTGGAATTGCAGTAATAATTTCAATATTATTTTAAAGTTTTTTGTAAAATATTTTTTTTTCGCAGTAAAAAAGAACACTTGATGAATGCTGGGTATTGTTCACACATTTTGAAATAGTATTTACATATAATACGTATATTTTATGGCTCAAATGCCTTTAAAAATATAATTAAAAAAAATTAGGTTATAAAGATTCTAGAAAAAATAGCCACTTTGCTTATATGGCATCTGCAACTTTAATATAACCTTTATGAAGCTATAAGCGGCGTAAGTGAGGTCCTAGTGACAACTTTACAGCTATAACTCTTTGTAAATCAATCACTGCACTTCAATATGACTATAAGCTGTATAAGGGTGGGTATTGTAACCAATTTATTTTTTTTTTTTATTTTATTTATTAATTTACAATAACTTTATATAATATGTCATATAAACACCATTTACATAATATGGCTGAGTTGGGAGAGATTGAGCCCATCCTATGGTGAAAATGTTTATCTGCATTCCTAACTAGGTCAGAGACCCGTATCTAGGGATGCTGATTTTTGTTTAATTGTATCGACGAGCTGACTCTTTTGATATTATGAACTTAAGTTGCATTGCATAATACATAAGAATATATACATATTACATACACATACATACACACATACATAAATATATATATATACATACCTACACCTATATATACATAAGCAAATAATACACGAGATTTGATATTAGTTAGTAATACATAATTTAATAAAACAACTTAAATTATTAGCGAGAGCAATTGAGACTCAGCATACATTGGACTCCTTTCAAGCAGGTACATCTTTATAAGTATTTTGAATGAATTTAAGTTGTTTGCATTCTTATAACTCTCATTTAAATTATTATAAAATCTCGGCGCAAGGAAGTAAAAATGCCTTTGGGCAAATGAAGACTTTACAATCGGAATATTATAATTTGACCCAGTAGCTTGCCTTGTGTTTTTAATTTGTTGGCTTCTTGTCTGTTGATCCTTAATTCTGTGAAACTGAATTAGTAACTGTTTTATTAATAATTGCCTCATATATAACCTTTATAAAGCTATAAGCGGCGTAAGTGAGGTCCTAGTGACAACTTTACAGCTATAACTCTTTGTAAATCAATTACTGCACTTCAATATGTACACTTTAATTACTTACGGCATAATTGGATGGGGTGGTAAAACCCTGCTAGAGCAAGTTGCACCGAAATTTATACTCAAAATTATTCTCCGCAGACCATATCGCCATCCCAGGAATGAACTTTATGTAGAAGCTAAAGTCCTTGATCGTAGGCAACTTTTTTTAAAAACTTCCCTCTTAAAGCTATTTTTGGACAATAATTCAAATTAAGGAATAATTCAGAACCGAAGACCAACAAGACAAGTTTTAGAAAATAGCTTAATAATACACAGGATGAAAACATCATTTGGACAAAGACATTACTGTTTCATTACGACGAGATTTTATAATCTGATCAATATGGAAATAAAAATGAATTTGACACTTAAGGTATTCAAAAATAAAATAAAGGAATGGTTCTCGAGTCATGACCGACTAACCATACATCAAATGCTAGAAATTATAGTTTAATAAAACTTAGGTGCTAAAATTATTAATATATTTTTAAATAGTATGTATGTTGATTATATTTTAACATTCAACTAATTACCAATTCATTTTGTTGTTATATATTGTTTTGACAATGAATTCTATTTTATTTTATTTATTTTTGTATATTTTTGAACATATATTAAATATTACTTATTGATTTTTTTATTTTTTTATTATAGATTTATCTTACTCTTTACTTTAGTTTTATGTAAATTCTCTGATTGTCTCGCTCTATTTGATTGTTTTTTTTTTTGTTTTATGAACATTTTAATAAAACTTTTAAATAATTTATTGTAAAATTAGGGTACTGTTCACCCAAGAACGGGCTAGTCCCAGTTGGGTGACAGAATCAAATAAGCAAAAGGTTAAGGTTTTGCCATTCGGTTCCTGTTATTTTTATAAGCAAAAACTTATTTTATTATAAAAAAAATTATTTTATATATAAAAAATATTTTATTATAAAATTAATTTTTAAATAAATAAATAAATAAATAAATAAATAAAATATGGCTATAAGCTGTATAAGGGTGGGTCTTGCAACCTATATACGGCCTTTGGTGGAGTAAGGGTAATGTAGTAGCTTTCGTTTTGTTTGATCTATAAAGGTTATTTATTCGAATGCTATACAGCTGCTAGTTATAAAATGGTTATAAATTAAAGTGTTTATACCACCCTTATTTGATTAAAACGCTTTATACGACAAAAATATATGACTCAAAGGTAATATAAGCCAAATTGCTTTAAATGACACCTTTACATAGCTGAGAGTTAATCTGAACGCCTTTACATGACTTTTAATCAGCTTAAAGCTATATTCAGCACTTCTTATATGGCCTTTGTGCTTGTTGGGTAGACAGTGGACCGTTTCGTTCCAAGGCTTCTACGCTAACCTCACGGGAGACAGAACGATCAAATATCGTTAAAACTTCCTGAGGTAACGGGCTCGCCGTTGTAGTTGACACCTCCAAGAGTGCGGTGTCAGCTAATCGACTGTGAACTCCGGCAAATAACCTGGGGGGGGGGGTTGAAAATACTCTTATATGCTTCCTAAGACGCAGGGGGGTTGTTGGCAGAGGCGTAGCTAGGGGGGGGTGGGCAGGGGGGTACAATATGTCCCTGGGCGCACAGCTTATTGAGCGCCAAAATGAGGATCGATTTAAACTAACTTTTGTATTTTAATTTTATAAAAATGAATGTATTTTAAAACGTGAGATGTTAAACGAAAAATTAAAAATCTTGAATGTTCAAAAAATTAGTGACATTACAACCCTGGTCTGTAATCTGTATACACGCGACGCAATAGTCACGTGACCGCTAAATAATGGCTCCGACGCGTCTGCTCTTCCGAATTGTGTACACGAATTTTTAGTTTTTATTCTATTTATGAACCATATATTATGGAACGCCGATTTGGAAAACACTAAAGTCCTATTATCCCATTACAATTTAATTGTATTCAGAAAAAAATTAATTGCAATGGGATAATAGGACTTTAGTTTTTACCAAATCGGCGTTCCATAATATAAAGTGAAAAAAACAATTTTTTTGGGGACTCCGGCCCCAGTGAGTCTCCAGACTCTCGATACGAGAAGGGGCGCAGATTTTGTGTCTTGTCCCCGGGCGCAAATTACCCTAGCTACGCCACTGGTTGTTGGCCAAATGTCAGCTACTCTTGAAACGACCCGTTTTCCACCCGATCCCGAGAGGTAGACTGGCAAAAGACGCCATAGTCCGCGATAAATTCGAACTGAATTTCCGCTAAAATTTGGTAGAGACAATCAAGCTATGCTATAGTTTCGTCTATTTAAATTATATTTTTGGTTTAATTAAATAATTTTAAATTAGGAGAAAAATGTCAAGAAGAATGCTCTGTTAGTAATCTGTAATAAATACCCAGGCAGTGGCGGCGCTAGGCGTCGGCGACGTCGGCGACCGCCGACGGCCTCGCACCTGAGGGGATCTCACAAAAGTTTCACAATTTTTTTATTTTTTATTTATTTATTCTTATTTATTTTCATACACTTGCGTAAGTGAAGTGAGTGAGTAGTACTTTAGGGGTATTATCCAGAGTCCTCTGGCAACACTATTTATTACAGAGTTTACAGAGCAACGCATTACAGAGTTAACTTTTTTAACACAATGATAGATGCTATTATAGTCGTCACCGAATGTCGATTTAAAGCGCTCAATGAATATTTTGAACAATTTGGTTTTATTTATGATATCAGTTATTTGAAATCGATATCAAAAGAGGACTTTCTCAAGCATTGTAATGATTTAGGTACAATACTGCGGGAAGGCGACAGCGAAAACAGTGACATACAGCCTTTCGAGCTATATGAAGAGCTACAGCTTCTAAAAGCTAATTCACTTGACTCTGTCAACGACGCGAAACAACTCATTCATTTACATTTTAGAAAATAATTTGGAAGAAATATATCCAAATGTTTACATAGCAATTAGAATCATGCTCACAGTTTCCGTCAGTACAGCTTCCGCCGAGAGAAGCCTCTCAAAGTTAAAATTGATTAAGACCTACTTGAGAAGCACGATGACCCAAGAGAGACTATCTACGTTATAAATTCTATCAATTGAAGCTGAAATAGCGGCTAGTATTAGCTATGACATAATCCTGAAAAAGTTCAGTGAGGCCAAAAGCCGAAAATTTTGTCTATTTTAATTTCTATTTGTGTTATTTTTAATATCATTTGATTAGCAATAAAACTCGTTTACTCATACATTAGTTTCACTATGATTCGGCTCATGTAATCTAACGTTTTCTTTTTGACTGGGAAATAAAAAGGCCTCGCGAACCTAATTTCGCTGACGTCCAAGTGTGGTCTAGCGCCGCCACTGTACCCAGGCACAAAACCACACAATTCCAGTGCAGTTTCCCCTATTATTCTGCAGTTGTATGGAATCGTATCGGTTGGAAAAGGCATTGCGATCGAAATTGATTGCAGTGTTTAAGGACCACTATTAAGAGTTTATTAAGATATAAAAGGAAGGTGTTTATATATGTCATATTTTGATTTATTTAAAAATAATTAATTGATAATTTGATTATAACTATTGCTTTTTTCGTTTGTTTATAAATTTTTATCATGATTATTTGGTGTAAACTATTTTGATATTGATTATTTCGATTTTTCGATTGTTTGATTTTAATTATTTTTATTGTAGATTTTTAGATTTATTTGATTTTTGTTCATTTATTATATTATCACTAAATTGTGGTTTTCTGTATGTACCAAAATTTAATAGGTGTGTCCTTAAAACCAGGACAAGAGTTATCCCGAGGATACCCGAATTCGCAGCGTTTGTAGTTTTATTACAGTCTTTGTTTATTTGTACTTTTAGTGTTTAAATGTAAGATTTAGCTTTAGTTTGATTATTTAACAATTTACTTACTACTTTGGATGTTACTATGTACAGTTTTTAGTACGTATATATTCGATTTATTGACTATTTCAATTGTTAGGCTTCTGCTTTGATTATTCAACTTTTTAACTGACTATTTTATTTATTGTGTGTTTAGTAGGTAGCCATTAGAATTATTGACTATTTTATTAAATAAACCTTTAATTTGTTTTGTAAAACGATTCTACGACGAATAACTTTTAGTAGGTTCCAAAGTTTCTTTGATACTATTTTTTTTTTAAATTAATATATGTATGTTAAATAAAGATTAAAGTAGTAATGATACTTACTACTTAAACGACAAATATTTTGACACGTCCAAGAGCGGTTTTTAGCCGCCAATTGGACACGACGTAAAAGTAATATAATGTAATTTATAGTTTTAATTTTTAATCTGTGTATTTTTGTTTCTTTTGTATATGTTTTTTGTAACAACAGCGGAAAATAAATAAATATTGTTCTTCAATCAATTAATCAAATCATATATTGTCTTAAAAACTAATACATAGTTGTATAGACATACTTGTATTACATTTAAAAAAATTCGGCGATAGTAATCTTTCAAATGTTTATATTTCCCAGGAATTCCCAGCATTCTAGACCCTCAACGAGGATGGGACCATGGAACATTTATACCAATGATGCTCATGCATCCTGAGGCCGATATACCAATAGTTCAAGTATCGATTCTGGAGAACCAAGACACTGAAGCGCATTGGAATTTAGGTCAGGTTTTGGCCCGATTCAGAAGTGAAGGATTTGCTATCTTGGCATCTGGGATGACGTATCATAACATGAAGGCTCTCAGAGATCCTACAAGCCCCGAGATCATCGTCAATGCACCATTCGAAAGATACTTGGACAGGTATAATTTACATAATCTATACTATATTACTATAAAGAGGTAAAGTTTGTGACGTTGTAGGAAGTAATCTCTGGATCTACTGAACCGATTTTGAAAAGTCTTTTACCAATGGAAAGCCACATTATTTGTGAGTGTCAAAGGCTATACTCTGAGATCCATATATTGTGCTTTGGCACAGTCACTGATGATGTATGGCAATATCGGTTGGGGCGGTGCGGCTAAACTGCACCTAGACCCACTAGTAAAAGCTCAAAAAGCGGTAGTGACAGTTATAAACAGAAAACCGTATCGTTACCCATCCGATTTACTTTTCAATGACTTCCAGATACTTGATATCAGACAGCTGTACATAAAATCGATTGTCACTTATTTTCACCACGACACAGATCGGCATTCCAGCCGAGATCACAAACACGACACAAGAAAAAAGCAAACCCAGAAGCAAATTCGGACGAACACAAGGTTTGCCCAGAGACATTATTTGTTTCTGGCCCCTCGGATGTATGATGCATTCCTTGCGACACTCACCGAAGGGCAGAAGCTGAGAACCAGTACCGCTTTCAAAGCTGAGGTCACAAAATGGTTACGTGGAAAAAGTAGAGGCGAATGCGAAAGGCAACTCATGGAAATTGTGTCTTAAAATATTAAAAAAGAAAAGTTTTTGCAATGATTTATTTTTGTTTATTTATATATTATTATGTAAGTATATATACAGTATATATTGAATATAGGTGTATGTGTATATATATATTTTATATGTATAAGTGTGTATTTATATATAAATATATCTATATATTATAATGCCTATGTAGGTAATTACCCTTTTATCCTTTTATTATTACCGCTTTACTAACTAATATTAGATGTCTTTTTCTTCAAATTTTCTTAATTATGTTGCAAATTTTTTTATTTTTAATTTTAACCGAAAATTTATAATAAATTGTACTATGTAACAAATATAAGTGTGGTATCACTCCAGAACAGACTGTAGTCTAGTGGAGCTGATAAAATCCATCAAATCTGTACTTTCTTTGCTTCACAAACAATGACTAAGTATTTGCTCTTTTTCACACTGTGTTATTTATGTCAACATTGTAAATTTTTATTTTGGATTTAAATAAATAAATAAAAAATAAATATATTAATCCGAAAAATGAAAAGACTTTTTCGTGGTAGTCGGATTTGCAAAGTAATCCGAAGAATAAGCGGTAGAACGAAAATGTTTCTAACTAACGCTATATACCTTAACGATGAGAGATATATGATTAAGTTCTAGAGAAAAGTTGTAGAGCTTGATAATGCCTACAAAAAAGTCAGCGACAGCATATGTCTAACTTTTACATTTAAGTCACAAAAAGCAGTATTTTATATTAAAGAATAATTTAAATCGTTAGGTCATGTTTATTGGTCATTTTATCAACAATTATGAATTCTTATCAAAATAAGTAAATTTATCGTCTCAAGTGTTTAAAACAAAAGACTTTTCCCTTTTACTGCATAAATGGTTAAAGAGATAAGACACTCACAAATAAGACACTCACAAGAAGACACTCACAAATAACGGTAATATAGTCAAATTGGCATGCAAATACATATATACATATGCAGTAAAAATGTAACCCTTCTTTTGGCAGTCAGGAAATGAATCATAGCACTCAGTACTAACCGAACCACACTCATAATTTCATCACAAGTAAAAAGTTTTACCGCCCAACGAAGTGGACACGGGTCAACTAGTTGATTATAATTCCATTGCATTGTTTTTTTTTTGTCTTACTATCCCGACCCAAAGTTAAGCATGTATTGTGAAAGCGCAAAAAAAATCGAGAAGTAAAGAGAAATAGTTGTTTTAACCCTTCCTGGGACGACTAAGACCATTTAAAGATTGAGGTCCAGATTTTTATTCCCAGACAGACTCCAAAGTGAGTTCCTGAGAACACTAATTGCTGAAGGAGTCTGGAGACTATGGAAATATGCTGTCTCCTAACCAGCGGGGGTGGATGTTGACCTGTCGTCATGCCATTCTTGAAACCCGATCCCTAAGGCATTACGGGCAAAGGACGCCCAGGTCTGCGATAAATTATTATTGAATTGCCGCTGAAATACAACAGGTAGAGGCCGCGTAAGCGATTTCGGTCGTGTAATCAGTCGGGAGAAAGGAGGTACCTATCCTGATGGTTAATTCCAAACGGAGATATCCTTCCAAACTAGTAGGGGGCCAACCACATAATACGTAATCAACGAGGGGGAGAGGGGTTGGAGCTGAGGCTTACGCTTGATTACGTGGGGGGGGGGGGGAGGGAGAAGTGACCATCCTGATTACATAATCAACTTTTGTCATCACATCGCATTTTTTTTTATCTAAACCTGCACGGAAATACAGCATTGCCACGATAGATACCCCCTCCCCCCCCCCCCCCACCACACGCGCGATGTGCGTAGATACTCCACGCGCTCGTCTGTGATTGAGTCGCCCAGGCCTGTTCCTGGAAGCGCTGCGGTCTGAATATTATAGTTTGAGATTTTTTAATTACTTTAAATTAATAAAGTACATTTTTTAAAGCATTCTAATTTATTTTTTTTTCACTTATCGTCTTCAACCACTTTACAAACGCTGGGTTCACGATTATTTACATTTTCTGCAAATTCTTGATTACGTAATCTTGGGGAGGGGAGGGGGGTCAGGCCGGTGATTATGTCTGTTGACATGGGGGAGGGGGGGGGGGTCTGTAAATCCCAAAAACGTGATTACGTAATATGTGCATGACCCCTAGACAGGGGAAGAGGCTGCCCGCTGGGTACCTTTCCTGGTGCCTGCCTAGCCGTCAGGCGTTGGCCTCTGTCGGGTATGTTGGAATAGCTAGACAGTATATTTATATTGTCTCTAAGCTTCTACGCTCATTCCAAGGCTGCAAGAACGACCACATATCGTTATACCAGCCTGGGGTGACCGGTTTACCCGTTGTAGTCGACACCGCCCAACTGTGAGTCTGTGTGTGTGTGTGTGTGTTCCTCCACGATTGCGCCCAAACGCTTTATCCGATTGAGATAAAATTTGGCATGCAGGCATCATTCGAATATGGCAAAAGTTGAAAATATTATAATTTAAATCGGTTCAGCAGAGGGCGCGATATAGTACAATACACAAAGAAGTAGTAAAGTTAAATTTAAAATAAACTTATACAAATATATGTCAATAACTTATGCTAAGGTTGCCTAGGGAAGGATAAAGGAGAGGACGAGGTGAGGTATTTGGTTAGTGGCTGTGTAAAAATAAATGTTTCTAACAACTTTTTGAAAGTATGCAGCGAAGGTGCATGCCTGATTGAGTGAGGGAGCTGATTCCATAAACGAGCAGAATGGACTGTAAAAGACTGCGTGTAAACAGAAGAATGATGTATCGGAATGGCGAGTGTGTTATCCCGGCTTGATCGAAGTGGAAGACCGTGGCCTCCCAAAGGGTGGAAATTCTCCTTGAGATAGGAGGGTGAAGTGGGGTTATTGAGTATGTTGTAGAGTAGCGACAACGTATGCAAATTTCTTCGATCGCGAATAGGAAGCCAACATAGCAAGTTCATGAGATTAATTCCGCGGAAAGCCAATTTTAGTGCATTTTTTTTTGAAAAACAAAATTTGTATATGTGACTAATATTTTAGAAATTTATATGTAATTATTATTATTGTAATATATCTCGCAATATTGCTGTTAGGGACTTGAGATTCGGTACAAAGTTTCGTCGTAGAGCAGAAACCAGATTTTGAAATTTTGGGTAGAATATCTCGTATACAAGGGACGCTAAAAAATGTATTTTTAACACACTTTCGACCTGGTCGACCTGTAAGTAACTATGTAATGGAATCTAAGGTAACTAATTTAACCATCTTCCAAGGATCGTAGCGTCATGAAAATTGGCAGCTGTATGTAGTTCTGATGACAATACAATAATATGGTACTGTCGAACTGATCTGATGATGGAGTCGGAAGATATGAACTGGAATTTCATGATGGAACATCGTATTATAGCTGTGTTTGGACTTGTTAGAAAAGTCTTGGAATGCACTTTGACCACGATTAGGTTTCAAGGTCTGATGATGTGGTTTTTACGTGCATTTATAAAAGCGTGTTTTTAGTGTTTTTTTTAACTATTAATTTATTTAGGCCGCGACACGGAAGGAGATAGATAACATTGAAAGTGTATAGAACTTAACTTGCAATCGTTCAGCTCCCTTTTTATATATAAATGGTATTGCACATAAACCTTCCTTGTAAAACGCTCTAATATACAGTGACAATCGCATCGAAATCCATCCAGCGGTTCTTGCAATAAGCGCGATCAAACCGACAGACAGAGAAACAGATAGACATATGTTTTTGGTGGTTTCTTTAAATACTTGTTATTTATTGTATTTTCTACGCAGGAAAGTATCGAGCAGCTAGCGCCATCTTTTACCCGTATTTGCTATTACTTAGCCGGGTAAGTAAAATCCTAGCTGCTAATTCGTAGTGAGGAGTTGAGCAATCTGATACGCTATATAATCAATGGTGTAGGACGCCAGTCTATAAAATATTTTTCAATGACACACAGATCGACGTTGAAGGTCTTTTCAACTACCGCCTCATGATTTACCTTGTTTCCTGTGTTCCAGGGTTTGCCAGGCCTCTGAAGCGGATAGACGATCGCTCATGATGTCCTGGAGGGATCAGGAAGGTTCATTCGATGCTCATCCCGATGGTGGAGCAGATCATTTCATGCCTTTCATAGTAGCGGCTTCTGCTGCTGGGAAATCCGAAGGAAAACGCATCTTCTACACGGAATTCAAGAAGAGGTTCATCCTAGGATCTTTCTTATGGAAGTAATGATAAATTAAAATGTCAAAATAAAATATTATTTTTGTAAAATAATTTACTAAATATAAAATGTTTCCGTTCATTGGTCTGTCTTATTTGCCTCCAGCTCTGGTTCAAATCAAACACGATCTCGTCGACTTAAAATAGTATACTGCTTAACCCTTTGAGGACCATAATCTTTACCGTAGAATATAGACATTTGGGGCTCTCTAGAGGATCAAGCATGCTTGTCAAGAATTGCGTCGCGGGCTGGGAAGGGATCGTAAAACGCAGGAAATATGTTTTTTTTTATATTTACCAAAATGCCTTATTTTGTAGTTTATACCAGGGAGTCACATTAATTAGACGTATAATTAGACTCCCAGGTATAAAATACCAATTTAGGCATTTTTGGTCAATATTTTAAAAAATATTTTCATATTTCCTACGGATTACGATCCCCTCCCAGCCCGCGACGCGACGCTTGACAAGCATGCTTGATCGTCTAGAGAGCCCCCTAAAAGGCGATGTAAATAACATACATGTCAAATTAAGTGACATACGAAGTAATTATCCTGACGATAATTTTGTAATTGTTGGAGATTGGAATTTCCCCAAGATCAAATGGATTAACTCGTCAGAAAGTGGTGCAATCCCAGTTCAATATACTGACAGTCTCAGTTGCCATTTTATCGATACCTTGTCATTTCTGCTCTTGAATCAATATAACACTCAGTATAACAAGTTGGATAGAATATTAGACCTCGTACTTAGTAATTTAGAATGTACAGTTGAGACTTGCTCAAATCCTTTTGTTCCTATAGATGAATACCACCCAGCTCTTCTGATCTCGATTCCAATCTCCTTAAAATCACTTAACTGTAATGCTCGAGTCATAAAATTGTTCGGGCAAGCAGATTACTCACTTATTAATGAAGCACTATCAAAGGTTGACTGGGACTCAAAAATTAACAATTGCGAAATGGAATTAGCCACCATACGTTTCTATAAAGTCCTTAATGGTATCATCAGCGAGCATGTACCGTCGAAAACTATTTCGCATCGTCAATTTCCTCCTTGGTATGATGAATCATTGATTAAAATAATCAAAGAAAAGCACAAATTCCACCGTAAATGGAAGATAACCGGTAATCTCGTCCACTATGAGGCATTTTCAATACTTAGAAGACGCCATAAAGAATTAAATAGTCTTCTTTACGAAGCCTATATAGAGAAGTCTGAAGAATACATAAAAGACAACTCAAAATTCTTCTGGAAATATGTAAAATCTAAACGATCCACCCCCGGTATTCCGTGCGAAATGAATTTTAATTCTGATGTAGCCACGAGTGGTCCGGATATATGCAAGTTATTTTCTCAGTATTTTCAATCAGTTTATGAAAACCACGATCCTCATATTGACTTCCGCGTACCTAGTTACCCCAACCAACAATCAGTCGACATATACGACGTACGATTTGACGAGGAAACAACCTATAATTATTTGCGCAAAATAGATATAAACAGAACCGCTGGCTCTGATGAAATACATCCTATATTCGTCCTTAATTGTGCATTAAATTTGGCTTATCCACTAACGACATTGTTCCGTAAATCATTAATAGAAGGAGTTTTTCCCAAAATATGGAAACAAGCATATATATGTCCAATATTTAAGCAAGGTTCGCGAAATAATGTTCAAAATTATCGTCCCATATCAAAACTCCCAATATTTAGTAAGTTAATGGAAAAACTCGTATTCGAACAATTATTCGCAGCTGTTCGTTCAGTCATAGTCCCAGAACAACACGGATTTTTCAAATCAAGGTCTGTAGAAACCAACCTTATTACCTTCACTGATTCTGTCCTTAAGTCTATGGATAAACGTATACAGGTTGATGCTCTATACACAGGTTTTTCTAAGGCATTTGATAAAATAAATCATAACTTACTTTTTAAAAAGTTATGGGCTTTGGGGATTAGGGGTGACTTGTGTCGCTGGATTTCCTCGTATATCGCATATCGGACTCAAGCGGTAGTTGTTCAGGTTTATCAATCCGAGTTTTCTGAAATTCCTTCAGGGGTACCGCAAGGCTCCCACTTAGGACCACTTCTTTTCCTTCTATAACTCAACGATATCACCAATTGCATGCTACATTCCAATATAGTCATATATGCGGATGACACGAAGATTTTTAGTGAGATCCGATCAATTAATGACTGCCTTAATTTGCAGGCATATATAAACCGCCTTATGAAATATTCTTCAGATAACTGTCTCTTCGTTAACGTAAACAAATGTCACATAATCACATACTCCAGAAAAAATACTAATATAATGTTTGACTACAACTTGAATGGCGCTATAGTTGGAAGAGAATCAGCGGTGCGAGATCTTGGGATTACACTTGACACGAAAATGCTATTCGCTGAACACATCGATAATATTATTAGAAAAGCATATAAATTACTAGGTTTTATTCTAAGGGTATCAACGGTATTCAAATCCACTGACACGCTTAAAACCCTCTATAATTCCTATGTAAGAAGTCAGTTGGAATTTGCATCAGTGGTCTGGAATCCCGAATATTTGACTTACATATCGCGGATCGAATCGATACAAAAAAGATTTGTGAAGCGATTAAATTTCACTTCTTTCACTAAGCCCAGCTCCTATGAGGAATCCTTAAAAGCCCACAATTTAATGTCATTGGAGAGCCGTAGAGTCTTGATCGATGCCGTATTCTTGCATGGGTTGGTAAATAATTCCATCGATGCGAACGCGATTTTGGAGCGCATTGAATTTTATGTTCCTCCCCGCCCTGTTCGATCGCATCGACTATTTCATCTCCCTGTGGTGAAAACCAACGCATCTCAAAATGCATTTCTATACAGAGCGTGTCATAGATATAATACAGACTTTTTAAGTGTGGACATATTACACTCATCAAAAACGTCTTATAAGAACTCAATAAAAAAAAATCTAGAGTCTATCTAGATGATCACTAAACATTTATACATATTATATTTCATTTAATTTAGTTCAAGGACATAATTTTATCTCAAGTATATTCATTATAATAACTATATATCATACCTAAAATTAAATATAAATATATTTATATACATACATAATATATTTTTATCTATTTTGTCTCTCCCTTTCACCTCACTTCCCATCCTGATTCCCCCCATTCACAAGCGGAAACAATATAAAATTATATTGCGTTCATTTTGTATACTTTATATTCGGAATCACATTAATGGATTTTTGTCACTTTTAAATAGGTTTTTATTGCATTGTATGTATGTAGTTCTGTTTGGTTCCAGAATAAAATAAAATAAAATAAAATAAATAAAAATAAAATAAAATAAATGTGAAGATTGGTTCTATTGATTTTGTACAAATTGATGAGTTTCCATTCCCTTACATCTCTTTTGTTTACATGACATACTCTTTTACGGTCCATTCTGCTCGTTTATGGCATCATCTCTAACACTGTGTCAGGCATGCACCTTCGTTGCACATTTCCAAAAAGTTGTTGAAGAAACATTTGATTTCATACAGCCACTAACCAAATACCCCTATCTAATCATCTCCTTTATCCTTTCCTGGGTAAAAATAGTAATAAATTAATAGTTTTAAAAAAACACTAAAAACCCGCTTTTGGGCTATGATACGATATTCACATACCCACGGCTATGATACGATATTTCATTATGGAATGCCAGTGCCTATTCCGGCATCATCATCAGACGTGAAACCTAATCGTGGTCGAAGTTCATTCCAAGACTTTTCTAACAAGTCCAAACACAGCTATGATACGATGTCCCATCATGAAGTTCCAGTTCATATCTTCCGACTCCATCATCAGATCAGTTCGACAGTACCGTATTATTGTATTGTCATCAGAACTACATACAGGTGCCAATTTTCATGACGCTACGATCCTTGGAAGATGGTTAAATTAGTTACATTAGATTCCATTACATAGTTGCATACAGGTCGACCTAATAAAAGCGTGTTAAAAATGGTTCATTGTAAACCTAGCATAATTTATTTATATATATTTGTGTTATTTTACTTTAAATTAAATCACTTCTACGATGCACGACGATAATGTTTGCATCATAAATGGTACGGTACACATTTATGCAAGCAACACATATTTTTTTGAGATAGGTCCATTTTGTGGGAATTTTGTTTGCCGCATAATAGAATATAAAGGATAGAAAACGAATTTACCGCGTGAAATTTGTAGCACCCGACGTTTCGGTGACGTTGCAGCCGCCGTTGTCCAGGATAGACTGAAAGAGCTGTCAATCCGTTGTTTTGCGGGTAGGCCGCATACCGCTGCCGCCACTGCGTAGGTTATAACGGTGGTGGGGGGGCGGGCTCGGAACGCGCAAATTTCGATAATCTGTCTTGCACACAACACTCACTGTATCCTGTCTTATGTAATACCACTGCCAACTCCGGGTGTGTATAAAGTCGAATGCAGTTGCGGTCTAGCCTACGTTGGACGAACGAAACGGCCCATAGCCACGCGACTGACAAAACACATCAAAGCTGTTAAAAACGTTCAACGAGAAAAATCGGCGATCTGCGAACATATATTGGATAGCGGAAGTAACCACTGGATGCAGTTTAAAAATCCCATTGTGCTATCCAAGGAACAATTATACTCTCCTCGCATGATCCGGGAAGCCATTGAAATAAGAAGAACCCCGAAATTCAATGGAGACGACGGTTACAAACTCTCTTCTACGTGGAACCCTCTTTCTAAAATGTTCCCGCCGCCGAACGCTGAAAGCAAGGACGTAAGACAGGATACAGTGAGTGTTGTGTACAAGACGGATTTTCGAAATTCGCGCGCTCCAAGTCCGGCCGCCCACCACCGTTATAACCTACGCAGTGGCGGCAGTGGTATGCGGCCTACCCGCAAAACATCGGTTTGAGAGCTTTTTCAGTCTACCCTGGACAGCGGCGGCTGCAATGTCACCGAAACGTCAGGTGCTACAAATTTCACGCGGTAAATTCGTTTTCTATCCTATTTAAAACTTAAGTACCTTTTGTAGTTTTATGATTACCTTAAAAGATTTCATGACGTCGGTAATTTAAGGGCATTATACCCCACTTATTTATGATTACTTGATGCGAAGCGAATCATGACATATGACAGGTTATAAGTGGGTAAGGTATACATAATTATTTAAAATATAAGTAGGGTTGTACCTGCATAGCTAGTAATGTATTGCGAATGGTTAAAATATAGTAATAGTAGTAGTAGTAGAAGTAGCAGTAAAAGGAATGGAGGGTTTGTTTCCAGCCCTCGATGTCACCTGGATCTATAAGATCTTTTGTAACTACCCACTTTGTGGTTGGGTTAGTGGTCAGCTAGTAGCCCGGTACTGCTTACCAGTCCATGCAGATCACTGACCTTCAATTTGGGCAGATCGCTGGGTTCGAGAAAGGACCGTCCTAGTAAACTGTGTCTTTTTTAGCAAGGCCTGGGCAGAGACCATAGATGTGTATGCTATCTTCAGGTTCTTCGCCACACGTTCGGTAATCCATGCTCTCGGTCAAGACAAGGTTGAATAAATGTGCTCTAAGTGTCGTTTGTCCGGTGAGGAGACCGATAGTGGTTCTAAGGTTCTTCTTGCTCATGTCAAGTAGGGCCTTGGTTTTCTTAGGAAGTGGTTGCTCTATCATGGCTTTTGCATGGCGACATCCTTGGCTCTGTTTCCAGGATGCCCGATATTCCTGGTCCAAGCAGCCCCTGGTGATTTTCTTACCTATAGCAAAGGGGACCCCAACAACTGGCTCCACCGGGCATTCCAGTGTGCCCAGTTTCGCCAGTCTGTCGGCCTGTTAGTTGTCGGCCTCTTAGCAACCACAATTATTTTGACACGTCCAATAGCGGTCTTTAGCCGTCAATTCGACACGACGAAAATGTAATGTAATGTAATGAAGAGGCTGATAGACTGGCAAAACTGGGCACACTGGAATGCCCGGTGGAGCCAGTTGTTGGGGACCCCTTCGCTACAGGTAAGAAATCATCAGGGACTGCTTGGAGCAGGAATATCGGCATCCTGAAAATAGAACCAGGGATGTCGCCAGGCAAAAGCCATGATGGAGCAACCACTTTAAAAGAAAACCAAGGCCCTTGACATGAGCGAGAAGAACCTGAGAACTACTATCGGTCTCCTCACCGGACACACGGCCCTTAGAGCACATTTATTCAACCTTGGCTCGACCGAGAGCATGGGTTACCGAACGTGTAGTGAAGAACCTGAAGATAGTATACACATCTATGGCCTTTGCCTAGGCTTTGCTAAAAAAGACACAGTTTACTAGGATGGTCCTTTCTCGAACCCAGCGATCTGCCCAACTTGAAGGTCAGTGATCTACTTTGACTGGTAAGAAGTACTGGGCTACTAGCTGACCACTGACCCAACCACAAAGTGGGTAGTTACAAAAGATCTTATAGATGCAGTTGGCATCGAGGGCTGAAAATAAGCCTTCATGGCTAAAATATACTAAATAGGTAGAAAAATATTGAGTACATTTCAAACGAGGAATATCTTTTTTACCTTATCTTTAAGGGGCATTGATTTATACTATTGCGATCTGTATTTGAGCTAAAATTTTCATCATTTGGCCATCACCCACCCCCGCCTATGTCTACGTATTGTTTTTTATGTGTTCACTAGCGGAACCCGGCGAACTTCGTATCGCCACGAATTTGTTCGCTTAGCAGCAGATGGCGTTAACATAGGTAATTTTCATCGACAGTTGTTTGAAATTTGCATTGTTTGTTTAAATTCTTCATTGAAAGCAGTCTGATTGTTTATTTTTTGCCTCACCAAAAGAGCAGTTTCATCAATTGCCATTTGTGGATTGCTAGTGCTCGTTGTGTCCTAACTGGAGGAGAAAAGTGTGAAAAAAGTACGATTTTGTTTGACAGAGAATGTTAGACATAAAATGCTTAGAATCTTGTGCATTTCCAGACACGAACGATCCTAATGGAACCAATGGTGTCAATCTCATTTTACCCCCTACGCAACACAAAGCGAGTGGTTCGTGGCGGTACTTCAATGCATTGCAATATTGGCACAAATGGTCCATTTTCTAATTTGCATGCATTTATAATCGCTGTATTGTTTTGTCAGGTCATAATAGATTGCCTCTCTATATGTGTTTTGTCTCAAATTCAATCGTCTTCGCACTGCAACATTACGGATCCGTGCCGCTTTATTCAATTTTTGGCGACGCTCATCGCTTTCAGTTGCTCGAACCTCTCTTCACGAGTTACACAAATTCATTTAATTCAGTTGATTTACCTTCAGAATCACGAAAACGCTATCAAGAAATCGTAAAATTCAACTTAACTGTCAAATGTTAACTGTACCGCCATCTTGATTTTCGAATTTTTATTCTTGTCAAGCAACGCCATCTATGATCAAGCTTAGTAGTAAAATAATTTTCGGTTTTTCACATTTTTCTCACTTTTCCGAGAGATTTTCCGGATTTTTTATTGCCTATAGTAAGACCGAAGTGATTATGAACAAAACAAAAAAAGAATCATCCAAATCGGGTTAGCCGATCGTGAGTTATTAGGTAACATACATAAAACCCGACTCATTTCTATTATATAGATTATGTTTTCTGCTGTTTTATAGTGCATTGCAGAGTGGAGTTATGTCAACTACAGCGGGCGAAGGTATAAAGATATTTATCTTTCTTTCAACCTGGCATTGAAGTGTATTTGTGTGTCTCGGTCGGTATGTCGGTGTGTCTCTATCTCCATATGTTCAGGGTCGGTCAAATTCACGAGTCAACACCCATCCGGCGGCCTCCACGTATGAAGTGCGAGCCCGGGTGGGAGTCTGGCCTGAGGGCTAGTTTCCCCCAGGAGTCAATATTCTGGCGCTTCTGAACAGTTTGCGCGACTTGCAGCGTCAACCAATCGATTGTGCATTCTGACTGACAGTCGGCGGAGTCTGGAAACAGTACCGTCTCCTATAGAGCTAACGGGCCCATGATGAGGTGGCCACGATGACCCATGTGTTCAGGGTCGGTCACACTCACGGGTCAACACCCATCCGATGGCCTCCACGCATGGGGTGCGAACCTGGGTAGGACACTGGGTCAACCAGTCTCCCCTGGGAATCAAACCTCTGGCGCTCCTGGACGATCTGCGCACCGAGCGGCGCAAGCCAATCGATTGTGCTCTCCGACTAACAGTCGGGGGAGTCTGGGAACTGTATTGTTTCCTATAGAGCGGGGGTAGTTGCCTACCTTACGGCGACTGCTCTTGAAATGACCATTGGCCATCAGATCCCGGTTCAGAGTCGGGCAAAGGACGCCTAGATCCGCGATAGATTCGGTGCACACCGTTTCACCGCTTCGTAAGGGAGAGGACCGCGCAAGCGACCTCGATCTCGGAACCAATCGAGAGACCGGAGAAATCTGGTCACAATTGGAAGCAAGGGCGCGAGTGTCGGCCCGCTAGGTAACACTGGCTATCTCGCGGTAAAGGCGTTGGCTTCTTGCGGGTTGTGGCGTAGCTAGACGTTGGATTGTTCTATCCAAAGTCTTCTACGTTCACTGCAGGGCGACAGAACGAAAAATCGTTAAAACATCCTGTGGTGACGGGCTCGGCCGTTGTAGTTGACACCGCAAGTTGTCTCCTATAGAGCGGGGGTAGTTGTTCACCTTACGGCGACTGCTCTTGGAACGACTAATCGGCTGCTCCGCAATAGATTCGGAAAACGCCGTATCACCGCTTCGTAAGGGGGAGAACTGCGCAAACTACCTCGAACTTGTAACCAGTCGGGAGACTGGTTACAAGTTCGCTGGGTGATTAACTTGATTATCTCGCGGTTAGGCTTTGGCTTCTCACGGCAATGTGGCGTAACTTGACGGTGGACTATTTTGTCCTAAGTCTTCTGCGCTTACCTCACGGGAGACAGAACGATCAATATCGTTAAAACTTACTGAGGTGACTGGTTCGCCCTTTGTAGTTGGCAACTCTAGTTAAAGAATAGCATATGTGTAGATATACATAGCTCAGATCTGATAATCTCATCGATTTCATTTATGCAATTATTATTCAGATGAAATTAATACTTAGTCCTTGGCTACTGCTGGGAAAGTCACGGGGTGACAAAACCGATTTTAAATAAAAACACTTGATAACCCTGACATTAAACCAATTAATCTAATAGCAGCTTAGGGAAATCCAGCAGTTATTTGTGAAATGACAGGTTCGGTTAAAGAGACAGTTATTAATATTTAAGGATCAATTATGACTCATTACAGGGCCTTCACTTTATCGACATGCGAAAGGGTAAATCGATTTAATAAATGTACCTAGAGGAAGCAAAGCTGAAGCAAAATAACGACTCATAACCTTATTGCCGACCCCTTCCCCCTCCCACTGGGCATTACCCTTATCAATCTTTCAGAAAATGCAATTTCGAAACATGCACCAATTACCCGTCTGTATTTCCACACAGAAATGGGAAAAAAGGTTGTGTCACCCCAAGACTTTCCCGGTAAGTGGTTAAGGACCCACTTCATCTGAATATCATTTTCATAAATAAAAACTATGAGCTCCCTCTCTCGCCTGGCGGACAAGCCCGGTTGTGCTCGATTGCGATACCTCAGGCGGCGCGTTTCGTCTCCCTGCTAAGGGCGGGTTCGGGCCAAGCGCGAACAGTTGGCGCTAATATAAAATTAAAATGTATCGCGGAATTTTATCATTATTAGGGTAGCTTGTATATGGGATATTCCAAAACAAAAAACACAATGCAATTTCGGCCCAAGAAGGCATTTATTGTGCACTAGCTGACCCGTGCCCACTTCGTTGAGCGGTAAAACTTTTTACTTGTGATGAAATTATGAGTGTGGTTTGTTTAGTACTGAGTGCTATGATTTATTTCCTGACTGCTAAAAGAAGGGTTATATTTTTACTGCATATATATGTATGTATTTGCATGCCAATTTGACTATATTACCGTTATTTGTGAGTGTCCTTTTTGTGACTGTCTTATCTCTTTAACCATTTATGCAGTAAAAGTGAAATTATATGCAGTAAAAGGGTCCTTTCGTTTTAAACACTTAAGACGATAAATTTACTTATTTTGATATGAATTCATAATGGAGAACACAAAAGGGTCAAAATATTACTATCAAATACACCTAAAATCAAAGCCTAGATCATGTACATTACATTAGTTTTTATTTCACTTCAATACATGCAGTATTTCCGAAGTTATAACGACGAGAAGTTTAGGCCCTTTTTTAAATTTGAAAGATTACGCGCGCTCATACTATGACGTCACAGCCTTGTTAGCCCGCGCTACATACACGGCGCGGTGCTCAGTCAGTGCGTTGATCCGCCCGTCTTCGTTTCCTATTAGCTATAGTGGTGCTTGTATTTCAAAGAAATAATTTAAATTATCCTTTATATCCGATTACACTAAAGTGAAACGTGTAGAATGGAAGAAGGTTTTCTAAAAGGTCAGTCGGACAATCTGCCAAGAGTGGATAGTTTAATGGTGGCACAATATTTCATGAAGAATCAGGATTTTACAGCTGCCGAGATTCGTGGAATAAAGATGAAAAGGTATGTATGTTCTAAGTAAGCATTACCTAGTCTTTTTTTTAATAAAAATAAATAATAGTTCAGAAATCAGTGGTGATCAACTTGCGGGCCGCAAATTTTTACTTATCATTTTTATTGGTTATTTATTAACGCCCGTCGCAAAAAGAGTTTGACCGCTATGTGTACCTATCTGTCTGTATGTCTATCTGTGTGTCTGTATGTCTGTCGATAGTACCGTAGCTCATAAACGGGTGAACCGATTTCGATGCGTTTTTTTAAATTTGAATGTTGTTTTTTTAACATTGGTTCATAGACATGTTTTATCACAATCGGTTAAGCCGTTCTAATAGTACATTAAAAACGTACGTTTTTTATAGGTTTTTTTTAAAAATTCGAAGTGTTATATGGTTCTAGGTCAGGAAGAGAGAGCTACGGAGATGACGCCATAGGGTATATACAGTTAAAAAGAGAGGGTGACGTATGTACCGTCAAGTGCCGAATAACTCCTGAACACAAAGTGCGTTCAAAACCTTACCACTGTGTTTTGCAATGCAACGAGAAGGAAGAGGAGGTAATAAGCATATCCTGTGAAGACTGCGCAGCTAGCAAAGGTGGATGTAAACATTCTGTGGCATTTTTAATGTGGCTTCACCGCAGAACGGAGGAGCCGTCGCCGACTTCAGTTAAAAGTTACTGGAAGAAGGCAACTCTTTCAGGTGATTAATAGAGATTTAAAATAGGTTACAGCTGGTGTAGTTTATTATACACCCAGTACAGCACCTATCATTATATTATTGTTATGTCTTATTATATTGTTATATTGTTATATTGTTATATTGTTGTAATGTTTACAGGTATTGGAACTACATTGAAGTTCATCAAAGCCAAGGATTTTGCTCAAAATAACAAGGTCACAGAAATACCTAATAACGACGACTTTATTGACAAAATTGTGCAAAAAATAAATGACTTAGGCTTGATTGTCAGCTTTCAGCCTACTTTAAAGGTAAATCAGAGGTACAAAAATTCTCCATGCATAACCTTATATGTACTTTTATAGAAGGCAATGAAAATTTAAGTTTTGAATCATTTTTAAATTATTGCATAACTGAAATGACAGATGAAAGATGCCAACTCGTCGAATCAGCAACCAAGGCGCAAGCCAGTTCAGACCTTTGGTTTGAAATGCGGTATGGACGAGTAACTGCATCGAAAACTCATGAAGCTGCTCAATGCCGCACACAAAATGGAACTCTTGTTGAGGAAATATTTGGGGCTAAGCTTTTGATTGAAACTGATGCGATGAAAAGAGGGAAAGTTTTGGAAGAAATTGTGAGAAAAGAAGTGGAAATTAAAAAAAATATTTCGATTAAACCCCCTGGACTTTATCTCAGTGCAAGTTATCCATTTTTTGGAGCATCACCAGACGGAGTAACTGAGACTCACGTTATAGAAATAAAGTGTCCATCAAAAGCTGCAACAGTTAATAAATATTATAAAGATGGATCATTAGGTAAGCAATATTTAGCACAAGTACAGACCCAGATGCTCTTAACAGGAAAAGAAAAAGGTTTTTTTTGTGTTGCACATGCAGACTTTGAAGTGTCAAAAGAAGTGGATGTTTACGAAGTTTTATACGATAAAAGCTACTGTCAGAATCTTTTTGTTAAAATTAGTAAGTTTTGGAAGGAGTGTGTTTTTGAAAAACTTATTAAAATAGGAGTCCCAACTGATATTCAGAAATAAAATGGTATATTTGTATGAAGTCTTTTATTCTGAAAAATCATTCTTAAAAATTAAACAGTGAGTTATGTAAATTAACTATACCAGTCATCATTACGTAGTCTAATAAATCAACGTGTTTAAGATCTACAGTAGCATGTGGCATCAAGAATCCAAAGTTCCTTAATCTGCCGATGGCTTTCTCGACATGTATACGCAAAGCTGCATTTTTTTTTGTTTCTAGTACCTACTTCACTTTTTGTTGGAGTTATGTTAGCGCTGACACTAGGTGGGCGTATCAAGGTGCATTATTTTTGCTGCAAAAGATAAGCCACATTCTTGAAACCTCGATCAGCCATAACTGCACTATTTTTAGGTAGCAAATTTAGATATCCACAGTCCTCAAATATGACGGAGTCAGATGCTCTTCCTCCATATCCCTCAGAAATAAAATTAATAAGACCATCCGGAGTTATGGATATCAAGTATTTCATGGTATTACATGATTTATATTCTGACCATGTTAGTGCTTGCTTTGCTGCTTCTGCCGGTTTTTTTATTTGTATTTCCAGAAAATCTATAATACTTTTGACATTGCTGTATCTCTTTCGAAATGGCATTGGTATATTAGACACAACTTGTGTTGATTTTGGAAAAAATACAAGACTTTTCATACAAGATGAAATTATTGGAATATTTTTTCTAAAAATAATTCCTACAGAACCGCTTGTAATACCAAAATCAAGCGCAAGTGACGCGTTGGATTGATATACGCGGATTTTTTTTAGGACTACCATCACATCCCTTGGTTAGCATTTGCAAGATTCACTTAAAAGCTGAATGCAACAATACCATTGTTTTGGGATGCCTAAAAGCATCTGAGGCTCCCGCGAAACACATAAAAGAGCGGCTTTTTGCATGTATGTTTTAAAAGATTCCTTATCGAAATCAGCCTCAGAATCGCTAATGTATGTTTCATCTAATACATCGTAATCACTGTGAGTATTTGTTGATATCAAAGATTTTTCTTCAAAACTGGAAGTCACATAAAAACTGGCATAAAAAAAAGAGTTTACCAGGTGTTTTAACGGTTGAATTGAAGCACTAAGGCACAATAAAGTATTTTTTCCTATTTTTACCACAGAGAACTTTATAATTTAGATTTTTACAGCGTAGCGGCGTGCGAACGAGAGCGCAGCTGTCGAATGACCAAGGCTGTGACGTCATCGGCTAGTGAGCGCGCGCCCGCGATTTTAAAATCATTCGGCCGGAAATACGCACTTTGATCGTAAATATCTCATCAATTTTTTAAGATATGAAAAAAGTAAAAACACAGTTTTTCCCGTATTTTTTTGTAGATTTATTTGGCATGTAAAGTAAAAAACGTTTGTCAGACCCATTGTTGATAATATGACCAATAAACATGACCTAACGATTTAAATTATTTTTTTAATATAAAATACTACTTTTTGTGACTTAAATATAAAATTTAGACATATGCTGTCGCTGACTACTTTTTTGTAGTCATTATCAATCTCTACAACTTTTCTCTAGAACGTAATCGTATATCTCTCATCGTTAAGGCAGCGTTAGTTAGAAACGTTTTCGTTCGACCGTTTTTTCCGACTTACTTTGGAAATCCGACTACCACGGAAAAGTCACTTCATTTTTCGGATTAATATATAGCCTACATACAGTCAACAAAAACATGATTAACCAATGAATTCTGTAGAAATTCATTGACGCAAATACAATCGATTCTGCACGTGCACTGCTATTAAATTCCATCAAATTTTGGTAATTAATGCAGTCACAGGCGGTGAGTCATACCAATTTCTCCAAATCGAGCTGATGGACATACTTATTTCATCACTCATTTCAGGATTGCGTCATTTATCAGGGTATATAACCCAGTACATTTGACCAATCAGTATCATTCCTCGAGTGGTCATCTCCTAGCGAGCACTTCTGTAGCTACGACTTTTCACGAGCCGGTCAATGCATTAGCCAGTGCTACCCCCTTATCCTTCCTTCCTTATCGAGTTGAGTAAGCTGAGGTCTGTCACTCCTGCAGTCCCGAGCAAGTATCGAGGAGACACAGAATCTCTGATACAAAAGGTAACCTTTCCTTCCTCCCCTTAGATAGTGCACAGGTACGCAACTCCGGTTTCTTAATTGGTTAATGCGTATAACCAGACCTTGGGGTAACCTATCCTTTCTTCCTGCATAACCAAGCTAAACCAACTATCTGTCTGATCCTCCAACAAACAGTTGTGAAGTACCCGAGAGTCGAGATACTCTGAGGTACAGAAATCAATTCCTTACCTTCCTCGCCGCGCGCCGTGATAATTATTCGGAAACGTTATACTGGCAATATAGTACGATACGGCATAATATTGAAATGAGATGAAATGAAATGAAATGAAAAATACCTTTATTGTACTAACAAAAAAAAATTACATGGGTAAAGAAAACTTAAATTCTATTTTAACTTAGTACAAACGGCGGGCTTATCGTTTCACGATTTCTTACAGCCAACCGTGTAATATTAAATAAAAGTATCAATACAGCTCACATACATAAACATATACACATAAATATACATATACATAATATATGTACCTATATTATAATAATAAATACATAGAAACTACAGATAAATAATAATAAAAATAACTGCTTATATAAAATGATAGATATTACAACGTTCTTATGCTTCTATCCAGTCAACAACCCAACGAAAGGGGGAAGGGGGGAGGGGATAGGGGGAGGGTTGGTTCTTAGTTGATATTTTGAGGGAGAAAAATAAATCAATCAGATCAAGATAAATAAATTATTAAATCGATATACCGATAATAAATAAAACCTTCTGATAACATAAATTGCACCTTATTACGGAGTACAAGGACTTGTTGACACCCGGCTCTCACACTGAACATCTTGGAGTCAGTGAGAGTCGGCCTTCCCGTCACAACACTTATAAATAACGTGGCTTTCTATTGGTAAAATAATTTTTAAAATCGGTTCCAGAGATTACTTCCTACAACGTCACAAATTTTACCTCTTTATAATATTAGTATAGACTAAAGGACGATGGGCAAAAATGTATGGACATTGGCCTAGAGACCAATAACGATGACTGATACATCATTAGAAAAGTTCTACAACTTTTTCTAGGGTGGTTTTATATCATTTTTATGTTTTACAACTTTTTCTAGGGCGGAAAAACATAAATCGCTGTGGGAAAAAAGTTATGGAAAAAAAATCGGTTGTCTGTAAAGTCGGTTTACTGACGATAGTTGAATGTGACAACGTCATAAGAAAATACTGATGGAATGGTTGCATTGTCAATTATAGCATAACCTACAATCGCTGCACTAGCGGACCGATGCTATTTATTTTAATGATGAAAGCACGAATATTCGACAATATATCACTGAACATATATTTAATATCGAAAGAATCATTACCTTTATCGCCGCAATTATCGTTGCTATAAACAATTGACACCACATTCACTTTTCACTGCACTTCATACTTAACGAAAACATGTAATTGTATTATTGTATAGCAGCTGTCCACGTGGAAGCATCGCTCACTCGAGTAGGAGAGAGACAGATGTCGAACGCTGCCGAACGCGGAGGCCGATTGTGCCTCTTTGTCGCTCGTTCCGCGCTCTCGCTTGCACTTCAAGCCTTAAATGGAACGCCTTAGAGCGAGGTAACGCCGCATGAGTCATGTTTTTTCGTGCGTGCAGCCGGCTCCATCGAATTATAAGACGTTGTCACGTCAAAAATAAAAAAGATACATTTTGTATCGCCTTTGGGTGTTATACATGATAAACAATATTTTACAACGATAAATAATAGTTTTCAAGGTTCTTAATAATAAACATTCTTAAAAAACTAAAGCACCAGTTATTGTAAAAAAAGCAATGTCTAATAATATCCATTAAATGGCCGCCTGGCGGATTGAATTCTTCGTGCCTACCTACACCCAGATACCAGACACTGTCCGTCGCCCCATTAAACAAGTACAATAATAATGTGATATTGCTACCATTTGGGAGCTTGCTGAGTTGGCCACGAAGAACTATTCTGTTCAGGGTTGGTCACACTCACGGGTCAACACCCATCCGACGGCCTCTACGCATGAAGTGCGAGCCTGGGTAGGACTCTGGCCTTAGGGTTAGTTTCCCCTAGAAATCAACCTTCTGGCGCCCCTGGACGGTCTGCTCACATTGCGGCATAAGCTAATCGATTGCGCACTCTGACTAACAGTCGCGGGGAGTCTGAAAGCAGTACTGTTTCCTATAGAGCGGAAGTGGTTGCGGACCTTACGGCGACTGCTGTTGAAACGACCACCGGCTACCCGATCCTGGGTGAACAGCCGGGCAAAGGATGCGGTGGTCCGCGATAGATTCGGTACACACCATTTCACCGCTTCGTAAGGAAGAAGACCGCGCAAGCGACCTCGAACTCGTAACCAATCGAGAGACTGGAGCAATCGGGTCGCAATTGGAAGTAGTGGCGTGAGTGTAAGCCCGCTGAATAACACTCCTGGCTATCTCGCAGTTAAGGCTTTGGCCTCTTACGGGCATGTGGCGGAGCTTGACGGCGGACTATTTTGTTCAAGTCTTCTGCGCTCACTTCAGGGAGATAGAACGACTAATCGGTAAAATTTCCTGAGGTGACGGGTTGGCCCGTTGTAGTTGACAACTCTAGTAGACTTAGACTTTATAGACATATACTATAAAGATATATACTCAGAGTACTATGTACGATCGCTATCGTATGTGAAGCGTAGCGCAATCAACGACGCGGACGCGATGGGGCGTTGGATTTGCCGGTGTTTTCCTCCTTTTCTATTGTTGTTGTATTGGTCGGCGCGTCGCGTAACTCCGGCTGTCTGGCGATGTCTCAATTCCTAATTGTCGACCGCGTGCCGCCAATCAATCGCTGCAATTCTCAAACTCTACGAAATAGTAGCGAATGGTTTCGTGCAGCTTGGGCCACAAGATCCATGTTGTCCTCTGATCCGCTCAACTCACGATTTATCTCCTATTCAGAAGCCTCCTCGTGCGGAACGCTACCCCGGGCTATACTCTCGCGTCTTAGACCTCAAAGCTGGTAGACCGGTTTCTCCTGGCGGGATTGCATCCCGGCGCTACTGGACCGTTTGTGCACCGTTCGGCGACGCCAATCGGTTCGCCACGCCAAACTAATTTCGGAAGGAGTGTGGAGACTATGAAAATATATTGTCTCCTAAGCAGCGGAGTGGATGCTGATCTGTTGTCATGCCACTCTTGAAATGACCTTGGACCACTCGATCCCGTGTGGCACTACGGGCAAAAACCACCAGGTCCGCGATAAATTCAAATTGAATTACCGCTGTAATACAAAAGGTAGAGGCAGCGTAAGCGACTTCGGTCCCGGAACCAGTCGGAAGTCAGCGACAGCATATGTCTAACTTTTATATTTAAGTCACAAAAAGTATTTTTCTATATTAAAAAAAATATTTTAAATCGTTAGGTCATGTTTATTGGTCATATTATCAACAATTATGAATTCATATCAAAATACGTAAATGTATCGTCTTAAGTGTTTAAAACAAAAGACTTTTCCCTTTTTCTGCATATAATTTCCTTTTTATTGCATAAATGGTTAAAGAGATAATACGAGAGGGAACCGCGACCGTATCTCGGGTTGGAACTCCTGAAAGACAATATAATTTGGTACCAAATAATAACATTACATCTAAATGTAGTATAAAGAGAAGTTTTGAACACTTAAAATAAACATAATTTATTCAATCATAATCATTTCATTCACTCATTTGAAACCCGGTAATATAGCCAAATTGGCATTCAAATACATACATACATATGCAGTAAAAATATAACCCTTCTTTTGGCAGTCAGGAAATAAATCATATCACTCAGTACTAAGTGAACCACACTCATAATTTCATCACAAGTAAAAATGTTTACCGCCCAACGAAGTGGGCAAGGGTCAGCTAGTTTTGTATAAAACCGTAGTAATAAGACGACATTGTAAGAAGAAATCCAATATTTTTCTCAGTGCAATCGGTTGGCTAACGACGCACGGTGCGCAGACTGTCCAGGAGCGCCCGAAGAGCGACTCAGAGGGAATTGACCCGCAGGCCAGGGTCCTAGCCAGGCTCGAACTTTTGCGTGGAGGATGCCGGATAGGTTAGATAGGTTGACCTGTGAGTTTGGCCGATCTTTGTGAAAAGTGTTAGGTTCTTTTTTACCCCCTTTCCCTCCCCCCCCCCTCCATTCGCCCCCTGAGACGATTAGAACCATTTCCAGGTCGAAGTCTTCTGTGGGTGTGGCTGTGTGTGTGATCAATAGATATACGATTAAGTTCTAGAGAAAAGTTGTAAAGCTTGATAATGCCTACAAAATAGTCAACGACAGCAGATGTCTAAATTTTATATTTAAGTCACAAAAAGTATTTTTTATATTAAAAAAAATATTTTAAATCGTTAGGTCATGTTTATTGGTCATATTATCAACAATTATGAATTCATATCAAAATAAGTAAAATTATCGTCTCAAGTGACAAAAGACTTTTCCCTTTTACTGCATATAATTTCCCTTTTGTTGCATAAATGGTTAGAGATAAGACACTCACAAATAGGACACTCACAATAAGACACTCACAAATAACGCTAATTTACATACATACATACATATGCAGTAAAAATATAAGCCTTCTTTTGACAGTCAGGAAATAAATCATAGCACTCAGTACTAACCGAACCACACTCATAGTTTCATCACAAGTAAAAAGTTTTACCGCCCAACGAAGTGGGCACGGGTCAATCTTGGATTAATAATTATTGGTTCAAGGGTTTAGAAGTTATTGTAGAATAAAGAAACGGTAAACAAATAATATATTTATATATATATATATATATATATATATATATATATATATATATATATATATATATATATATATATATATATATATATATATATATATATATATATATATATATATATATATATATATATATATATATATATATATATATATATATATATATATATATATATATATATATATATATATATATATATATATATATATATATATATATATATATATATATATATATATATATAGGTATATGAATCCTGAACACATTATTTTTCTTGTTGTTTGGCAGTCGTGTAATAAAAGCGGATCTTCCGGAGTTCTCGTATTTACTTTGTGGCGATCTCTTATTTTTGTGAAATATGTTGGTACGGAACCCTAATAAATACATTTGAGAAACGCCGTGGCACAGTCTCGCGATTCGGAGCACGCAGCCGTGTCGGAATTAGAAAAAGGACCAAAATGGTGAGCAATCGTAGTATGTGGCGTACGGCGACACGTAGGCATTGTTGGGCCATCGCCAAAACGTCTGGCCCTGCCAGACCAAATGTCTAGAGCGGGCAGTCCAGACATACCACTGCAATCATTCCATGTTTTATAATCCGAGAGCTCAATCAAATCAAGATTATTGTGTTTAAACCCTTACATATTTAAACCCTTACATGGTAAAGTTACCCGGCGACGCTCGTAGCAAAGCCAACATAGCCTTCCCCAAAGTCCGTTCGACTACCTATGATTCAAAAGTCATTTCTGTATTTGATCTTTAAACTCTTTAATAGCCTGCCAATGACAATACGAGATTTAAAACCAAAATATTCGAATATAGATTTAAACACTGCCTCATCGCACATGCTATTTATAAGATAGACGACCTTGAGGAAATAATACAATGCCTATATGGAAATAATACAATAAAACAATGCAAATATAGGTACATTTTTTTTTAAAGATAATATCATAACTCTAAGGGAGACTTGCACCAACCGGCCTGTTAAATTCTGCTAAACGTGGCTAGCTAACCACGATAATCATTTCTGCCCCCGATAGTAAAAAGGGCGCATCTAACATTTTTCCCGAAATAGAGTTATATATATATATATATTACCGTGATCAGCAAAAAAAGACGCATCTGCTCATATTTTTTATATTTTTCTAGCTCGACTGTACATGAAGTTACAGTAACGTCAAAGGACGCAAGTACATGTATTTTTCTACGAATACTGAGTTAAAAGGACGCACTGAATGTAAACTAGAATGAAAAGGCTTATTTGCGTACATGTGCTCTTTTCTTTTGGAAAATTTCCATCACTTCAGAAATTGAAAAGACGCATTTTCTTGTGTACTAAGTAGGTAAGACGTTAGTGATCACTTGCGTCTTTGCAATCTATTAATTCACTAAGTAGTTTAAGCGCATGTGGCAAATGGGCCTTTTATATTTAGTAATTCCTTTAGATGTTTGGACGCTTAATTAAGAATAGGAATATTGCAAGTATAACCAATACTACATTAAAAAGGCGCAAGTAGCCAATTGCGACCTTCCAACTTAAGGAAAAATCTAGTGAGAACTCATGAACACTAAAAATAAAAGCAGTTCATTGACTATGCTTAGTTGAAAAGACGTAAATGGCTATTTACGACTTTTCAACCTAATATCAAGTATTTTCCTAAAATTTTGTTACTAAGATGAAAAGGAAAATTGTTAATAATTCAATAAATAATTAGGATATAGAAAAATTATAAATCACACATTATAGTTGAAACGCAAACCCAATTTATTGCATTAACAGAAAATGTCTATAGTTTTTTTTTATGAGACAGCAAGCATTTAAATAATTTTTACACAAAACATTTTTTATCTTGGTTTATACTTTATGCTACATGCGCCCTTCTTATTATCGGGGGCAGATTTTAACAGCCGGTTAAATTATGACGGCTTTCACCAACTATTTGGATGTCCCGGTTAAATAACGCCGTTCGGATTCCGCAACAAAACAATTTTGAGTGTTAGAACATGACCATAGACACAACTGAAATCGAGATTGCTCGCCTCAGCCAAGCACAGCACAGATCAAAATGGCGGACGGGAGGTTCTCAGCTCATGAGCTGTCAAACTGCCCACGATTCTGTTCATGTATCGCTTTCGTGTCTCTTCTGATTAACATCAGACATATAGGAAAACTTTTTACGAGTGCAGTAACGAAAAAAAGCGAAAAAAAACGGCGGCGCAGGTGACGCAATCAAATCTAACCTCGAAAATTGACAGCTTGCGTTTGACAACTGCTGGTTAGTGGCGCTAACCGGGCACCAGGGCTCAGTTAGGGAATTTAACTGCCGTTAGCTTAACAGAGCATGGTGCAATCAGTTTCGAGTATTTAACTGTGGTTAGACTCTTTAAACACGGTTATCTATCCTAACCGAGCTTGGTGTAGAGCATACTTCAGTAAGGTAAAGATAATGACCATGTATTCGGCGTTCATATACCAGTCGAGTGCTTAATGTATGCCAGACAGCACCTAACAGAAACTGCAACTAGAGCGGACATTCACTCTCACCGTACAAGCGAAAATTCTCTCTTATACGTGCCCCGAATAAGACTGGCAAAAGTACAGAAGAGCTATTTATACCTTAGCATTAAATTCTACAGTTTACTCCCTACCACTATTAAACAACTGGAGAACAAACAATTTTTAAAAAACATTAAGGAGATGCTGATAGGCCACCCTTTCTATATATGACTGATACCTTACCATATGATGGCCCGTTCTAATTACCATGACAAGGCTGCTGCACTTACAAACAATTTTAGAGTCGTTTTTTGTAAAAATTTTGACTATCGTATAATTGGGTATTTATTTCAGTATGGAACCCTAAAAATAGAGAAAACGTCCAAATTACCCTCGAATAATGCCGCCGTCTTTAATGGGGCAAAAGGAGAGACATAACCCCCCCGGTCGGGTTGAACGAACAGCAACCCTCGCTTCAGTCGATTAATAACCCCATTGTCTCCGCTAGATGGAATATTATTTTTCGTGAAAAGCTGACAAAAGGAAAGACGTCGCACTAATATTTTCGTAAAACCCCCCACAAAAATATTACACGGCTGCAGCTATACTCGCTTAAAGACAATATACAAAAACTATCAAGTATTTCAAAAATATTTACTTTTTACATATTTTATTTAAATTTCACCGTACATACACCATTAAGGTTAAAATCAAACTCTCCAAAAAATAGGAAGGAGTTGAATGCTTCCTTCATTTTTGTCACAAGTCACAGACGGACAGACAGACTTATAACACAAAAATAAAATATTTCTGTCACAGCTAAGAAAAATTGGAGAGGGGAGGGAAGGGTACATTAGTGTCAAAGTATACCAGATAGTAGCTTCTCTTAAAAGAAAATTGAAATCACAGCGAGCGACGACACAAGTCCAAGGGGGTTCGCTTGCATATGGCCGCCACACGGATGCTACTCCGCTGATATTCAAACGTGCCAATCTCCACCCCCGCTTTTATTTATTTATTTATTTCCCAAAACATAACCTTACAGATGATTCCAAATCGTTAATTATTTTTCTAGGCTATTATTCTAGATTATAACTATTATTCTACTATAGAATATTATTATAATTCTACTGTTAATAATATTATTATTACTCTACTCCATTACTATTAACTATCATTATTTTATTTTATTTTATTTTTATTTTTATTTTATTCCAACAAAACAGAAAAACGGCGCTCGAGTCTTAAGTTAATAAATAATAATAACAATATTACGGCCAAAATAGTCTCCTGATAATATACAGTTTATGTGCGTGATGTTGTGTAATAATATTTATATATTATGTTTGTGAGTGCGTATGATAGAGTAGGATGAGTGTGTTTATATGTGTGATTGTGATGTGTGTTTAATGGGTGTGTGTAAGTACATTTACGTGTATGTGTCATAGTTGAGTATATATGAGAGTGTGTGATTCTGCACAGGTATGTATCTGTTCAAGCTTTAATGGTCTGGTCTATTACCGCTCTGATAAACTCGTTTTTGCTCATTGAGAATATGTCTAGTTCCTGAAACGATTCATCGTAGGCTTCCATAATTCGATGCAGAGTTGAATTCCTTGCTTGATTTGTATGGAGTGTCGGTACATTGAATACCCTTGGGTGACGAGTTCGGCGCGATGGGACATTTAAGGCTATTCTGCTTAGAATTTGTGGGCTGTCGATATGAAGCGAAAGTATATTGTGGAAGAACGTCATATCAGTCACTTTACGTCGCTGCTGAGGACTCGGCATTTTGAACCTTGCCAAGCCGTCAGAATATGAGGTATATTCAGCGAGGGTTCGATGACACAAGTGCCTTACGAAAGTTTTCTGAATACGCTCTATACGGTCAATGTGTACATTGTACTGCGGTGACCATAAAGGTGGCGCAAACTCCACTATACTGCGAACGTAGGCGTTATATTATTATTCTATTATTATTGTAATATATAGATTATTATTCTAGACTATAGCAAACGAGACAGAGGAATCCGTTAGAGCGTAATATTAAACGATTATACTTACATATAACTAATGTTTATCTAACCTTTCTTATTATACTAGTTACTACTTTTTAACAATTTTAATACTACATACTACATATTTATCTCATTACTTGATTGCTAAGAAATGCCATTACCGTACTTTGCAGTTGTGCTAAATTCACCGTCCAAATATCCAATTCTGACTCAGTCGAACATAGTGCATTCAGGGTACGAAGCGTCCGCACCGTGAACAGTGTTGAACGATGTTAGTTCTAGCTCGCGGTAACGCGAACAATACGTGAGTCCGAGCACGGTAGCAATTGGCGGGTACAAACAGATCGATTCTTCTAAGGATGGTCGGATTATCAACGAACCCCCTAAGCAGTTTATATATGTGGCAGATTGACAGCCAATCTCTTCTTACGCTTATTGAGTTGTACCCAACCATCCCCAGAATAAATGCCGTAGGATATAGAAAGGGATAATATCCATGCTGTTTAAAGTACAGGAACCTCAGAAAGCGTTTCTGTATACTCTCTAGCCTGATATGTAACTATTTTCGTAAGGATTCCATATTGCCGCGTTGACTTCTAATCTGCTCCGAATTAGGGAATTGAATAGGAGGCGCATGACAAATGTGTTGTTGAACTGCCTCATGCTCCTCATTACAAAACCTAGCAATTTGTATGAATTATCAACTAGGGTGTAGATATGCTGTCTGTATGTCAACTGTGAGTCAAATGTCACTCCTAGGTCCCTTGTTTGATTTACTCGTGATAGTGCCTTGCCATCAATGTCATAACTATGTACAAGCGGGGCGTCACTTCGCGAGTACGTCATGATAGAACATTTGCCTGTATTGAAGTATAGCTTGTGGTTTATGCTCCAAAGATACACGGCGTCTATGTCATCCTGCAGTAATGTACAGGATTCATTACTGCCCGTTCTTGCGAATAATTTTAGGTCATCCGCGAAAATTAGGCAGTTGGTTTTTGTAACCACGTCTGGCAATGTATTGACGAGGAGTGAACGTAAAAGACTTGGGGACGAAAACAGTCCGCCATCTAGCTACGTCACAAGCCCGTAAGAGGCCAACGCCTTAACCGCGAGATAGCCAGGAATGTTACCTGGCGGGCCGACACTGACGCCCTTACTTCCAATTGTGACCAGATTACTCCGGTCTCTAGATTGGTTACGAGTTCGAGGTCGCTTGCACGGTCCTCTACCTTACGAAGCGGTGAAACGGTGTATACCGAATCTATCGCTGACCACAGCGTCCTTTGCCCGGCTGTTCACCCAGGATCGGATAGCCGATAGTCTATGTCATCCTGCAGTAATGTACAGGATTCATTACTGCCCGTTCTTGCGAATAATTTTAGGTCATCCGCGAAAATTAGGCAGTTGGTTTTTGTAACCACGTCTGGCAATGTATTGACGAGGAGTGAACGTAAAAGACTTGGGGACGAAAACAGTCCGCCATCTAGCTACGTCACAAGCCCGTAAGAGGCCAACGCCTTAACCGCGAGATAGCCAGGAATGTTACCTGGCGGGCCGACACTGACGCCCTTACTTCCAATTGTGACCAGATTACTCCGGTCTCTAGATTGGTTACGAGTTCGAGGTCGCTTGCGCGGTCCTCTACCTTACGAAGCGGTGAAACGGTGTATACCGAATCTATCGCTGACCACAGCGTCCTTTGCCCGGCTGTTCACCCAGGATCGGATAGCCGATGGTCGTTTCAAGAGCAGTCGCCGTAAGATCCGCAACCACCCCCGCTCTATAGGAAACAGTACAGCTTCCAGACTCCCCCGACTGTTAGTCAGAGTGCACAGTCGATTGGCTTACGCCGCACGGTGCGCAGACCGTCCAGGAGCGCCAAAAGTTTGATTCCCAGGGGAAACTGACCATACGGCCAGAGTCCTACCCGGGCTCGCACTTCATGCATGGAGGCCGTCGGATGGGTGTTGAGCCGTGAGTGTGACGAACCCTGAACAGAATGGGTCTTCGTGGCCAACTCAGCAAGGGTCCATTAACTCCCAAAAGCAAATTAAACAGTAACACCGGAGCTTAACACCCGAGCGAAGGCTTTCGGCGAGGCGTACCCCTCTGCTCGCTTCCCTCGCATCCTATCCCTGCAACGCCCTGCCGCTCGAGAGTGCAGCTACTGGTTCTAACTTGGTATAATGAGTTAGTGGTGGGAGAAGTAGGAGATCTATTGTAGAGAGAGCCATGCTATGTCTCTGATATTGGAGGGAGATGGTTCCATAATAGATCTGCATGGACAGAGAATGAATACGAATAAAACAAAGTTTTAAATACTATGCAAATGATTTTATTCTGACTTGATCGAACAGGCGAACCGGTCACCTCAGGAAGTTCTAACGATATTAGGTCGTTCTATCTCCCGTGAGGTGAGTGTAGACGACTTATGGCGAAAACAGTCCGTTGTCTAGTTACGCCACTCGCCCGTGAGAGACTATAACGCCTTACCGCGATATAACCAGGTTAATCACCCAGCGGGCTGACACTCGCGCCCTTGCTTTTAATTGCAAACAGATTACTCCGGTCTCCCGACTGGTTACAGGTTTCAGGTAGAATGTGCCGTCCTTACGTAACGGTGATACGGTGTCTACCGAATCTATCGTGGACCACGGCATCTTTTGCCCGGTTGTTCACCGGTATCGGGTAGCCAGATGCCGTAAGGTTAACAACTACCCCCGCTCTATAGAAAACAATACTGTTTCCAGACTCCCCCGGCTGTCAGTATTAAGGCGACATGATACCTGGGAACGACCATATCTGAAGATTTTTTTAATGAGTTTTTTGAAAAATATAAGCAATAATTTAAAAAAGTTTCTAACTCAATCCCTCGATAAGGAACCAATTTAAAATTTGTACTTAAAAAAATTGCGCATTGCCTTGGACACTAAGGCTTTAAACTGATTTCGAAAACTTTCAGGCGCATTTACTCCTACAACGTAAGCGGTGAGTACGTTTTATTATAATTTCATAATATTGACTGGTTAATTCTCTAGGGCAACACTTAGCCACATTTTTTATTTAGATCCTAAATTAATTACAATTAATTAAAACGTGAGAGCGCTCTGAGAGTTACGCTAAATATGCTTTGCCATTAACACTGCGTAAAGATAGTTTTTCTTTGCTAGAGCTGCGATAGAGCATTTAGTATGCGCCTAGAGCCCGGCGCGAGCGGATGTAGAATCTGCGCTTGACGCTTCGTCGACGCTGGATTTTTATTGGTCAAACCCTACAAAATTGACCCCGCCTATTTTTTTGCGTGTAGGTCTCATGTTGCCTTAATGCAAAATCGATTGGATGACGCCGCACGGTGCGCAAAACCGTCCAGGAACAGTTAACTCCTAGGGGAAACTGGCCCGCAGGCAAGTCCTACCCGGGCTCGCACTTCTGCGTGGAGGCCGCAGGATGGATGTTGACCCGTGAGTTTGACCGACCACGCATGGGTCTTAGTGGCCTAACTGCGACAGGGCCCATTAGCTCATTGCATGATAACCTTATGATGACCCATGACTCTCTAGCAGGATGACCTTGTCTTTCAAATAAGATGGTGAGGTGGGATTGTTGAGCACATGGATAGGATTAGATTTCTGCGATTCCGAATCTCCAGCCATTCGAAGTCGAATGATCTAACTAGATCCCAAACAAAATCACCCAGAATAAGTCACTTTTCCGCGATTTATGTCTTTATTTGTTGTGTGGCCAATTTCGTCATTTCCTTAACCCCAGTGATAAATAAGACGATAGCGGATAGTCATATATGGCAACATACTCGGGGACACAGCGCTTGAATCTACAGTATGTTGTTATTAGATTTTACTATTCTTCTTCTTTTTGTCCATCTATGGCAATCCCCAATAGATAGACGACGCCTTTCTGCCGGGTTGTTTTCGGTGAGCCGTACACGTTAATTTGTTAATGATTTATAAGATTGTAAAATGTATAAAGATTGATTGTGTATATGTATATATGTGTATATGTGTATATGTTTATGAAGAGCTAATGGACCCTTGCTGAGTTGGCCACGAAGACCCATTTGTTCAGGGTTGGTCACACTCACGGGTCAACACCCATCCAACGGCCTCCACGCATAAAGTGCGAGCCCGGGTAGGACTCTGGCCTTGGGGCTAGTTTCCCCTAGGAGTCAATCTTCTAGCGCTCCTGGACGGTCTGCACACACCGTGCGGCGTAAGCCAATAGATTGTGCATTCTGACTAACAGTCGGTGGAGTCTGGAAGTAGTACTTTTTCCTATAGAGCGGGGGTGGTTGCTGACCTTACGGCGATTGCTCTTGAAACGACCATCTGCTATCCGATCCCGGGTGAACAGCCGGGTAAAGGACGCCGTGATCCGCGATAGACTCGGTTTACACCGTTTCACCGCTTCGTAAGGGAGAGGACAGCGCAAGCGACCTCTCCGTGTAGTGGCGAACGGTTTCGTGCAGCTTGGGCCACAAGATCCACTTCGTTCTCGGATCGGCTGAACTCACGATTCAGCTCCTATTCAGAAGCATCCTTGAGTGGTAGGCTACCCCGGGTAAGACTCCCGTGTCTCAGGCCTCAAAGCTGGTGGACCGGTTTCTCCCGGCGGGATTGCATCCCGGCGCCACTGGTCGGTTTGTGCACAGTTCGGCAAAGCCAATCGGTTGTGCATTCTGACTAATTGCTGAAGGACTCTGGAGACTATGGAAATATACGGTTTCCTAAGCAGCGGAAGTGGATCTTGACCTGTAGTCATGCAACCCTCGAAATGACCTTGGGCCAGTCGATCCCGTGTGGCACTACGGGCAAAGAACGCCTAGGTCCGTCATAAATTCTAATTGAATTACCGGTCGCGTAAGCGACTTCGGACCCGTAACCAGCCGGGAGGACGGAGGTATCCTGAAGGTTAATTCCGGACGGAGATATCCTGCCAAAACTGGTAGTTAGAGGACGAGGCTGCCTGCTGGGTACCTTTCCCAGTGCCACGCCGTAAGGCGTCGGTCTCTAACGGGTTGCTGGTGAGCTAGACAGAAGATTGTCTTGTCCCCAAGTCTTATACGCTCATCCCACGGCTAAAAGAATGATTATATATCGTTATACCAGCCTGGGGTGACGGGTTCGCTCGTTGTAGTCGACACCGCCCTACTGTCTGTACTAACAGACAGTAGGGCATTAGTATGTGTGGTCCTCACACACATTAGTATATGTGGTCCCTCACACATACTAATGTGTGAGGGACCACCCCTCACAAGACTCCAAATTATTCGATGTGAGGTGGTGGTGTCAACTTACAAGTTACATATCTCCGTATTTAAAGGCGGTTATGATGAAGCAGAGGATATTTATTGATTGAATCGATTGAATATTGCCAGTTATAACGCTTGCCGAATTAACGAGTGCCCGGATTACTTTATCGAGACGCGAGGGTTGCGCGACGGCGGTTATGTAGGAAAGTGGATGAGGATTGTATGTGTGCTCCTAGTATCTTGTACTGGGCACGGCTCGAGTCTGTGGGATTACAGACTGATGCTTCGAGACTCAGGGAAAATGAGGAAAGGAAACCAAGGAGCCGGATCCGTTGAGCGACCTCGTAGAGGGGTACCTACCGGATATGCCGTCGCAACCTTGGGGGAAGGTGATCAATCGGGGACTAAAAATTTGGTTGCTTTTTGGCCGGTTTATATAGGCCGTGCAATGATGCAATTTGAAATATTCTGAGTAAAAGTATTGTTTCATCGTGCTGATTCATAGCTGCACGAGTCAAAATAATAGCTGAATTGTGTCAGTGGATTTCACTGGAAATCGATGCATTTGTTGATCGTATGTAGTGGACTTAAGGTCCGTTACCTATGTATGTATGTATGTTTAGGTCAAATCTTGTAAGCTGAATTAGAACCACTTCCTCTTTTCCTATGAAAATGAAATTTTACATGTTGGCTCAGTTACAATCACAATGCATTTTTATGGTAAGCATGACCTGTTTCTACACCCAGGATCGTCTCCCGATGAGGATACTCTTCCACGGTCGACAGCACATACACATAATTCTGTATACGTATTCAATTATGGTAGCCAGTTCTAAATTTCATCTTTACATGGCTGCTGCACCCAGGGTTGGCTCCCGACGAGGGGACTCCTCAACGGTCAACGGCACATAAACGAAATTTTGTATACGCCTTCAGCTATGATAGCCCGTTCTAAGTTTTACCGCGACAGGGCTGCTGCACCCAGGGTTTACTTTCACTAAGGAGACTCCTCAGCGGTCAACGGCACAAACACGAAATTATGTATAGCATTCAATTATGATAGATCATTCTAAGTTCCACTATGACATGGCTGCTGCACCCAGGAATAGCTCGGGACAGAGTGGACACGCCTGGTGTATCCTTTAGTTTTATTCCTCCCTAATATTAAATAAAACTTTTTCAATATATTTTATTCCTACCCTGTTATAATAAATAAGTACCTACAAAAAGTCATCGCTCGGACCATCTGCGCGGTCGGCGATTCAGTTATCAAATTTACGCGCTGCGGATCGTATCGCACGTCGTGAATAATCGTCTATGCGGGATAGAAAAAATACATAAAAAAATACGTGTGGCACTCGGGGACTGCCGCGGTAAAGCTATTGCATAGCATTTTTAACAACTTATGCAATTATAATTATTTATTTATTTTATTTTTTTTGATTTCAGATAACTGCGCTCTATCGGAAAACGTTGAAATTATTCCGAATCATTTGCGGCTGCGAAAGCAAATTTATTTATTTAGTACTTTATTCTTTATTTTTTTTATAAAGTGAGTCGGAAAAAATTAACACGCAAATGTAGCAAATGGTCAGTGCCCACCTAACTAGGACTGTAATGTCCTGTATCTAGGCGGGTCAGAGTAAAATGATTCGGAATAATTTAAACGTCTTCCGATAGAGCGCCGCGCACGAATTTTTTATTCGATAAAGCAAAAAAAACGGATTATTCAAAAAAATCGTAGATAAAAAGATAGATATTTAAATTATCTTTAAAATGGTGCAGGTTTCATAATAATACGCCAGATAGTATTTGCGTAGTAGTCGTTTTTGTGTTCGGTTAGACCTAATTTCACAAATTAATTACACTATGTAATATAAACAAAATCTAAAATATTCAAAGCTAAGAATATTAGGAAAATGTTCTTGTTTAACATATATTTCTTTCGAATCGTAAGCATTACTCGTTTAGACCTAATTATCAGTTTAAAATCATTAATTTTCGTTAATAAATTTCTTCATTCGGTCGCCGCGCTGGCCTAGGCCCGCGATAAAAGCTATGCAATAGCTTAAAATAACTTCCGAAAGTGCCGTGCATTTTAGGGAGTTTGTTTCATCGGGATCAGCACCAGCGTCTGGGTAGCTACCTATCAGCGAAGCAGCCAGAGAAGATCAGGAAGGAAGCGGTTTTTTGAGGTACTCCTTTTCTTAATCCTGGATCTATTTCCACTGTGGCTGTTCAGCGCCCACCACACCTTAACTAAATACAATCCATTGCCTGACGTTCAGGATATCGAACACAGAGCATATAAATAAAATCATGTTTTTAAAATGTATTTTTACTATAACTTATTTCTAATAGTCCAAACATCTCGATTCACGGATACAACGAATTTGAAACATCCTGTAGCTTCGCTGTTAAAAGGGTAGTCACGCCATCTTAATGGGCCAATAAGGGTGATAATATTTCATATCCAAAAACGTATTGTTTTTTCCGCGAAGATTTAGTGCCGTCGAGGAGAGGGGACGAAAGGACAACAAGAGGGCGCTTAACACATTATTCTCGCAGAAAATCGCTATTTGAGCTGCGAGGACGATCGGGGGAGATTGTGGTGAGGACGACAAATTAGAATTAAGTGTATTTATTTAATTATTCTAGAATTAATTTCTATAAAACATTGACGTTCAAACATACGAAGGCGGTGTAAAAAGTACAGTACTGTTCGAATTAATTGGAACAAAGGGTTTTTTGTCTTAGAAAAGTTCTTTATTGGACACTAGCTGACCCGTGCCCACTTCGTTGGGCGGTAAAATCTTTTACTTGTGATGAAATTATGAGGGTGGTTCGGTTAGTACTGAGTGCTATGATTTATTTCCTGACTGCCAAAAGAAGGGTTATATTTTTACTGCATATGTATATATGTATTTGCATGACAATTGACTATATTACCGTTATTTGTGAGTGTCTTATCTCTTTAACAATTTATGCAGTAAAAGTCTTTTGTTTTGAACACTTGAGACAATAAATTTACTTATTTTGATATGAATTCATAATTGTTGATAATATGACCAATAAACATGACCTAACGAATTAAATTATTTTTTAAAATAAAAAACTACTTTTTGTGACTTAAATTGTCATGAGCTCCGTTTATTTAATATTTAAACGTCATCATCAGGATAGGAAAAGATGCTGTCTCACGGGCCGAAGGAACACGAAAGATGAAAATACTGATTTTGTAAGTCCTCTTGAATCGAGGTTTGGGCGCCAGTGGCCTTCGGTACGTGGGGAACAGCCGGAGCCTATGCAAAACTGCAAGCACAACTGGCCATCGTCTAGCGCAGCTGGCAATGGGGATGCAAGTCAATCCTTTGAGGAACCCAGCACTCAGCCGACGAGCCTTAATAACGGGTCGTGGGGAGTAAATCCTCAGGGCAAGGATCGACCTACGGACGCGAGAGCACTCCGGGGAGCGGACGACATTGATTTTACTTTGGGAGGATTGAAAGAAACACCGCTTCTTAAGGTGGGGATATAGGGATCTGGCAAGGACGAGGGTCTCCGCCCGTGTGTTTTATACTTATATAAATGGCCACTAAACTTGTTAATTACCTCTGAGGCTCTTCCTGAGTGCCCTTGAGCGCGAATTTAGCAATATTCCTTGGTTCCTGTGAAAGATGTCAATCTCCGCGTATCAACGTTCTGACGTCTACGCTCACGCCCTCTGACGGCCGTCTGTCGCACTGCCTGCGTGAACGATAATCGACCCGTTCCGCGTCGGTTCGGAACCTTGCTAAACCCCTGCTATATTTTATAAATTCTTCCTTGACGAGATGCGAATTTCGCCAGATATTAAATAATGAAATAAATATATATTTTGATTCTATGTAATTCCTCAGGCTGGAACCCCGCCTTCTCTTAATTTATTAACACCTGATTTTATGTCCTTTTTATCCCTGTTTTCGTGGTAATAAGATGAGAGAAAAATAAAGAGTTATAAGTGAAATGAGGTTTTATTCCAAAAAAACGTGGCGGTTCTACAATATGGGTTTTTACCGCTTTTGCAGCGCGCGTGAGCGCTGTAGCTAAAATTATGAAAATATATTATAATATAAAGAAAGAAAAGGTTACACTTTTGGATCCGTGCGGGTACGCCGCTCGGGATCCCTGCGGGACGGAATTTACCGCGTGTCCCGGGTTATATTTTTACAAGTTATATTACAAATGTGCTGATTCTAAAAATACGGCCCTCGTCTAATGTTAATGGTGAGCGGAGTGGAAAGGAGGGTTCGTTTGAAAGGAATGAGTACGGATCGCTGTGATTGAGACCGATTTTGCCGAGCCGCGTAATGGCGGTCGGCGCAAACATTTGCAAAAGAAAAAATATATATACGGAATCTAATTTGCGCCTGCGGCGCGGGATTACGGCTTAGGCGTTTAAGTGAGGATCTGAATATTATTATGGCATACTAGAAATTTAGAAAAACGTGGCTGCGCAGAGCGCGTGGAAAGAACGACCTTAACATACGTTTGTTCACACTTGCCTGGGTAATGGGAGATGTAGAAAGATGCCAGCGACCACTGCTGCTAGTTAAAAGTATTTACACTGATTTTACTACTGATTAATGAATAATGCTTTCTCATTGAGATATGGCTGAATAGTGACCAGCCGGCCCGCGGCCGGAAGCCGCAGACCGCCGCTTCGATGACCGCTCTCCTCTCTGGTCCGTGCAAGAAGGAAGACCGTCTAAAATCGCCCGTTAAATTCGGTGCGTGAGAATTATCAAATCAATAGGGAGGGTCGTTGACCAATTCGCCGTGTACGGTTAATTGCTTATCGCATTATCGTAACACGGTGAATGGCGAATATAAAATATTTATTTAAATAGAAAATAATAACAAGCAATGAACCTTGGGCATTGCACGCCAGGTTGGATGAAGGAGTGGCTCCTGACACTCAAAAAGAAAATTATGGTCTAGAAGAAATACTACTAAGTGCATGAACTGCAAGCAAAGGAACGGTTTAGGAATGTGTCCTGCCTAATACGAGGAATCTATCAAGTACATTTTAACTTATTTTAACAATATTCAGAAATATAATGCCTTAAGGCTATGTCGCAGAGGGCGATGAACAAAAATATCAGAATGATAAACAAGAAAAACATAACAGTATGTACCTATGTAAAAACATAATAGTATCTATTTTGTACGTTCGGATCTCAGCCGAAACTCTAAACTGACTTAACTTAAATTATCTATTAAATTTTAACGCTTAGCTGGTAACATTATCGTCTAAGAATTTGAAAATAATTATTACATGATTTAAATGCAGATGAAGATTCTGCGATTTGCCTGATGGGCGTTGAGATTAATTTTCTCGGAAACGGTAATACAGTATAAGTGAAAAAAAAATAATAACGTGAAGACGTTGTGAAAAAAAATAACGTGAAGTTGACCTCTTATGAGTCGTAACATTTAACATTTTCTAATTTAAACTTAATTTTAAACAGACCGAAACAGAATTTAAATAGAATTTCCTAGAAATATTTCTAATTAATGACGTTTTGATTTCTGCCAAGTTACTTTATACGAAATGGAATAATAAAAATAATAAAGAAAGATATGAACTACACTTTAGTCTTAACAAACAGTCTTTAAGGTGACGATTTTAACGTCCGTCGGATAACGTTTTCCGCTGGGAGTTTTCTGTAATTTCTTCCTGTTCTTCCTCTTTCTACCGAGTATCGATGCTCTTCTTAGTAGTGGTGCTGCGCTGATCGGTCGCTTGTCGCTTCGCCTCAAGATTACCCTGGCATGGGCATCGAGGCGCTTTGTATCCGTTCCTTGAACAATAAGGAGAAAAACAACGAGTGATCAATTATTTGTCCTTACGGCAGGGGAAGGTGTTAATGTTTGACGAAGTTTTGCTCTCCGAGTGAAAGTACAATCTGATTTTGTGTCTCTGTGTCACTGTCGTTAATTGGCACTTTCTACTCCTGAGAGTTTATGTCGTATTCAGGATTAGCGTCTGTATCACTAAAGTTTCGGAATTTCGTTTCTTCGCTGCTAATTGGTATTAGTTCTTCACTAATTAACTTTACTTTCACGATTTCCGTTTGTACTCCACAAAGTGTTGCGCTATTTGAATAGTCCTTCAGCTACTAGTGTGGAACGATACTTGCTCGTTACCTGACGATACCGGGTTGTGGTGACGTCGCCGCGGAGCGTAGACCAGTGGCCCTCGCAGTGCGGGCGGCTGCGCTCGCAGGCTGCCGGCAGGTCGGTATGCTCGTCTGCCGCTGGGCTCGCAACGGGGGACGGCAGTGGCCGTCGCGATTGCTGCCCCTGGGTAGACTGCAATGTACTGCACGCCGCGTCTCACGCTGAGGTTGCACGTTACTGGCAGCAACTCCGTCGTGAGAACGCCTTCATGCGCTACGTCGTGCGAATGGGGAGTGGCCTAGCGGCGCTTATCTCAGACTCATCGCACTGACGTTGCTGCATGTCTGCGCCGAGTTTGTTGTCACGTTCGGTTTTGACTGGGAGGCCTGTTGGCGTCGCTGCAGTCTTGGTTTCCAGCGTTGGTGGTAGACTCGTTGGAGGTACAGCACTTTACGTGGTATAATGTCTGGAATAGCATTTTTACGCAGCATCACTATTTATATTGAGGTCGCATACTTTGGAGGATTTGGGGAAGACGGAAGGCAGAATGTTCAAACCTTTCTTAAGTGTTCTTTTTCTATTATTCTTAATATTTCTAATGTATTAAGAGTTACTTAGGCTTATTTCTGTCGTTATTAGCAAATATTCTCTTTATAGGAATGTGAAAGAATGAAAATTTTGAGTAAAACTCGTATAGATATGACATAATGCAATTATATATAGAGAAAAGAATTATTTTTTTTTTTGCTTTGCAAGTGGTCGGGCTATATATATAGAAAATTTTCCTAAAATGAAGGAATTTTGAGAAAAAATAATATAAATGAAGAAAATGAACATGTATTTTATGATTAAACTTGTCTACGCCTGCCTGTAATTCCTGATTTTAAAAATAATAAATGAACCTTTGGTGGTTATGAAAAGTTTTGTAATGAGCTTGAGATTGTTCAATATTTGATTTAACGGAGTATGGGGTGAACGGTTATTTGTTGAATAGTAAAAATAAAGATAGTAAAAAGACTTCAGTAATCGGTAAGAAAAATAGTAACCGTTAGGATGCTGTAAAGAACAAAAAAAATACTTAGTAGAGGTTATTCCGGGAATCACAACGATCTGCATCATCAGGGAATAGAATGATATTCGATTAGTACCCATATATAATATAATATGATACAAACGCTAGCAATCGCTAGTACCTTGCTCACCGATTGTGAGCTATAAATATATATAATAAAGTATTTATCAATAAAGTAGGAAAAATATGGCGTCTCTGGAGAATAATGTCGTTGTAATATAAATGAATAAATCAATATAATAATAAATAAAACTGTAAGAAAAAAGAAGTGTTGCCTGATATCGGACTGTTTTTAATCGGACTGTTTCTCGTATTGGATGAACTTTGGGAAATCGTGATTTTAATTCTCGAATTTTCCTGTGTCTTCCCTCTCGAAGTGCCGTTAATATTTTTTAAAATGATCGTATGGAATATAATTATAATATAAAATAAATATTTGAAGAACCTGTAATTTATCTGGGAGTGGGAGTGACAGCTGTATACGCTTTTAATGTCGTTACGCTGGTTCTGGAGTTTGAAGACATCCCGGTCTATGCCCTTGTTGGTATAGTTAGGATAATTTCTCTTCCAAGAGTTGGCTAGGATCTACCTGCATCTGTTTTACTTGTTGAAAGAAAGTATTTAACTTGGAATGGTGAGTTCCTTTGAGCCCAGAGTTTCTGCTGTATCTACCATTTGTTAAGTTGGAAAATTTTTTGACTGTGTGAGATTAATATTTTCGGTTTTTGTCATTGAGTTTTCCTTTCGCATCCTATTCATACAACTTTCTTACATCGACATTCATGGATTTCCTCTCATTCTTCATTCATACTAAAACGGAATGTCTCGTACCTATTTATTTACCTTGTCATGGTGGATTATATTTTAATTATTATACTTAATAATGGAACGAATCGGTTGATACGGCTAATTCTGGTTCGTTTATAGTTTTTTTTAGGGTTCGAATGGACAAACTAAGGAGCTTTTTCAAATAAAAAAATTTCTTGCGAATGCCTATTGGGAGTTCATGGTAATGGACGATGTCCATCGGGCCCTAACCTTGGTTAGGGTGAAACGAAGTTTTTCTGTAGCTAATTAAATGTTCAGCGACGGTTTATGCTTACGATGGTTCCTATTCGCTAATTAGGCCTGTCGACTGCATTCCGTGCGAAAAATATAAACAATATCTCCCTATCAAAATCATCAAATGGAAGCAAGCGGAATTGTAACATTTTACTTGGACTTCCCGGTGTTTTTCTATTTTATAGAAAGGCTAATACCACCGAACCTTTCTCAATATATAAATAAATTGTACGCAAAATATGGTACCGATAAAAAATAGTTTAGGTAAAGAATGACTTCGCTTCGTAGGCTGCTATTTTAGCTTATCCGCAAGCGCTCATGCTAAGGGAATCGGTCGAGAGAAAAATATGGTTATATGAATATAGTAAAAATGAACAATATGTTGCTATTAAAAAAAAAATTTAAAGGGGTCCAACCGGTTTTTAGCCAGGTTGGATAATATTTATTTTTATAAAAATAAATTATATATAATTTATTTTTATAAAAATATATGCGCAGTTGACCGTTTTTTTTAATTTGCTGTGGTTCTTCGATATGTAATTTTTATAAAGTTTTTGGGTACTAATCTGGGGTTTATATTTAATTTATATTTTGGGTTTTTTAAGGGGATTTTTATTTTATTTTTTTTTATTTATTTACTTGTTACTAACATTTGGACTTCCTTTGTGGCTGCTTGACTTTCTTACCCTGTTTTTATTGCTTTTTTATTTTAAATTTAATTTTTACTTCTGAACAAATGCGTTCTCCCCCCTTGCTCAGCGACCCCAGGGTGTTTATTACTATTTTTACTTCCGATTTCGGCTATCAATTCCGGGCTAAGTCTTTAATATGGAATAAACCTTTATTATCCGTTCTCATCCATAATCTCATAAGCAACAGGTGACTTTTTTGACACTATTGTGCATTTTATGTACCGTGGTGCCAGCTTACTTGAGAAAAAGTCAATTTTTCTTGACTGCTGGTGGTTTTTGGCCCAAATCGTTTCACCTATTTTGAACTCTACGTGCTTGCGCCTTAAGTTATATCGTGTAGCGTTGTTTCGGAAAGCTTCCATTAACCTATCTCTTACTATGTCGTATGTGTCTGCTAATGTTTCGAGGCCTTTGGCGAATTCTTGCGGGGTGTCTACAGTTAATTTTCCCTTTTCCCCCGGTATGTAACTTAATAAAGAGTGGTATCGGCCATCTGTATGAGTCTCGCGTCCATACATTAGATATACTGGTGTGAAGCCCGTCGCTAGATTGACATGATTGTTAAGCGCGTTTTGGATTAGCATAATGTATCTGTCCCAAAGCTTCTGATTTTTTTCCGTCAAGATTGATAGAGATGTTTCGATCGTTTGGTTGTATCTTTCTACCGTATTTGATTGTGGAGCGTATACGCATCCGTAAAATAATCTCGGTATCTTGTATTTTTCCGCTAATTGCCTAAATGCTTTTGACCTGAAGTATGTCGCGTTATCTAGGATTATTACAGCTGGGGTCCCGTAAGTTAGGAACACGCTGTTTTCTAGATGTTTTATTATACTTGCGGACGTGGCTTGTCTTAGAGCAAAAAGCCAGCAAAATTTAGTGAATACGTCTACGATTGATAGGATGTATGTGAACCCGTTAGTTGAGCGAGGTAAGGGACCAATTATGTCTAAACTGAGTGTGTGCATTGGCGTGTTAACCGCTTTTGGTGTCACCATCAAACCATGAGGGGGTGCCGTCCTGATCTTGTGGGCCTTGCAGGTGTCGCAATTTTTTATGTGTTTTTTGACTTGTTTCTGCATACCTGGCCAATAATAATAAGACTGGAGCTTTTTTAGTGTCTTAAAAACTCCAAAGTGTACCGCGAAACTTCCACTGTGGATATCCTTAATCGCATTTTCCCTATCTTTTGATTTCAGGACTATTTTCCATGGGTTTTGTCACTGCTCACCTCTTTTTGGCGCGAAGTATCTGTATAAGTCATTTCCCTCCACCTTGTAGTCCGGTGCTGCGTATGGATCCTTCAGCGTTGTTGCCCGCATGTATTCATACCAGTCGTCTGTTTGTGGTGTGTCTGATATTGCCGCGCATGGTATTCTTGACAATGCATCTGCCACCACGTTCAGACTGCCTTTTCGGTGGACAATCTCCATGTCGTACTGCGACAGTAGAGTGCTCCACCTCGCCAGTCTGCCCGTGGGGTTTTCTAGCTTTGAGAGCCATCGTAGACTAGAGTGATCTGTTATGACCTTGAAGTGTGCGCCATCCACGTATGTTTTGTAGTGTTCGACCGCTCGTAATACTGCCATTAATTCTTTTTCAGTTGTTGAATAGTTTTTCTCCGCTGGACTTAGGGTACGTGAGAAGTAAGATACCGGTAAGTCGATTTTATCTTCCTCCGAGAATTGTGTCAAAGCTGCTCCGACTGCGATGTCGCTCGCGTCGCAATGTATGGTAAATGTTTTATTGAAGTCAGGACATATAAGTATTGGAGCTGAACACAGTGCTAGTTTGAGTGTTTGGAAAGCGTTTTCCGCCTCTTCTGTCCACTTGAAGTTGTGTTTTTCTCCCTTTTTCCCACCTGTCAATTTACAAAGGGGTGCGGCAATTTTGGAGTAGTTTTGGATGAATTTGCGGTAATAACCACATAATCCCAGGAAGCTTCTAACCTGTTTGATGCGGTCTGGCCTTGGAAATTCTTTCACGCAGATAATTTTCTCTGGGTCCGTTCTGAGGCCTTGTTTGTCCACTATGTAACCAAGGTACTTCAATTCTTGTCGAAAGAACTCGCACTTTTTTAGATTTATCGTGAGACCAGCCTCCTTTAAGCTGTCTCTTACGCGGGTTAGTGTTTCGATATGTTCTTCGAACGTACGTGATGCGACGATCAGGTCGTCCGCATAGGCGAAAACTCTGTTGTCGCATTCTGGACCAAACAGTTTGTCCATTAGAGATGCTAAGTCGCTGGAAGCGTTACAGACGCCGAATGGCAGGCGTGTAAAACAGTACATTCCTTTCCCAGGAATTGCGAAGGCCGTCTTGTAAGTGGATGACTTTTCCAGTGGTATCTGCCAGAATGCCTTTGATAGATCTATGGATGATAGGTATTTTGAATTACCCAAGCTGTCGAGTATCTTTTGTGAGGATGCCATCGGGTATCGGTTTTTCCGGGTAACCTCGTTGAGTTTTCGTGAGTCCAGGCATACTCTTGGGCTTCCATCTTTTTTCGAGACTACCACTATGGGGTTGCACCATGGCGATTTGGTAGGAACGATTACTCCTAGACGCAGCATTTCATCGATTTCTTCCTTTATGATCTTTTCTTTCGCTGGAGATAGAGGGTACGGTCTTTGCCTGATTGGTTCTCCCGTGGTTACGATTCTATGTTCTATTAAATGTGTTTTTCCCAATCCTCTTTTTTCGTAAGATATATCCTCGAATAGGTGTTTGACGTGGTTCATATGTTTTACTTGAAGAGGTGTGAGATTTTCGGAGTTTATGAGTTGTCCGTTGCTGGCGGCATCTAACTGTGAGAGTTGTATTTCCTGACTGTTGTTTACTGAAATTTTGACGTTGAATTTCCTTATAAAGTCTATGCCTAGTATTATGTCCTTTTCTATGGATGGGCAGATGAGGAATTGTATGTTTTCTGTCCTATTCTGGTATGTGACCGGTAATGTTGCTGATCCTGTAACTTTTTGTGTCACGCCGTCCGCTGTTGAGAGGTGGTTTCTTGACTTTTCCAACCGTAGACCCTTTAATGCCCCTGCATTGTATGGTTTTTTTCCTATTATACATATGGCGCAGCCTGTATCGATGAGACCTCTATAGATGTGGCCCATTACCGTTATTTCTGCGTGGGGGCGTATGTCGTAGTCATGTGTGTTGGCCGAAAGCGTAAAGTTTTCCACGGCTGTACTTGCGTTTATTCCCTTCGGCCGTGGATAAATCCGTTTTTTGGCTGTTGGGGCGGTGGTGGTGTTTGATTGCATCTTGTGCACGAGTTCGTGTATGTGTTCGGTGTTTTGCATCTGAAGCACATGGGGAGCGGATATTTTCTGCAGTCATGATAGGTGTGTCCTAGGGCGTTGCATTTTTTGCATTGTTTGTCTTGCGGTGCTGCTCCTTGGCGCGGACTCCGGTTTTCGTACGGTTGTTGGTTGTTGAATGGTACTCTTGTTTGATTGGTGGCATTATACTGCGGCTGGCTGCGGAAGTGGTTCTGCGCGAATCTCGCGGTTTGTGGAAGTGCTGCTATTTCCGCTGAGAACGGTCTTGCCGCTAGATCTTCTGCTGCGTAATGACTGTACTCGCTTATGTCTGCTACCTGCGTATTTCTTGAGGTTTTCGGTAGCGTGTGGTGTCGCACTTGGGTGTTGCTTACTGCGCTTGGCTCTGATGAGAGAGCGTACTGCTCGTAATTTTTCGCCAGATCGAGAAGGTTTCCGATATCTGTGAGTTTGGTGGTGCCTAATAGTGTGTGATAGAGTGGTAGCACATTTAACTTTACTATTTCCATAATCGTGGAGTCTTTTAATTTTGATGTGAGCCTGTTGTTCATTGTATCCAGGCGGGTGATGAAGTCGTTCATTGTTTCTCCGTTGATCTGTTTCGTATTCCTTAGGTCATTTTCCAATCTCGTCTGATAATTCAGGTGTTCATATTTGTTTATTAATGCTGCTTTCAACAATTTCCATGAAGTAGCGTAGGTCCTGATTGTCCGGTACCATTGTAGGGATGAACCTTCTAGGAGGTCTGTGAAGCCTTGCAGTAACTCTGCTTCCGAAATTCCTCTTGCTCTGATTTTGTCCTCGATGGTTTCCAAAAATTCTAAAATTGGGGTTGAACCGTTAAATCTTACATTCCACTTGAATAGGTTTGGATGAAATCTTGGCTTTCCGTCTGCTGTTGACTGAAATATGTCGGTGTCATCGTCGCTGGTTTGGATATGCAGCCTTGATGTGTCTGGTGTGTGTTCTAACTCGTGCCTGTTCCTTGGTATATTATTGTTCCTTGGCTCCAATTCTGGCTGTGTATTTGTCAGTGGTTGCCTGTGATGGTCGGTATTCTCCATGTGCGCTGTTTCCTGAGGTATATTAGCTGTTTCCTTTGATGGTGTTGGGATTTGTTGGCGTTCTTCTGGTTCCGATGGGGTCGGTGATGGTTGACGATGCGTGGTTTTCCTTTCTGACGGTTTTGTCTTTCTTGGTGCCATTATGCACACTCAAAGTTTAGATTTTTATGATAACTGACCGTTGCTGAACTAATATTGTAGGGATTCCTGCGTTTGCTCTATAAATCTGATTTGATTTGATGTACCGACTCGTGTGTGTCCGTGTTACGTTAATGAATGTGATATGTGAGTGTTCTTAGACGAATAGAAAAATAAAAAAAAATATAGTAAAGAAAAATTTAATAAGTGATAAAAAAGAAGAAGATATCTTAGGTGTAAGCTTGATGTGTTGTGTTTATTTGTTTATTTTAAATTTATGTGTGCAAGACTTGTTTTGAAATGTATTTTAATGGCTTTTAATTTGTATTTGAAGTGTATGTGTATCGACATGTAATTTGAATTTATGTGTATGTTGAGTGGTACTCAAATGTTTTGATAGTATATTGAAATCTGCTTGAACTGTGTGATATGCTTTATTTTCTTTAACTTGTTGTAGTTGGAAGTGAAAGTAGAAAATTCAAAATATTTTGTATGGGAAAGTTTGTCCGAGTTGTGCTTTGAGTTATGTTTCCGAGATGCGAATATTTATTGATTTATTTTACATTTAATTTTTAAAGTCGATCGTCCTGTATATCTGATAAATGCTATCGTTGTATCTTGTAGAATTTCCTGTGTCGGTGAGCTGGGAGAAAGCGTAAGTGTCTTCAGTCTAAACTAATTTATTTTTAGCTATTTGAGGGTTAAGTGTCAAAGACATAATGTACAAATTTATCAAAAAAAAATAGAAAACAATGAAAAAAAATAAGATTAAATGTATATCCTTGTAGAAAGCTGTAATAAAATATATTAGATGCAGTGCCAAACGAGTAACAAGTATTATTTATATATCTAATAAAGTACCTAAGGGTTAGGCTGCTGAAAGTAAAATCTATAAAAATGTATTAAGGGTGGGTGGGTGAGGATGGTAAGAAGCTGTGCCTTTCTGGTTGAGGATGTGTATTATGAGTTTATAAATATTCAAGGGTAAATAGTATTGAAAATGAAATAATTATAGTATTGAACAAAAACAAAAAGTTAACCTACAATTTCGGGTTAAAACAAGTAAAGTAAATCATAATAATAGGGATGGTTGGGAGGGAAGATTATATGTTATTTATTGTGTTTAGATAAATAAATAATAAAAAAAAATATATAAAGTTTTGTCAAAGAATGAAGAAAAATAAAACCCACGTTGAGGTGCCAGAATTTTCGCGACCAAGTGTGGCCGATAAACTATGGGAAAAATATATATTTTGTAGTGTTTTGGAAAAATAAGTTGAGTTTGTGTTTTTAAAAAAAAATAAAGCCCCGCGTTGGCGACAGAATTTTGTCATGAGCTCCGTTTATTTAATATTTAAACGTCATCATCAGGATAGGAAAAGATGCTGTCTCACGGGCCGAAGGAACACGAAAGATGAAAATACTGATTTTGTAAGTCCTCTTGAATCGAGGTTTGGGCGCCAGTGGCCTTCGGTACGTGGGGAACAGCCGGAGCCTATGCAAAACTGCAAGCACAACTGGCCATCGTCTAGCGCAGCTGGCAATGGGGATGCAAGTCAATCCTTTGAGGAACCCAGCACTCAGCCGACGAGCCTTAATAACGGGTCGTGGGGAGTAAATCCTCAGGGCAAGGATCGACCTACGGACGCGAGAGCACTCCGGGGAGCGGACGACATTGATTTTACTTTGGGAGGATTGAAAGAAACACCGCTTCTTAAGGTGGGGATATAGGGATCTGGCAAGGACGAGGGTCTCCGCCCGTGTGTTTTATACTTATATAAATGGCCACTAAACTTGTTAATTACCTCTGAGGCTCTTCCTGAGTGCCCTTGAGCGCGAATTTAGCAATATTCCTTGGTTCCTGTGAAAGATGTCAATCTCCGCGTATCAACGTTCTGACGTCTACGCTCACGCCCTCTGACGGCCGTCTGTCGCACTGCCTGCGTGAACGATAATCGACCCGTTCCGCGTCGGTTCGGAACCTTGCTAAACCCCTGCTATATTTTATAAATTCTTCCTTGACGAGATGCGAATTTCGCCAGATATTAAATAATGAAATAAATATATATTTTGATTCTATGTAATTCCTCAGGCTGGAACCCCGCCTTCTCTTAATTTATTAACACCTGATTTTATGTCCTTTTTATCCCTGTTTTCGTGGTAATAAGATGAGAGAAAAATAAAGAGTTATAAGTGAAATGAGGTTTTATTCCAAAAAAACGTGGCGGTTCTACAATATGGGTTTTTACCGCTTTTGCAGCGCGCGTGAGCGCTGTAGCTAAAATTATGAAAATATATTATAATATAAAGAAAGAAAAGGTTACACTTTTGGATCCGTGCGGGTACGCCGCTCGGGATCCCTGCGGGACGGAATTTACCGCGTGTCCCGGGTTATATTTTTACAAGTTATATTACAAATGTGCTGATTCTAAAAATACGGCCCTCGTCTAATGTTAATGGTGAGCGGAGTGGAAAGGAGGGTTCGTTTGAAAGGAATGAGTACGGATCGCTGTGATTGAGACCGATTTTGCCGAGCCGCGTAATGGCGGTCGGCGCAAACATTTGCAAAAGAAAAAATATATATACGGAATCTAATTTGCGCCTGCGGCGCGGGATTACGGCTTAGGCGTTTAAGTGAGGATCTGAATATTATTATGGCATACTAGAAATTTAGAAAAACGTGGCTGCGCAGAGCGCGTGGAAAGAACGACCTTAACATACGTTTGTTCACACTTGCCTGGGTAATGGGAGATGTAGAAAGATGCCAGCGACCACTGCTGCTAGTTAAAAGTATTTACACTGATTTTACTACTGATTAATGAATAATGCTTTCTCATTGAGATATGGCTGAATAGTGACCAGCCGGCCCGCGGCCGGAAGCCGCGGACCGCCGCTTCGATGACCGCTCTCCTCTCTGGTCCGTGCAAGAAGGAAGACCGTCTAAAATCGCCCGTTAAATTCGGTGCGTGAGAATTATCAAATCAATAGGGAGGGTCGTTGACCAATTCGCCGTGTACGGTTAATTGCTTATCGCATTATCGTAACACGGTGAATGGCGAATATAAAATATTTATTTAAATAGAAAATAATAACAAGCAATGAACCTTGGGCATTGCAAAATATAAAAGTTATACATATGCTGTCGCTGACTTTTTTGTAGGAGTTATCAAGCTCTATCAAACACTTCACTAGAACTTAATCATATATCTCTCGTCGTTAAGGCAGCGTTGGTTAGAAACGTTTTCGTTCGACCGTTTTTTTCCGACTTACTTTGGAAATCCGACTACCACGAAAAAGTCTTTTCATTTTTCGTATTAATATATAGCCCATAACACATGGGAATAATAGAAGCTTGCAACGCAGTGAAACAATGACAGCTAAAACACGAAAACATATGTATTCTATCGGACAGCAGGTCAGTGCTACAGGCACTGGGAAGTGATAGATTTACATCCGGGCTCATATACGAATGCCATCAAAGCCTCCTCGAGGTATGCGGGAAAGGCAATAAGGTGACACTGCAATGGATCAAGGGACACAGTAACTCAAGAGGAAACGATGCTGCGGATGAACTAGCCCGTAAGGGCTCAGACACACCGGCATACGGACCCGAACCTATCGTGCCCCTACCATACTCGCACATAAACAACCAACTTGACAACCACTACAAACAACTACATCAAACACACTGGAAAGAGATAGACACTTGCAGACAAACCAAAGAAATAGTAATGGAATACAACCACAAACTTACCAAAACACTTCTAAGGACAAAAAGGCCCCAACTACGCAAACTAGTGGGACTGATAACAGGACACAACACACTAAACAAACACCTCTTCAAAATGGGCGAAACGAATAGCCCTATGTGCAGAGCATGCATGGAGGCAGAAGAAACCACAAAACACATTCTGCTGGATTGTAAACAGGTAGAAGTATACAGGACAAAACACCTTGGGACCCCAGGCACCCTGCGCGAGTCGGCAGGAAACCTGAAAGCCCTGCTGGCTTTCGTCGAGGAGCTGGGGTGGGTGGAATAGCGCTACCCCCGTTACACGCAAAATAGGCACACTGGATGTCGACTTGCGGAGGAACGCCCAGTATAACTAACTAACTAGCCCATAACACTCACAAATAACGTGGCTTTCTATTGGTAAAAGAATTGTCAAAATCGGTTCAGTAGATCCAGAGATTACTTCCTACAACGTCACAAACTTTACCTCTTTATAATATTAGTATAGATAAAAATAAATGAAGTGGCGTAATTAAGTCGGTGCAACCGATGCGGTGCGCCTAGGCCCACGGTAGTTCGGGGGCTCAAAATAGGACTTCTGCCTACGATCAACCTGACACCAGCTAGGAAGCTAAAAGAGCTGAAAAAAATGGTAGGTATCTCTAAAGTAATCGATGATTTTGCAGAGTGTAAATCAAGGCAAAAACCATTCAAAAAATGTATTATTTTATTATTTTTTTTGTTATTTCAAACCAGTTGATAGGAGTTCCTACACATGGTTATGTCAAAACTAATAAAAATAACAAGTATAATATTTAAATAAATACCTATTAAGGTATAAGATATGAACGTCGGTATTGCAAGGTATGGACGTTGAACATCCAAGCGCAGATTTTCTGGGTTATACAGAGGAAACAACATTTTTTAATATTTTCAATCAAAATTCTTACATAATTTCGTCAAATTTTCATGTCGACAATAGTACTAAATAATTAAACAAATATTGGATAATTTCACAAATTATCATACATGAAGATATTTTAAAGAAAAAACACACATACAAACAAATCAGCAATAATATATATAGTCAATAGCCAATAGTTAGAAGTAGAAAAAAAAACGCAATTGTAAAATAGTCAATAATAGAAAGAATAAAGAATAATAATAGTCAAGTAGGTCAATAGAGCTGCGAAAAATTGATATTGTCGAAATCCTCAATGCTATAAATGGGGGTTTTAGTCAGAATACCCTGTAGTGAACCTCCCCAAGGCCCCTGATGTGTAATGGAAGTTTGTTGTAGAATAAGTAAGATTGGCAGAGAAAGCTATTCCGAACCTTACTCAGTCGCACCTTAAAACGACGCAAGTCCTCTTTATTTCGCGTATTATGCGAATGAATATTTGAGTCAGTTGAGGTAGTCTCGATATTTTTTCTCGTATACATGATGTTTTGGTATATATATACGCGGCGTACAAAGTCATGATACCAGATTCGATGAAGTACTGCTTGCAAGATGTTCATAGATTAATTTACAGGTCAGCCAGTAGGGAAAGTATTGTGAGCGCGGTTTTTTTTGAGATGAAGACGGAAATATCCATTTTGACCCCCCCCCCCACCCCCCCCCCCACGAAACGATTAAGACCATTTCAAGATGGAAGTCTGTCTGTGTGTCAGTATGCGTGTATTCCTCCACGATCGCGCCAAAACGCTTCATCCGATTGAGCTGAAATTTGGCATGCAGGCATCATTCGATCATGGCAAGAGTTTAAAAGATTGTGACTGAAATCGGTCCTTAATTTTCGAAATATTGGACTTAGAGACTTGAAATTCGGTACACGGATGGGGCGTTGGGTCGAAGCCACGTTGTAAAAATTTAGTTGGGATATATTTTATACAAGCAACACAAATAGTGTTTTATTTCTGCCATATTTATGAAAATACTACATCATATTGTAAACATGGCTATTGTAATACCATGGATATATTACAAAAATACTACAAATATACTATATTTTAGATTATATTCACTTGACACAATCACTAACTGGGAGAGGGGGTGAGTGGGGAGGGGTTGAGGGGGTGGGGGGAGTGGCGCGCCGGGGTGGGGCTTGTCTGCATGCCGGGAAAGTTTTGGGGTGACACAACCGATTTTTTAGTACTACATTTGTAGTTAATTTATAGCTAAGGGGCGCTAAGGGGCCCTTGCTGAGTTGGCCACGAAGACCCTTTCTGTTCAGGGTTAGTCACACTCACGGGTCAACACCCATCCGGCGGCCTCCACGCATGAAGTGCGAGCCTGGGTAGGACTCTGGCCTTAGGGCTAGTTTCCCCTAGGAATCAACCTTCTGGCGTTCCTGGTCGGTCTGCGCACCGTGCGGCGTATGCCAATCGATTGTGCACTCTGACTAACAGTCGGGAGAGTCTGGAAGATTCTTACGGGAGAGTCTTACGGCAACTGCTACTGAAACGACCTTCGGCGACCCAATCCTGGGTGAACAGCCGGGCAAAGGATGCCGTGGTCCGCGATAGATTCGGTATACACCGTTTCACCGCTTCGTAAGGGAGAGGACCGCGCAAGCGACCTCGAACTCGCAACCAATCGAGAGACTGGAGTAATCTGGTCGCAATTGGAAGTAAGGGCGTGAGTGTAATCCCGCTGGGTAACACTCCTGGCTATCTCGCGGTTAAGGCGTTGGCCTCTTACAAGCATTTGGCGGAGCTTGACGGTGGACTGTTTTATCCAAGTCTTCTGCGCTCACTCCAGGGAGATAGAACGACTAATCGTTAAAACTTCCTGAGGTGACGGGTTCGCCCGTTGTAGTTGACAACTCTAGTTGTAGTTAATTTATATATGTGTATATGAAAAAATTGGTACATTTTTAATAATAATTTGTGGGATTTTTTAAGTCTTACCAGCTTTGCACTTGGTAGTTCTATTCAAAATATAATTTTTAATTTCTCCGTAATAAGTTCCGTGCATATATTTGCACATAAGGACACATATTTTGAACTATCGCTCGCAAAAATATTTTACTGTGTGATCCCGCTGAAGTTCTTTAGAAATTGTTCCGCAACATGTTCGAGGTAATGGCCTCAAATAAATGGGCCGATTTATAATGTGGCTGCAATATAAATATGTTATTTAGCTAGGAATGCATTAATTCCATCCTATATGCCATAATGAATGTAAGTAACTAGAGGGGGGGGGGGGGGGGTTTTGTTTAATTTTGCATTGAGGCTCATTTCACTTAGTTGCGTCACTGCACCAGAGGAAGAAAGACAGACCGCTATTTAATGTTAATAAGTACCCTCGTTTTCGTTTCGCCTAATGGTCAATTTTGTTTTTAATTAAAAAAAGTCGGACGGAAATATTACGGGAGTAACTGTATTAAAGGGACGATTTCTGTGGCCCAATTTCTGTGTGCCAGTTTTATTAAAATCTTCGCTCACACAGAAAATGCAATCTAAAATTCAAAAAAAAAGTGAACTGACGAAAAGTCGCTACTTGATCCATAGCCGTTATATCAGCGGATAGAATCATTTCTTACTAGGCGTGGTGCCCACCTCTATAATTCTCTTAAATTGCATAGAGAAATGCTTCAAAATCAAAAACAAAATGTTTTTATTCACAATAGAATTTGTAAAAAATTGCTTTGTGACGTCAAAATATGAAATACAATTTATGGTTTATATTATAGATAATTTGTCATTTAGCTTATATTTCAAATACTTTATAGATACTGAATAGGTACATTATATAATCATGATATAATGTAAATAGGATAGAAAACGAATTTACCGCGTGAAATTTGTAGCACCCGACGTTTCGGTGACGTTGCAGCCGCCGTTGTCCAGGGTAGACTGAAGAGCTGTCAATCCGTTGTTTTGCGGGGTAGGCCGCGTACCGCTTCCGCCACTGCGTAGGTTATAACGGTGGTGGGGGGCCGGGCTCGGAGCGCGGGAATTTTGAAAATCCGTCCTGCACACAACACTCACTGTATCCTGTTTTACGTCTTTGCGTTCGGCGTTCGGCGGCGGGAACATTTTAAGAAGAGGGTTCCACGTAGAAGAGAGTTTGTAACCGTCGTCTCTGTTAAAGTTCGGGGTTCTTCTTATTTCAATGGCTTCCCGGATCATACGAGGAAAGTAGAATTGTTCTTTGGATAGCACAATGGGATTTTGAAACTGCATCCAGTGGTTACTTCCGCTATCCAATATATGTTCGCAGATCGCCGATTTTTCTCGCCGATTTTTCTCGATGATGTCAAACAACCGCGATAGTCTTCGATTTTATATGATATAATGTAATATTTAACAACAGAAATATTTTAAAACAATTTAAAATATAGGTACAGTTAGAATTTAAAATAGTCATAAAATTTAAAATAGTCATAATTACCAACAATAGTCAAAAAGAGGAAAAAAACAATATACCTACATAGTTAACAATTTTCAATAAAATAAGAAAAGAATATTAAATCTCGATTTCATAATCCTTCCAAAAAAAATCAATATCACTTATAAAATCTACTACTTTAAAGTAAGCTTTCTTATATAGAATATCTTTAATTTTTCTTCTTAACTGAATGTCTGATAGACCCTGTATGTCCTCTGGACTTTTAATATAAAACCGTATACAGTTTCCCATGAAAAATTTGCTTAGCTTACTTAGTCTAAATTTTGTCACTATATTTACATTTACATTTACATTTTACATTTACATTTTCGTCGTGTCCAATTGACGGCTAAAGAACGCTCTTGGACGTGTCAAAATAATTGGGTTAGGTAGTAAGAATCGTTACTACTCTTTACTGAACATAGGTACATAGGTAGTCAAGAATCAACTACTAGATTGTCAAACAATAAACATAAATAATCAAAATAGAAGCCTAACATTTGAAGTAGTTAGTAATTCGAAAAGATACGTAGTAAAATTATTCATCGTAATATTCAAATTGCCAGTAAAATATTAAATAATCAAATTAAATCTACGTTATGCATTTTAAACTAAAAGTACAGATATAAGACCATATAAAATAATCAGACAATAAGGCTCTACTAGTAATTTAAATGGGCACAATATTTGAAAAGTCATGGCCCTCAAATTCGGCCAGATTATAGAAAGGGTGGCCTATCAGCATCTCCTTGATGTTTTTTTAAGCTATTGCATAGCTTTTATCGCGGGCCGGCCAGCGCGGCGACCGAATGAAGAAATTTCTTAACGAATATTAATGATTTTAAACTGATAATTACGTCTAAACGAGTACTGCTTACAATTCGAAAAAAATATATGTTAAACAAGAACATTTTCCTAATATTCTTAGCTTTGAATATTTTAGATTTTGTTTATATTACATAGTGTAATTAATTTGTGAAATTAGGTCTAACCGAACACAAAAACGACTACTACGCAAATACTATCTGGCGTATTGTTATGAAACCTGCACCATTTCAAAGATAATTTAATTATCTGTCTTTTAATCTACGATTTTTTTCGAATAATCCGGTTTTTTTGCTTTATCGCATCAAAAATTCGTGCGCGGCGCTCTATCGGAAGACGTTTAAATTATTCCTAAGCAGCCGCAAATGATTCGGAATAATTTCAACGTTTTCCGATAGAGAGCAGTTATCTGATATCAGAAAAAATAAAATAAATAAATAAATATAATTGCATAAGTTGTTAAAAATACTATGCAATAGCTTTACCGCGGCTGTCCCCGAGTGCCACACGTTTTTTTTTTTTTTTATGTCCTCCAGCTGTTAAAATTTTGTAGGGAGTAGATTATAGAATTTAATGCTAAGGTACAAGTAGCTTTTCTGTACTTTTACCAGTCGTATTCGTTGTATGCGTAAAAGGGAGCTACCGCGGGTACGATGCGAGTGAATGTCTGCATTAATTGCGGTTTTTGCGAGGTGCTGTCTAGCATACATTAGACACTGGTGATATATTTGTTTTTATTTCTAGTATTGTATTTGTGATTGTCACCGTTTTTTGAATAATGAGATATATTTTTTCGTGCATGCATAATGTTTTCAAATACATATGTATTGACTAGGTACAGTAAGAATGTTAATTTCTTTGAATAATTCTCTTAAGGATTCACGTCTGCGCAAGTTGTATATGGCCGCCCGTTTTTGTAGAATAAAGATTGAGGGCATACTTGCAGCTTGTCCCCACAGTAAGATGCCGTAAGACATAAAACTGTGGAAATAAGAGAAATATACTTATTTATTTTTTATTTATTTATTTATTAATTTAAAATAACTTTATAATTATGTCATATACAAACCATTAACATACTATGGTTGAGTTGGGAGAGATTGAGCACATCCTATGGTGAAAATGTCTATCCGCATTCCTAACTAGGTCAGAGACCCGTATCTAGGGATGCTGATTTTTGTTTAAAGGTATCGACATTGATTTTATAAAATCAATGGTATCGATGAGCTGACTCTGTTGATGTTATGAACTTACGTTGCATTGCATAATACATAAGAATATATACATATATACATACACATACATACACACATACATAAATATATATATGTATATATTGTTAGGGCCTAGTTTTATTGTATACAAACTTTAAGTAAATCATTTAAATAATTTAACCAATTAACTTTGTCCATCGCGCAGTAGACGCGATACATCGAACATCTTACCGTATATAGGCGACAAGTCGCGGACGTCCCTAATTAATTTTAAATCGAGTAAGGTAGAATATTTTTATATAGAGAAGAGAAATCTTCCTTTTTTTTTTTGGTTGGCAACCACCGAAGAGGACGGTCGACAAGAGACCGGCCGCTCCGCCGTTGGCGGGAAAATGGCCGCTCCCGCCAACGGCGGAGCGGCCGGCTACCGCCCAGTTAATTATTCACTTTGTGCCATCAGTCGTCAGTCGACACAGTCTAGAACTAAATTGTGTGAATTTTAAAATCTATAACTAAACTCAGTTCAGCATCCGGGCAGGACCTCATCGGATTCCATACCTTATACAGGCAAGTCTTCTATCTGTAACCATTAGCTTCCCCTCATAAAATCAGATTTCAAAAATAATAAATTTAAATTAAAAGGATTGTTTTTAAAGCCAAATCCCCTGTAAATTACCGTTGCCATATCTTCGTTGGCGAATAAATTAGAGTCATATAAAATCAAAATTTATTAAATTGAGTACGTCGAAATAGAGGTAGGTAGTGCGTAGGACCAGCTATAATTCCCGGTGTCTAAGCATCGCATTCCGTCTCCTCGCCTCAATCGATTTCTCTAGTACCATTTAAATATTGATTCCGAAATAATAATTTAAAATTTAAAATCGTATCCGGGGAGCAGGTGGTAAAAAATCCAGAAGCAACCTCCCAATACTCCCGAGGGTAGCAGTGTGTTCCTCCTGTATCCCAGAACCCGAAGAACCACAGTACCTGTCCAAAAGCCCACTTCGCCGAATTTAGTCCTGAAAAATTGAAAGCCCGTAACGTCAATTTCCATGAATCTAATCTTAGAATATTGCTAAATTTATATTACTCGGATTCGCCATATGCTATGGCTTAGCTTCTTTCCTATAATTAAATAAAATATATTTTTCTGCCAAAATAAACCTTTCATTTTAGTTAATAATCATTATCGAACGAAGTGGAGTGATTAAGACGGTAGCTTCTTCTTCTTCTTCTTCTTCTTCTTTTTTGTTTGATGGCTCCACCCAAAGAGGGTGATTTCTGCCAAGTGTGCCGTTGAAATAGCAGGAAACTTTTTTGTGTTAGTGGACGTCACTGAAACAATTAAGACATCACTCCGTCGGGAACACAAAATCGAATAATAATAAATATAGTGAAATACATATATACGTTTAACACACAAACACTCTATGGAGGAACATTTATTAATTATTATTAAAGGGACATACTGTTGAGTTTGATAAATTTACAGATGATTTTGTAGACATTGGGGGTGTTAAGAGATAATAAAAAGTCTATACTAATAGGGAGCTGAATTTTGAGATTTAAGAGGTCCGGAATGAAGTTAGGGTAGTTATTAACAATGGGACAATTAAAGAAGAGATGGTCCAGAGTGCAAAACGCATGACCGCAGTCGCACTGAGGAGAAGGGAGTACATGTATTCGGTTGAGGTGAGCGGGAGTGCAGCAATGACCGATGCGCATCCTGCAGAGGGTGGAGATTTCCTTACGGGTGAAAGGTAGGTGGTGGAACCAGGGTTTGGTCCTTATTTCTGTTTGGATTTGAGAGTATCTCTTACCTTTGACCAATGAGGACTCTTGCCACCTCCGAGCCCATTTGTTAGTGAGCTTTTTATCTATAACAGGGAAGAGGTCCGAGAGTGGTAGGCGGCACTCGGCAGCACCACCGAAAGTTCTGGCGGTGTTCGCAAGCTCGTCCGCCCTCTCGTTACCTCTTATCCCCGTGTGACCAGGTATCCAGCAGAGAATCACACGAAAACCAGCCGTCTCCAAACTACAATATCTCTGTCGAATTTCGTTCTCAATGTGGGATGGCTTGTTGTTGAGAGAAGGGAATCCAAGTTTTTGGATAAGGCTTAACGAGTCGGTGAAGATTATAGTAAATTTTAAATCAGACGACTCGATAAGTTGTAGCGCCTTCAGTATGGCGATACTCTCTGCCGTGTAGATCGAGGCTATGCTTGGAAGTCGTATGAGAATGTGGTTATCGCTGTTCATATGGAAGACTGCGGCGCCAACATAGCAGCCATCGTCTGCTTTAGAGCCGTCTGTGAATATATAATTCCACCCTGGCCAATTCCTATCAATGAGCTCGTTGAAGAGAGGACCATTATCAGGCTGATATTCACCGGGTTTCTTTTTCATTAGAACGGATTGGTGGAATATTCGAGGAACAGCAAGCCTTTCCTCTAGTGACAGACAGAAGTTGAGCGGGATCGTGTACCGGTGTATGATGTCGGACTGACGGTTTAGCCACCGATGGCTCTTGCATAGGAGGGGGAGTTTGGCTGCTGGAGTGGAGGCGGTGCTCAATAACGATGACAGAATCGTAAGTTTGGGCACCAGCGGATGTGAGATCATTGCCAGGCGCTTAAGGTAAAACCTATCGGCGAGGCTCTGGCACCTCACATCTACTGGGGCCTCTGAAGCCTCGACCTGAAGGGCATTGGTAGGAGAGCTCTTCATAGCTCCAAGAATCAGGCGCAGTCCTTTATATTGTAGGGTATTCAATTTCGACTGACACGCTTTGGAGAGAGGATATGTGACAAAAGTAGCATAATCGATTTGAGACCTTACAAGTGCGTTATAGAGGAGTCTAAGGGTAGTAGGGTGGGATCCCCACCAAACCCCGCACGTTGCTTTTATGATATTAAGGTTTTTTTTCTCCTCGGGTGGACACTCTATCGATGTAAGGAGCCCAAAGTAACTTACTATCGATGGTAACACCCAGGAAGGTCGCTTGAGATCTGAGCGGGATAGATATGTTATTATACCCAATACGTAAGTTAGGAGGAATTCTACGCCTTGAGAAAATCACCGCCGTACTTTTCGATGGGGAGATCTCCAGCCCCGAATCGGTGAGGTATGAGTCCAAGGACTCAAGGGCCTTTGATACCCTAACTATTGCCGTCTCGAGCGAGGGCGACGATTGGTACAGCACCACATCATCAGCATATTGCAGAATTCGGCAATACTGCACAACCGTCCTTTCGAGATCGTTTGTGTAAACGTTGTATAGCAACGGAGACAAGACGCTACCTTGAGGGAGGCCCTTGAATACTGTGCGGTTGAGCGATATATAGGGCGATTGAATAGTCAACCGCCTTTCTCTGAGTATATTGCAGATAAATCGCACCATATTAGCAGGCACCCCCATCTTGGTGAGCCTGCATTGAAGAATGGGAACTTGGACATTATCGTAAGCAGACTTAATATCCAGGAATACAGCAACCAGATACTCCTTTCTCATCTGCGCCAGGCGGATATCCGTAGTAAGGATGCCTATATTGTCCAAAGTCCCCCGGCCACTGCGGAACCCGAATTGTGACTTGGACATTTTCCGGGACGACTCGAGGTACCATTCCAGGCGATTCTTCAGTAAATGCTCACAAATTTTACAGAGCGTCGAGGACAGTGCGATAGGCCGATATGATCGTGCAGAAGCTGGGGTCGACGGATCGGTAGAAGGCTTAGGAATAGGAATAATTATCTGGCTCCTCCATGCTGAAGGAGGTCTTCCCATATTAAAAAATACGTTGAGCAGTTGCACAAGATAATCGGTGACAGGCTGCGGGGCACTGGATAGAAACGAGTATGGGATTAGATCCTCTCCGGGCGAGCTGTCCTTTAGCTGGCGAAAAGTTGCCTGAAGTTCCTCGGGTATGAACTGACCTTCCAAAGAGAGAGTGTCGAAAAGAGGGCACCTATCTTCACTCAGCGGAGGAGAAAGAATCTCATTACTGTTGGGGCAATGGGGCGGGGCTAGGTTGTCAGAAAAGTCTTCCAGTACATGGTCCGGAATGGCGTTATTATGTTGTTGATTTAGTCCTTTTCTGAATCGCTTCACCATTGCCCATACAGAGGAGGCGGGTGTATTGGGAGAGAGACTAGTACAGAAGCGACTCCAGCCTTCTCTCTTCTTGCGTTTTAGGAGCCGCTTGCATTCGGTGGCTGCCTTCTTGTACTCATTCCACGTTACAGAAGATAGGTTACGCCGATACGTCTGGAAGGAAAATTTCCGGGATGCGACCGCCTGCGTACACTCCTTATCCCACCACGGAGGTGAAGCTGGAGTCGACGTGCGTCCCGTCGTCGAGGGAATGTGTCTCCGAGCGCACTCCGAAATGCATTCAACAAATGCGTCGTAGCATTCATCCTCATGTCCCTGTATAATAGGAGGAAGCGTTGTAGCAGCAACCTCAAGGTCTCTCAGGAAAAAGCCAAATTTGTCAGATGACGGATCCACTCTGAAAAGGGACCGTCGGCAGAGGAGGTTACGTCGAGAGAGTTCCTGATCAAATTCTATACAAATAGGAAAGTGGTCGCTACCCAGTGGGTCGGGGAGGATGCGCCAGGAGGATATCAGAGCAAGCGACGGCGAGCAAAATGAAAGGTCAACGGCAGAGGGCCTCTCATTGGGTCCGGTCACTAAGGTGGGCGATCCATCGTTGATTATGCAAAGGCGATGAGCATCCATCATCTCCAAGAGGGCAGAACCACGTCGGTCCGAAACCGCGCAACCCCACACTCCTGAGTGAGCATTAAAATCTCCCAGGATGAAAACTGGACATTTAAAGGATGAGAGCAATGAATCCCACCAGCTGTTTCTGACGACTATACAAGGTGGGATGTATATAGAGATAAACACTATCCCGTTGGCTTTCACCGCCGTAACTTGTGCATTAGGGCCCGGTGAGGGCACAGGAACTACTGTGAATTGAACAGAGTTCTTTATGGCGATGAGACAGCCTCCGTGACCATCTCTTCGATCCGAGCGCACGCAGGAAAAGCCAGGAATATTGAACACGACGGATGTACTAAGCCAAGTTTCGCTTAGTGCTGCGATATCCACATTGAGAACGTCAAGGAGATTCATGAATTCGGCTTTCTTTCCGAGGATTGATCTGCAGTTCCATTGGATTATTACACCCATATTATTACAGGTATATTAATATGTTATAATACAAAGTATTAGGAAAGGTAAAAAAACAAATTAAATGAGATATAGGTAAAATTAAGACAGATAGATTTTTTTAGAGGAATTAAAGAGAAGTAACTATCAAGTGATAGTTACTCGCATACAATGACGGAGGCGGCGGGAGACCCGCCGCTTCGCACTTCAAATGCTTCGAGAGCGTCGTCTAGAACGGTGACAAGTGTAGAAACCGTGCTTGTAGCTGAGGAGAACTCGGGCCCGGAGGCGGACTGCAGTGCCTGCAGTTGTTGTTGGGTCGCTCGAATAATAGATGCGATGCTAGCGGCGGGGCTTCGGTGCGGGTTATCCAAACACACGCCATTTCCGCTGGGGGAGGAGAAATTATCCCAGGCATACCTGGGGCTGCTAATGCTCGCTAAAGGGGGAGAGCGAATTTTTCTTTTTTTTGTGCCTCTGGATTGTTGAGACCGAGGAGGGTCCACAACGACAATCCGAGGGCGGTAAGGAGGCCTTTCGATAACGGGTTTCGGGGCAGGTTGGTAGGAAGATGCTATAGTGGAGAAAAGGGGCTTTCTATTGACCCTAGAAGCGGCATCGAAGTAGGATACATTTTCCGTCGACATCAGATGTTTAATTTTCTTTTGTCTTAGGAATTCTTCGCAGCCGATATTATTTGCAGAATGTGAGGGAGATTTACAATTTGCGCATTCCACGGTCTCTGACTTGCAGTCCGCTCCGGAATGCCCGCCAGCACAGCGGAAGCAACGTGGAGTTCTCGCTCGGCAAGTATTTCGGCTATGCCCGAATCGGCAACAATTCAGGCACTGAAGAACTGGTAAGGCGTACGGCTCAACTACTAAGGAGTTATAAAAAAGAAAAACCTTTTCGGGGAGTATTTGGCCTTCAAAGGTAACAACAACCGTGCGGGAGGGTTTCCAAACGGACTCGCCGTTCGACTTATCCCTATAGTTTAGGCGTCGAATTTTACGAACTTTGATCGAGTTGCTTGCATTAAAGCCCTCGATCAACTCGTCATCAGTAAGGGAGGTTTCGATACCTTTGATCAAACCAGCGCGGAATGTGGTATACGCTGGAATGAAGGCGTTGTAATTGTGTTGGGCTAAAAGAGTAAGAGAGGTGAAAGCGTTTGCATCTTTTCCTGTCCTAAAAGCAACCTCTATGCGGTTGCGTCCAATTTTTTTAATATTTAAAATACCTGCTACTTTAAAGTCAAATAAAAGTTTTCCAATGGCAATTGGATTAATATTGCCTCTAGCAGCACCGTGCTCCTCCTCGGTGTTTGCTGGCGGGGAATATTGAAGGTATGCTATATATGGGCCTTTGGCACCATCAAGGTATCTATTGGGCGGAGGTGGCGGAGAGGGAAAGGGTTTAGGAAGAGGAATGGTATTTACTTCCACTACCGATGCGACGCTTAACGACGCATCCATAGCGTCAGAGGACATGGGAGAACAGGGATTAGTTTCTGGAATGAAACCCAGGAATGGGACCGGTGTGCCGGGGCGCACCGGTCCCCCAGATCCTAATTCCATTGCGCCGACTAAACCGGCTTTTTATTACGCATACTTGTCACGGGAAAATAAAATTAAAAGAAAAAACTAACAGGGGGTAGACACAAAAAAAAGGAACAAAAAGCCGCTCACTCTGTGAAATTAGAGTTTCACCGTAATGGCGTTTACAAATAATATATATGTTACTCACAAATATCGCAACCCACAATTTCACAGACGGCACAAACACATACACCACGAGAACGAGGACGATCACGACAAACGCGTCCGACCCGCACCAAAGTGTTAGTAGAAGTCAAGACGGTAGCTAAAAAATACCGCCGGGCCAGAGCGGGCTACAGTCTCGTAGGTACCCGACTAACACAGGACAGAGTAATGTTTCAGGGCAAGGAATAAATAAAAGAATAATTTTATAAAAGAAAGTTTAAAATCATATAATTTAATTTTATCATTTAGCGGAGAAACGAACCGCAGTACATTATTAATTATTGCAGCATCTGCTGGTTTATAGCGTACTTAAATTCAAAATAGCATTTCTCGTTTTTTTAAATATAATTATCTAATAATCATTTCCAATATCTTCATTAGACGATTTAGCCATTGATTTGTGGTAAGGCCGCCGACGGCCAGCGAGGGCGAGCGCTCCAAGCGGGCGCGGTCTACGCGCGCCGGCGCAGTACCTCGTCGGTACACCGATAGAGGGCGCGGTGAATAAATCATAATATTCGATCTCGTCGCCAGCGCGCAGTAAAATTGATATCGCTTCTTCTTCTTTTAGTCCTCTCACAAGTTATATCGAAATTCAGCTTATAATAAAACGTAACTAGGATATTTGACCGTCCATTCACTTTGAATGCTCTCGACATTTGGACGACGTCAACACGGGATTTTAACCACCCCTGAGCACAACTGAGCTACCGTGGTATCCTTGGCGTCGCTCCACTCCCACGCACAAAGGTAACTTCCCAGGCGGAGGGAGGCCCTTTGCATTTGTTTATGTGGTCTAACATCTATTTCTCGCATGTGTAGCTGGCGCCTCTACAAATAAATACACTTTTATCGTTACACATAGCAGCTTAAAGATAACTTATATCTAATTTTATTTAGACTCATAACAATATATATATATATATATATATATATATATATATATATATATATATATATATATATATATATATATATATATATATATATATATATATATATATATATAAAATCTTTTTTTAAAGAATTCGTTTAAAGGATGACACTTTGATGAAAAAATAAAAATAATAAAAGCCACTTACATAGCTGGAAGGTTTTCCCGGACTGGACTGGGAAATGCTTATTGTTTAAACGAGATGTATTTTTGGATGAGTACCACTTTCGACGGTACACTGTAGGTTTAATGGGATCCCTTTATCGCTAGCGAACGATCACCCTTCATCCACATCTCAAAAACAAAGCGTATCCTTTTGCAAACCAAAATAAAATGTCTTTATTAAAGACAAATTTAAGCAAAAACAATGAAAAAAATCACAATCAATCGTCTCTTAAATGCGGAATGACATTTCGAAAATTCGATTTGAAATTCGAATATATCCACTCTTTTAAAGGACGATATAAGATTGCTGGGCTCGCTATCAGCCAGCTATTAAATGAAAATAAAAATAAAATACTTCATTTGCTCGTTCCCATGAAATAAGATATAAATCGTAATTTCTGGTCGAGAAGTTTATACTTAAGGCTATATGATATTTACAAGAGTTCAAAACATAAGATAAAATTGTATAATATTGTTAATATTTGATTGGTTTTTTGTAAAATCTTTTTTTAAAGAATTCGTTTAAAGGATGACACTTTGATGAAAAAATAAAAATAATAAAAGCCACTTACATAGCTGGAAGGTTTTCCCGGACTGGACTGGGAAATGCTTATTGTTTAAACGAGATGTATTTTTGGATGAGTACCACTTTCGACGGTACACTGTAGGTTTAATGGGATCCCTTTATCGCTAGCGAACGATCACCCTTCATCCACATCTCAAAAACAAAGCGTATCCTTTTGCAAACCAAAATAAAATGTCTTTATTAAAGACAAATTTAAGCAAAAACAATGAAAAAAATCACAATCAATCGTCTCTTAAATGCGGAATGACATTTCGAAAATTCGATTTGAAATTCGAATATATCCACTCTTTTAAAGGACGATATAAGATTGCTGGGCTCGCTATCAGCCAGCTATTAAATGAAAATAAAAATAAAATACTTCATTTGCTCGTTCCCATGAAATAAGATATAAATCGTAATTTCTGGTCGAGAAGTTTATACTTAAGGCTATATGATATTTACAAGAGTTCAAAACATAAGATAAAATTGTATAATATTGTTAATATTTGATTGGTTTTTTGTAAAATCTTTTTTTAAAGAATTCGTTTAAAGGATGACACTTTGATGAAAAAATAAAAATAATAAAAGCCACTTACATAGCTGGAAGGTTTTCCCGGACTGGACTGGGAAATGCTTATTGTTTAAACGAGATGTATTTTTGGATGAGTACCACTTTCGACGGTACACTGTAGGTTTAATGGGATCCCTTTATCGCTAGCGAACGATCACCCTTCATCCACATCTCAAAAACAAAGCGTATCCTTTTGCAAACCAAAATAAAATGTCTTTATTAAAGACAAATTTAAGCAAAAACAATGAAAAAAATCACAATCAATCGTCTCTTAAATGCGGAATGACATTTCGAAAATTCGATTTGAAATTCGAATATATCCACTCTTTTAAAGGACGATATAAGATTGCTGGGCTCGCTATCAGCCAGCTATTAAATGAAAATAAAAATAAAATACTTCATTTGCTCGTTCCCATGAAATAAGATATAAATCGTAATTTCTGGTCGAGAAGTTTATACTTAAGGCTATATGATATTTACAAGAGTTCAAAACATAAGATAAAATTGTATAATATTGTTAATATTTGATTGGTTTTTTGTAAAATCTTTTTTTAAAGAATTCGTTTAAAGGATGACACTTTGATGAAAAAATAAAAATAATAAAAGCCACTTACATAGCTGGAAGGTTTTCCCGGACTGGACTGGGAAATGCTTATTGTTTAAACGAGATGTATTTTTGGATGAGTACCACTTTCGACGGTACACTGTAGGTTTAATGGGATCCCTTTATCGCTAGCGAACGATCACCCTTCATCCACATCTCAAAAACAAAGCGTATCCTTTTGCAAACCAAAATAAAATGTCTTTATTAAAGACAAATTTAAGCAAAAACAATGAAAAAAATCACAATCAATCGTCTCTTAAATGCGGAATGACATTTCGAAAATTCGATTTGAAATTCGAATATATCCACTCTTTTAAAGGACGATATAAGATTGCTGGGCTCGCTATCAGCCAGCTATTAAATGAAAATAAAAATAAAATACTTCATTTGCTCGTTCCCATGAAATAAGATATAAATCGTAATTTCTGGTCGAGAAGTTTATACTTAAGGCTATATGATATTTACAAGAGTTCAAAACATAAGATAAAATTGTATAATATTGTTAATATTTGATTGGTTTTTTGTAAAATCTTTTTTTAAAGAATTCGTTTAAAGGATGACACTTTGATGAAAAAATAAAAATAATAAAAGCCACTTACATAGCTGGAAGGTTTTCCCGGACTGGACTGGGAAATGCTTATTGTTTAAACGAGATGTATTTTTGGATGAGTACCACTTTCGACGGTACACTGTAGGTTTAATGGGATCCCTTTATCGCTAGCGAACGATCACCCTTCATCCACATCTCAAAAACAAAGCGTATCCTTTTGCAAACCAAAATAAAATGTCTTTATTAAAGACAAATTTAAGCAAAAACAATGAAAAAAATCACAATCAATCGTCTCTTAAATGCGGAATGACATTTCGAAAATTCGATTTGAAATTCGAATATATCCACTCTTTTAAAGGACGATATAAGATTGCTGGGCTCGCTATCAGCCAGCTATTAAATGAAAATAAAAATAAAATACTTCATTTGCTCGTTCCCATGAAATAAGATATAAATCGTAATTTCTGGTCGAGAAGTTTATACTTAAGGCTATATGATATTTACAAGAGTTCAAAACATAAGATAAAATTGTATAATATTGTTAATATTTGATTGGTTTTTTGTAAAATCTTTTTTTAAAGAATTCGTTTAAAGGATGACACTTTGATGAAAAAATAAAAATAATAAAAGCCACTTACATAGCTGGAAGGTTTTCCCGGACTGGACTGGGAAATGCTTATTGTTTAAACGAGATGTATTTTTGGATGAGTACCACTTTCGACGGTACACTGTAGGTTTAATGGGATCCCTTTATCGCTAGCGAACGATCACCCTTCATCCACATCTCAAAAACAAAGCGTATCCTTTTGCAAACCAAAATAAAATGTCTTTATTAAAGACAAATTTAAGCAAAAACAATGAAAAAAATCACAATCAATCGTCTCTTAAATGCGGAATGACATTTCGAAAATTCGATTTGAAATTCGAATATATCCACTCTTTTAAAGGACGATATAAGATTGCTGGGCTCGCTATCAGCCAGCTATTATTATTTTATTTTTTATTTTCATTTAATAGCTGGCTGATAGCGAGCCCAGCAATCTTATATCGTCCTTTAAAAGAGTGGATATATTCGAATTTCAAATCGAATTTTCGAAATGTCATTCCGCATTTAAGAGACGATTGATTGTGATTTTTTTCATTGTTTTTGCTTAAATTTGTCTTTAATAAAGACATTTTATTTTGGTTTGCAAAAGGATACGCTTTGTTTTTGAGATGTGGATGAAGGGTGATCGTTCGCTAGCGATAAAGGGATCCCATTAAACCTACAGTGTACCGTCGAAAGTGGTACTCATCCAAAAATACATCTCGTTTAAACAATAAGCATTTCCCAGTCCAGTCCGGGAAAACCTTCCAGCTATGTAAGTGGCTTTTATTATTTTTATTTTTTCATCAAAGTGTCATCCTTTAAACGAATTCTTTAAAAAAAGATTTTACAAAAAACCAATCAAATATTAACAATATTATACAATTTTATCTTATGTTTTGAACTCTTGTAAATATCATATAGCCTTAAGTATAAACTTCTCGACCAGAAATTACGATTTATATCTTATTTCATGGGAACGAGCAAATGAAGTATTTTATTTTTATTTTCATTTAATAGCTGGCTGATAGCGAGCCCAGCAATCTTATATCGTCCTTTAAAAGAGTGGATATATTCGAATTTCAAATCGAATTTTCGAAATGTCATTCCGCATTTAAGAGACGATTGATTGTGATTTTTTTCATTGTTTTTGCTTAAATTTGTCTTTAATAAAGACATTTTATTTTGGTTTGCAAAAGGATACGCTTTGTTTTTGAGATGTGGATGAAGGGTGATCGTTCGCTAGCGATAAAGGGATCCCATTAAACCTACAGTGTACCGTCGAAAGTGGTACTCATCCAAAAATACATCTCGTTTAAACAATAAGCATTTCCCAGTCCAGTCCGGGAAAACCTTCCAGCTATGTAAGTGGCTTTTATTATTTTTATTTTTTCATCAAAGTGTCATCCTTTAAACGAATTCTTTAAAAAAAGATTTTACAAAAAACCAATCAAATATTAACAATATTATACAATTTTATCTTATGTTTTGAACTCTTGTAAATATCATATAGCCTTAAGTATAAACTTCTCGACCAGAAATTACGATTTATATCTTATTTCATGGGAACGAGCAAATGAAGTATTTTATTTTTATTTTCATTTAATAGCTGGCTGATAGCGAGCCCAGCAATCTTATATCGTCCTTTAAAAGAGTGGATATATTCGAATTTCAAATCGAATTTTCGAAATGTCATTCCGCATTTAAGAGACGATTGATTGTGATTTTTTTCATTGTTTTTGCTTAAATTTGTCTTTAATAAAGACATTTTATTTTGGTTTGCAAAAGGATACGCTTTGTTTTTGAGATGTGGATGAAGGGTGATCGTTCGCTAGCGATAAAGGGATCCCATTAAACCTACAGTGTACCGTCGAAAGTGGTACTCATCCAAAAATACATCTCGTTTAAACAATAAGCATTTCCCAGTCCAGTCCGGGAAAACCTTCCAGCTATGTAAGTGGCTTTTATTATTTTTATTTTTTCATCAAAGTGTCATCCTTTAAACGAATTCTTTAAAAAAAGATTTTACAAAAAACCAATCAAATATTAACAATATTATACAATTTTATCTTATGTTTTGAACTCTTGTAAATATCATATAGCCTTAAGTATAAACTTCTCGACCAGAAATTACGATTTATATCTTATTTCATGGGAACGAGCAAATGAAGTATTTTATTTTTATTTTCATTTAATAGCTGGCTGATAGCGAGCCCAGCAATCTTATATCGTCCTTTAAAAGAGTGGATATATTCGAATTTCAAATCGAATTTTCGAAATGTCATTCCGCATTTAAGAGACGATTGATTGTGATTTTTTTCATTGTTTTTGCTTAAATTTGTCTTTAATAAAGACATTTTATTTTGGTTTGCAAAAGGATACGCTTTGTTTTTGAGATGTGGATGAAGGGTGATCGTTCGCTAGCGATAAAGGGATCCCATTAAACCTACAGTGTACCGTCGAAAGTGGTACTCATCCAAAAATACATCTCGTTTAAACAATAAGCATTTCCCAGTCCAGTCCGGGAAAACCTTCCAGCTATGTAAGTGGCTTTTATTATTTTTATTTTTTCATCAAAGTGTCATCCTTTAAACGAATTCTTTAAAAAAAGATTTTACAAAAAACCAATCAAATATTAACAATATTATACAATTTTATCTTATGTTTTGAACTCTTGTAAATATCATATAGCCTTAAGTATAAACTTCTCGACCAGAAATTACGATTTATATCTTATTTCATGGGAACGAGCAAATGAAGTATTTTATTTTTATTTTCATTTAATAGCTGGCTGATAGCGAGCCCAGCAATCTTATATCGTCCTTTAAAAGAGTGGATATATTCGAATTTCAAATCGAATTTTCGAAATGTCATTCCGCATTTAAGAGACGATTGATTGTGATTTTTTTCATTGTTTTTGCTTAAATTTGTCTTTAATAAAGACATTTTATTTTGGTTTGCAAAAGGATACGCTTTGTTTTTGAGATGTGGATGAAGGGTGATCATTCGCTAGCGATAAAGGGATCCCATTAAACCTACAGTGTACCGTCGAAAGTGGTACTCATCCAAAAATACATCTCGTTTAAACAATAAGCATTTCCCAGTCCAGTCCGGGAAAACCTTCCAGCTATGTAAGTGGCTTTTATTATTTTTATTTTTTCATCAAAGTGTCATCCTTTAAACGAATTCTTTAAAAAAAGATTTTACAAAAAACCAATCAAATATTAACAATATTATACAATTTTATCTTATGTTTTGAACTCTTGTAAATATCATATAGCCTTAAGTATAAACTTCTCGACCAGAAATTACGATTTATATCTTATTTCATGGGAACGAGCAAATGAAGTATTTTATTTTTATTTTCATTTAATAGCTGGCTGATAGCGAGCCCAGCAATCTTATATCGTCCTTTAAAAGAGTGGATATATTCGAATTTCAAATCGAATTTTCGAAATGTCATTCCGCATTTAAGAGACGATTGATTGTGATTTTTTTCATTGTTTTTGCTTAAATTTGTCTTTAATAAAGACATTTTATTTTGGTTTGCAAAAGGATACGCTTTGTTTTTGAGATGTGGATGAAGGGTGATCGTTCGCTAGCGATAAAGGGATCCCATTAAACCTACAGTGTACCGTCGAAAGTGGTACTCATCCAAAAATACATCTCGTTTAAACAATAAGCATTTCCCAGTCCAGTCCGGGAAAACCTTCCAGCTATGTAAGTGGCTTTTATTATTTTTATTTTTTCATCAAAGTGTCATCCTTTAAACGAATTCTTTAAAAAAAGATTTTACAAAAAACCAATCAAATATTAACAATATTATACAATTTTATCTTATGTTTTGAACTCTTGTAAATATCATATAGCCTTAAGTATAAACTTCTCGACCAGAAATTACGATTTATATCTTATTTCATGGGAACGAGCAAATGAAGTATTTTATTTTTATTTTCATTTAATAGCTGGCTGATAGCGAGCCCAGCAATCTTATATCGTCCTTTAAAAGAGTGGATATATTCGAATTTCAAATCGAATTTTCGAAATGTCATTCCGCATTTAAGAGACGATTGATTGTGATTTTTTTCATTGTTTTTGCTTAAATTTGTCTTTAATAAAGACATTTTATTTTGGTTTGCAAAAGGATACGCTTTGTTTTTGAGATGTGGATGAAGGGTGATCGTTCGCTAGCGATAAAGGGATCCCATTAAACCTACAGTGTACCGTCGAAAGTGGTACTCATCCAAAAATACATCTCGTTTAAACAATAAGCATTTCCCAGTCCAGTCCGGGAAAACCTTCCAGCTATGTAAGTGGCTTTTATTATTTTTATTTTTTCATCAAAGTGTCATCCTTTAAACGAATTCTTTAAAAATATATATATATATATATATATATATATATATATATATATATATATATATATATATATATATATATATATATATATATATATATATATATATATATATATATATATATATATATATATAATACATACCTACACATATATATACATAAGCAAATAATACACGAGATTTGATATTAGTTAGTAATACATAATTTAATAAAACAACTTAAATTATTAGCGAGAGCAATTGAGACTCAGCATACAATGGACCCCTTTCAAGCAGGTACTTCTTTATAAGTATTTTGAATGAATTTAAGTTGTTTGCATTCTTTATAACTCTCATTTAAATTATTATAAAATCTCGGCGCAAGGAAGTAAAAATGCCTTTGGGCAAATGAAGACTTTACAATCGTAATATTATAATTTGACCCAGTATAATATATACTAGCATATTATAATTTCACCCAGTATAATATATATATAGAATATACTAGCCTCGCAGTATCAACATCGGTAATTTGACGGATTTTCATAACAGCATTTGCGGCTGAACTAAACCTTGTTGACAGTGTGGTAATGTGTGAATCCCATTTTACTTTAGAATCCAACATGATTCCCAAGAATACGGTCTGTTCTATGAAGTCTAATTTTTCTTTATTTATAGTAACATTAAAGTTATTTCTGCTGTTAGAAAGCGAAAATCGAATACATTTAGTTTTTAAAATCGAATACATTTACCATGGCTTACGTTTTTAAGCTGATCCGGGGCATATGATAATCCTAACATGCTAGCGAAACGACGGAAAGACAAATAAATAGCCGATTCCTAAAATAGAATAGCATGGCCTTGAATTAAATTTTATTTAAATTTGAAATTCCAACTCAAACCCAAGCTATCCAGGTTCAAAATGGCCAGTGTGACAAAACATCAATTACATAGGTATGGACCCAATATTTATGTTTATATTGCATCTAACGGATTGCTCCAAACTGTTATGTCGATTTGCTTGAGAGCTAATGGGCCCTTGCTGAGTTGACCACGTAGACCCATATTGTTCAGGGTTGGTCACACTCGCGGGTCAACACCCATCCATCGGCATCCACGCATTAAGTACGAGCCTGGGCAGGACTCTGGCCTCAGGGCTAGTTTCCCCTAGGAGTCAACCTTCTGGCGCTCCTGGACGGTCTGCGCACCGTGCGGCGTAAGCCAATCGATTGTGCACTCTGACTAACAACTTGCGGTGTCAACTACAACGGGCGAGCCCGTCACCACAGGACGTTTTAACGATTTTTCGTTCTGTCGCCCTGCAGTGAACGTAGAAGACTTAGACAGAACAATCCAACGTCCAGCTACGTCACAACCCGCAAGAAGCCAACGCCTTTACCGCGAGATAGCCAGTATGTTACCTGGCGGGCCGACACTCGCGCCCTTGCTTCCAATTGTGACCAGATTTCTCCGGTCTCTCGATTGGTTCCGAGTTCGAGGTCGCTTGCGCGGTCCTCTCCCTTACGAAGCGGTGAAACGGAGTGCACCGAATCTTTCGCGGACCAAGGCGTCCTTTGCCCGACTCTGAACTGGGATCGGATGGCCAATGGTCATTTCAAGAGCAGTCGCCGTAAGGTAGGCAACCACCCCCGCTCTATAGGAAACAATACAGTTCCCAGACTCCCCCGACTGTTCGTCGGAGAGCACAGTCGATTGGCTTGCGCCGCTCGGTGCGCAGACCGTCCAGGAGCGCCAGAGGTTTGATTCCCAGGGGAGACTGGGTGACCCAGTGTCCTACCCGGGTTCGCACCCCATGCGTGGAGGCCATCGGATGGGTGTTGACCCGTGAGTGTGACCGACCCTGAACACATGGGTCATCGTGGCCACCTCATCATGAGCCCGTTAGCTGACTAACAGTCGGGGGAGTCCGGAAGCAGTACTGTTTCCTATAGAGCGGGGGTGTTTGCGGACCTTACGGTGACTGCTCTTGAAACGATCATCGGCTACCCGATCCTGGGTGAACAGCCGGGCCGTAGTCCACGATATATTCCGTATATACCGTTTCGTAAGGGAGAGGACCGCGTAAGCGACCTCTAACTCGTAACCAATCGATAGACTGGTCGCAATTGGAAGTAAGGGCGTGAGTGAAAGCCCGCCGGGTAACACTCCTGGCTATCTCGCGGCCTCTTACGGGTTTGTGGCGGAGCTTGACGGTGGACTGTTTTGTCCAAGTCTTCTGCGCTCACTCCAGGGAGATAGAACGACCAATCGTTAAAACTTCCTGAGGTGATGGGCTCGCCCGTTGTAGTTGACAACTCTAGTTGTTGATTTGCTTATGTAATAAAATTGTAAAAAAATAAATATCGAAGACGCTATTATATTCGGAGTAAAGAGTAACAAATTAATCTATCCATTTATTCATATTATATTGGTATTGGTATAGTATTGGTACCTTATCTAAATTGTTCATGTTTTAAAGTCACCCGAATATATTCATCAAGCTGATTCTGAAACTGCATTCTGTTCTATTCGGCCTCAATAAATAAGCGAGATATAGGCATTTAAAGAAGCGTCAACAACCTATATTACGGTAGGTTTAGTTTTTAAAAACAATTCATAAACTATGGCGGCAGGTTGTGTTTTTTACACAATGATAAAAAATAAAATAAAACCTAAAAAAACAATAATCAAAAGAATTCATAATAATTGACATAATACAGCAAAAAAACACGGTAGATCAAACAAAAATGAAGTGTCCTTTACATCAAATTACCTACTTTAGACAGTAAAATCAAAATATATTATGTGAATTAAAAACAGAATATCAAAGAATTAACTAAAAATATTAACAATACAAAATTGTTGAGATAATACTATTGCGTTAGCGCATTGTTGAGATAATACTATTGCATTAGCGCATTGTTGAGATAATAGGTACTATTGCATTAGCGCATTGTTGAGATAATACTATTGCATTAGCGCATTGTTGAGATAATTTACTTATTTATTTATTTATAACGTACAAGAAAAAAATATACAAGGACATGCATACTGTTGTACATGAGGAATAATTAAGAACAAACATTATTATAGCGAAAAACACAGCTCTACGCATATAAATATGCTAGCATATCCGAATGAGGCGAAATCGCACAACCAACTAGACCTAGAAGGTCTGTCTGGCTGTGCTGTGTTATACCAACTGTATTTTTGTAACTCGCGAACTGACGAAGGTGATCAATTTTAAATATTTCTAAATCGAACAAATGTGTTGTTTACACAAATTAAAGTAAAATTTAAAGTAGAAAAAAAATATGTATGCAATTAAGGGCTAAAATAAAATAAACTTTACATTACATTCAATACATTAAGTGGAAAATAAGTAATAATATATACAAATATATAAATAAACACTACATTCTAATATATATATATATATATATATATATATATATATATATATATATATATATATATATATATATATATATATATATATATATATATATATATATATATATATATATATATATATATATATATATATATATATATATATATATATATATATATATATATATATATATATATATATATATATATATATATATATATATAATATTTGATTGTAAATGTGTAAATTATTATTTTTCAAATTGAAATTATGTTAATCACTAAATAAATGAAATGATAAAATAATGAAAGGGCACTTATCTGGTCTGTGGTGACCAGGAGTGACTCCACGCCTTCTTCTTCTCCTCACTCAGTGTTTGCTGGTGCTTCCTGCTGTGGCACTAGAACCCGATCAAAATGGCAGTCTTTCACAGCGGCACACAACAATGCGAGACGAGAATGAATGCTGGAAAATAATAGGCGATTAGTGTTTCTTAAATATTAATGATTGTTATAAAATGTATATCAATATTTCGGCTCAGCCGTCGTCAAGATATGTGACATTTCTGAAATCGAACAATTCGTTGAAAATTTAAATTCAAGGAATCGAACAAAAAGAAATGGATTAATAATATTTTACACGATTTAGTTAAGGTACCGAAACCAACCGTGCAAAACGTTATTTTAAAATGAATGATAAAAATTAAAATAAAAAGCATTTGATGATTATGATAATATGATAAACCTTATTAATTTTGCCTATTGAGACCGGAACCTTTGCAAGCGCCTAAAATATAAATATAAGCCAATTCCCAAGATTTGACGTCCCTTTCTTGTGCATTATCACCAAGGCATTTTATTATTTTAACTTTAAAACATTGATCAAAAGATAAATTATGTGCCCTGGCATGCAAAGATATTGGGAGTTGGCTTTCATTTCCTACACTAGCCCTATGATTATTTAGTCTAATATTAAGTGGTGTTGTTGTTTCACCGATATAAAAGGCATCACAAGTCCTGCACAGAAGTTGATATACTATATTTTTTGAAATACAACTGCAATGAAAGGGAACCCTGTAACTATTAGTAGTATTTGGACTGGTAAAAAAAGGACTTAGATCTAACAGAGGACAAGTTTTACAACGTGGACGACCACAAGGTTGAAGACCATAAGTATTATTACCAATAGAGAAATTTTGATTATTTTTTGTTTTGTTTAATATTGATCTAATATTAGGTGGTCTGCGGAAAGATAAAATTGGCGGTGAATCTAAGAGATCCTTAGTGGATGCATCATTAGAAATGATGGGGAATAAATCAGATAATATATCTCGCAGTTTCTCAGCACCAGGAAAATAAGTGGTGCTAAGAAAGATTTTATTATTATTATTATTTTTATTTGAAGTAATTTTAGGTTTTGGTATATACTTTACTTCAGAGTTTAGAATATGTTTATCCAATAGAGGAGCAGGGTATTTTCTTTCAAGAAGAGATTGCTTTAGATTATTGAGATATTTATCTAAATTTTCTTTGTTGTTAACTAAACGGTGTCCGCGAATGGACATTGAATAGGGAATGGATCTCTTGGTGTGAAATGGATGACAGCTATCAAAGTGTAAATACTGTTCTTTATTTGTAGGTTTTATATGAATCGCGGTTTTAATTTTACCTTCGGAAATTGTTAAATCAACATCTAAGAAAGTAATTTGTGATTTAGAAATGGTATGAGTGAAATTCAAAGGGCCAAAATTATTTAGGTCGTCAAGAAAGGTTGTTAGAGTAGTTTGTCCGTGTGGCCAAATCATTACTATGTCGTCAATAAATCTATACCATAATATGGGTTTTAAATTTTGCGTTTGAAGAAAATTTTGCTCGAATAATCCCATGAAAAGGTTGGCATACGACGGTGCCATTCGCGTGCCCATAGCAGTCCCTTTAATTTGAAGATAAAATTCATCTTCAAAGGAGAAAGCATTACACGTTAAGACAAACTCGGCTAATTTGCAAAGAAAATCCGTAGAAGGTATTTGAGGATGAGGTCTCTCATCAAGAAAATAAGAAATGGCTTCCAATCCTAAATTATGAGGAATATTGGTATACAGGGATATGGCGTCAATAGTAACAAATAATAGGTCGTCTGACTTTGGAATTACAGTATTCTTTAAAATATCAATAAAATGATAGCTGTCTTTGATATGAGAATTTAGATTTTTCACAAAAGGTTGTAAAAAATAATCTACAAAAGCCGAAATTCTTTCTGTCGGAGAGTTAAAGCTTGCGACTATTGGTCGTCCAGGATTATTAGGCTTGTGAATTTTAGGTAATAGATAAAAATTTGGAGTTCTGATAGGATCAGGAATTAAAGTTTTAACATCTTCGTCTGATAATTTTTCATTTGATTTATTTTGTTCAATATATTTTTTTATTTTCACTGCAAAATTTTTGTTTGGATCTCTGGATAGTTTTTTATAGAAAGTTTCATCTCTAAGTTGTCTCAAGCCTTCAGTAACATAGTCAGTTTTGTTAAGTATGTCATACTTAACAAAACTGACTATGTTACTGAAGGCTTGAGACAACTTAGAGATGAAACTTTCTATAAAAAACTATCCAGAGATCCAAACAAAAATTTTGCAGTGAAAATAAAAAAATATATTGAACAAAATAAATCAAATGAAAAATTATCAGACGAAGATGTTAAAACTTTAATTCCTGATCCTATCAGAACTCCAAATTTTTATCTATTACCTAAAATTCACAAGCCTAATAATCCTGGACGACCAATAGTCGCAAGCTTTAACTCTCCGACAGAAAGAATTTCGGCTTTTGTAGATTATTTTTTACAACCTTTTGTGAAAAATCTAAATTCTCATATCAAAGACAGCTATCATTTTATTGATATTTTAAAGAATACTGTAATTCCAAAGTCAGACGACCTATTATTTGTTACTATTGACGCCATATGAAATCGAAGACTATCGCGGTTGTTTGACATTATAAATAGGATAGAAAACGAATTTACCGCGTGAAATTTGTAGGACCCGACGTTTCGGTGACGTTGCAGCCGCCGTTGTCTAGGGTAAACTGAAGAGCTGTCAGTCCGTTGTTTTGCGGGTAGGCCGCAAACCGCTGCCGCCACTGCGTAGGTTATAACGGTGGTGGGGGGCCGGGCTCGGAGCGCGGGAATTTTTAAAATCCGTCTTGCACACAACACTCACTGTATCCTGTTTTACGTCTTTGCGTTCGGCGTTCGGCGGCGGGAAAATTTTAAGAAGAGGGTTCCACGTAGAAGAGAGTTTGTAGCCGTCATCTCTATTGAAGTTCGGAGTTCTTCTTATTTCAATGGCTTCCCGGATCATGCGAGGAAAGTAGAATTGTTCCTTGGATAGAACAATGGGATTTTGAAACTGCATCCAGTGGTTACTTCCGCTATCCAATATATGTTCGCAGATCGCCGATTTTTCTCGCTGAACGTTTTTAACAGCTTTGATGTGTTCTGTCAGTCGCGTGGCTATGGGCCGTTTCGTTTGTCCAACGTAGGCTAGACCGCAGCTGCATTCGACTTTATACACACCCGGGGTTTGCAGTGGTATTACATCCTTTACAGGCCTCAAAAATCGAGCTATATTTTGGGTCGGTTTGAAGATCGTTTTTATATCGAATCTGTTTAGCATCTTACTTATTCGATCTGTCACGCCCTTGACGTATGGTAAGAATGCTCTTGATCTGCTCGGTTTTTGAGTTTCGTCCGTATTAGATCGTGTGCGTGTCTCGTGATATTTTCCGTATCCATTTTTCCTAAGGACATCATTGACATGTTCCATCTCCTTCGGAAAATGCTCAGTGTCGCATAGATCGCGTGCTCGATTCACGAGCGACGTTTGCACTGAACGTAGATGGTAGGGATGATGGTGTGAGCTTGCATGCAAATATCTGTCCGTATGTGTGGGCTTCCGATATACCGTATGTCCGAGAGTATTGTCACTTCTCCTCGTCACTTTGACATCCAAAAATGGTAAGGAGCCGTCCTTCTCTACTTCATAGGTGAAACTGATTTTTGGGTGTATGGAGTTTAGATGACCCAGGAATTCTTTCACCGTTTGAATGTTGCCTTTCAGGATGCAGAAGGTATCATCCACGTAGCGAAGCCAGAGAATGGGTTTAATTTTGGAGGTTTTTATGGCTAATTCCTCAAAATATTCCATATATAGGTCACTAACTATCGGCGATACGGGGCATCCCATTGCTACTCCGTCGATTTGTATGTAATAATCGCCGTTCCATAGAAAGTAGCAGGATGTCAGGCAATGTTGAAGCATGTCGGCGTAGCTAATAGGGAGGTCCTCAGACCTTAGTTTATCTCTCACCACCGTAAGACACTCCGAAATGGGCAAATTCGTAAATAAAGATTCGACGTCAAAGCTCACCATTATTTCGTCTTCGGCCAGTTTTAAGCTTCTAATAATGCTTACGAAATGTCGCGAGTCTTTCACGTAAGACGTCGTTTTGCCCGTAAGCGGTTGGAGGACACCAGCCAAGTGTTTTGACAGAGGATATGTGGGGCTGTCGATTTGGCTCACAATCGGTCTCAATGGTGCATTATCCTTATGGATTTTAGGTAAGCCATATAATTTCGGTGGCTGTACGTTACGTGGTTTAGTGAGATAAGCTATTTCTGGGAGGGAAGTGACAGATTTATCGATTAAAACTCTCGTTTGCCTGGTAATTCTGCTCGTGGGATTGTAATTCACCTTCTCGTAAGTGTTGGCGTCTTCTAATACTCGATACTTCGATATCGATACTCGATACTGTGGACTACGAGCGGAAAATTGGGACGCTCTTAGAAGACGCCAACACTTACGAGAAGGTGAATTACAATCCCACGAGCAGAATTACCAGGCAAACGAGAGTTTTAATCGATAAATCTGTCACTTCCCTCCCAGAAATAGCTTATCTCACTAAACCACGTAACGTACAGCCACCGAAATTATATGGCTTACCTAAAATCCATAAGGATAATGCACCATTGAGACCGATTGTGAGCCAAATCGACAGCCCCACATATCCTCTGTCAAAACACTTGGCTGGTGTCCTCCAACCGCTTACGGGCAAAACGACGTCTTACGTGAAAGACTCGCGACATTTCGTAAGCATTATTAGAAGCTTAAAACTGGCCGAAGACGAAATAATGGTGAGCTTTGACGTCGAATCTTTATTTACGAATTTGCCCATTTCGGAGTGTCTTACGGTGGTGAGAGATAAACTAAGGTCTGAGGACCTCCCTATTAGCTACGCCGACATGCTTCAACATTGCCTGACATCCTGCTACTTTCTATGGAACGGCGATTATTACATACAAATCGACGGAGTAGCAATGGGATGCCCCGTATCGCCGATAGTTAGTGACCTATATATGGAATATTTTGAGGAATTAGCCATAAAAACCTCCAAAATTAAACCCATTCTCTGGCTTCGCTACGTGGATGATACCTTCTGCATCCTGAAAGGCAACATTCAAACGGTGAAAGAATTCCTGGGTCATCTAAACTCCATACACCCAAAAATCAGTTTCACCTATGAAGTAGAGAAGGACGGCTCCTTACCATTTTTGGATGTCAAAGTGACGAGGAGAAGTGACAATACTCTCGGACATACGGTATATCGGAAGCCCACACATACGGACAGATATTTGCATGCAAGCTCACACCATCATCCCTACCATCTACGTTCAGTGCAAACGTCGCTCGTGAATCGAGCACGCGATCTATGCGACACTGAGCATTTTCCGAAGGAGATGGAACATGTCAATGATGTCCTTAGGAAAAATGGATACGGAAAATATCACGAGACACGCACACGATCTAATACGGACGAAACTCAAAAACCGAGCAGATCAAGAGCATTCTTACCATACGTCAAGGGCGTGACAGATCGAATAAGTAAGATGCTAAACAGATTCGATATAAAAACGATCTTCAAACCGACCCAAAATATAGCTCGATTTTTGAGGCCTGTAAAGGATGTAATACCACTGCAAACCCCGGGTGTGTATAAAGTCGAATGCAGCTGCGGTCTAGCCTACGTTGGACAAACGAAACGGCCCATAGCCACGCGACTGACAGAACACATCAAAGCTGTTAAAAACGTTCAGCGAGAAAAATCGGCGATCTGCGAACATATATTGGATAGCGGAAGTAACCACTGGATGCAGTTTCAAAATCCCATTGTTCTATCCAAGGAACAATTCTACTTTCCTCGCATGATCCGGGAAGCCATTGAAATAAGAAGAACTCCGAACTTCAATAGAGATGACGGCTACAAACTCTCTTCTACGTGGAACCCTCTTCTTAAAATTTTCCCGCCGCCGAACGCCGAACGCAAAGACGTAAAACAGGATACAGTGAGTGTTGTGTGCAAGACGGATTTTAAAAATTCCCGCGCTCCGAGCCCGGCCCCCCACCACCGTTATAACCTACGCAGTGGCGGCAGCGGTTTGCGGCCTACCCGCAAAACAACGGACTGACAGCTCTTCAGTTTACCCTAGACAACGGCGGCTGCAACGTCACCGAAACGTCGGGTCCTACAAATTTCACGCGGTAAATTCGTTTTCTATCCTATTTATATTGACGCCATATCCCTGTATACCAATATTCCTCATAATTTAGGATTGGAAGCCATTTCTTATTTTCTTGATGAGAGACCTCATCCTCAAATACCTTCTACGGATTTTCTTTGCAAATTAGCCGAGTTTGTCTTAACGTGTAATGCTTTCTCCTTTGAAGATGAATTTTATCTTCAAATTAAAGGGACTGCTATGGGCACGCGAATGGCACCGTCGTATGCCAACCTTTTCATGGGATTATTCGAGCAAAATTTTCTTCAAACGCAAAATTTAAAACCCATATTATGGTATAGATTTATTGACGACATAGTAATGATTTGGCCACACGGACAAACTACTCTAACAACCTTTCTTGACGACCTAAATAATTTTGGCCCTTTGAATTTCACTCATACCATTTCTAAATCACAAATTACTTTCTTAGATGTTGATTTAACAATTTCCGAAGGTAAAATTAAAACCGCGATTCATATAAAACCTACAAATAAAGAACAGTATTTACACTTTGATAGCTGTCATCCATTTCACACCAAGAGATCCATTCCCTATTCAATGTCCATTCGCGGACACCGTTTAGTTAACAACAAAGAAAATTTAGATAAATATCTCAATAATCTAAAGCAATCTCTTCTTGAAAGAAAATACCCTGCTCCTCTATTGGATAAACATATTCTAAACTCTGAAGTAAAGTATATACCAAAACCTAAAATTACTTCAAATAAAAATAATAATAATAATAAAATCTTTCTTAGCACCACTTATTTTCCTGGTGCTGAGAAACTGCGAGATATATTATCTGATTTATTCCCCATCATTTCTAATGATGCATCCACTAAGGATCTCTTAGATTCACCGCCAATTTTATCTTTCCGCAGACCACCTAATATTAGATCAATATTAAACAAAACAAAAAATAATCAAAATTTCTCTATTGGTAATAATACTTATGGTCTTCAACCTTGTGGTCGTCCACGTTGTAAAACTTGTCCTCTGTTAGATCTAAGTCCTTTTTTTACCAGTCCAAATACTACTAATAGTTACAGGGTTCCCTTTCATTGCAGTTGTATTTCAAAAAATATAGTATATCAACTTCTGTGCAGGACTTGTGATGCCTTTTATATCGGTGAAACAACAACACCACTTAATATTAGACTAAATAATCATAGGGCTAGTGTAGGAAATGAAAGCCAACTCCCAATATCTTTGCATGCCAGGGCACATAATTTATCTTTTGATCAATGTTTTAAAGTTAAAATAATAAAATGCCTTGGTGATAATGCACAAGAAAGGGACGTCAAATCTTGGGAATTGGCTTATATTTATATTTTAGGCGCTTGCAAAGGTTCCGGTCTCAATAGGCAAAATTAATAAGGTTTATCATATTATCATAATCATCAAATGCTTTTTATTTTAATTTTTATCATTCATTTTAAAATAACGTTTTGCACGGTTGGTTTCGGTACCTTAACTAAATCGTGTAAAATATTATTAATCCATTTCTTTTTGTTCGATTCCTTGAATTTAAATTTTCAACGAATTGTTCGATTTCAGAAATGTCACATATCTTGACGACGGCTGAGCCGAAATATTGATATACATTTTATAACAATCATTAATATTTAAGAAACACTAATCGCCTATTATTTTCCAGCATTCATTCTCGTCTCGCATTGTTGTGTGCCGCTGTGAAAGACTGCCATTTTGATCGGGTTCTAGTGCCACAGCAGGAAGCACCAGCAAACACTGAGTGAGGAGAAGAAGAAGGCGTGGAGTCACTCCTGGTCACCACAGACCAGATAAGTGCCCTTTCATTATTTTATCATTTCATTTATTTAGTGATTAACATAATTTCAATTTGAAAAATAATATATATATATATATATATATATATATATATATATATATATATATATATATATATATATATATATATATATATATATATATATATATATATATATATATATATATATATATATATATATATATATATATATATATATATATATATATATATATATATATATATATATATATATATATATATATATATATATATATATATATATATATATATATATACATATATGTATAAGAAAATGATATGTAATATTGCAAAATTTTACAAATACAATATAACACTATTGCATTAGCGCGTTGTTGAGATAATACTATTGCATTAGCGCATTGTTGAGATAATACTATTGCATTAGCGCATTGTTGAGTTAATACTATTCTCATATTACAGTTTTCACTTTTTTTTAGGTGTAATTTGAGTAAAATGTATTTTTTTAGAAAGTCTAATACCTATATTTGGTTTACAGACAGAAATACATATTTTTCTCATTCAAGCCCCTAGAATAGACCACGGGAGTATGAAGGTGGACCGTGAGTAAATGCGATAGAGTAATAGAAAGAGATAGCTGCATACCCCCCCCCCCTATAAATATATGAAATAAAACCCTGTATCTCCAACCGTTCGTAGCACGTACTGCCAAAATCCAGGCGACTTGACTAGTCGATACTTAGGCCTCAAACTTTTCAATAAATTGCCCGAAAGATTAAAAGCAATTAAAAACATCGATATTATCAAGAGATCCATCCGAGTCTATCTGCTTAAAATCAACATGTATGCCCATAACGACTTCTTAAAATATTTTGAAAATACATAGCATCGTATCTACCCATTTAATCTAATACATATTATTTACCGTTAATTGTTTTGTTGTAAACTGTTATCATATAGTCTATGTTTTTGTAAATTGGTAAGTTTAAAACTATATATTGTATATCATCTCTTGTCTAAATTGAGTAACTAGTTTAAGATTAATTACTGTCATTCCTACACAATTGTATGGTTGTATTGGAAATAAATACCTTTTACTTTACTTTACTTTACTTATATCCTTGTCTAATCGCGCATGTGCGTTTATATGAGACATAATTATTATGGCGTCGAAGCGTTGCACTCAGTATGTATTTACGTATCCATGCGCGACTAAACAAGGATAGAGGGGCCTCATATGCGACTTTGTCTTTCTATTTCTCTATCGATTTTTCAGGCTGGTCGCGTGGTTTATTCTAGTATGTCTGTGTTCAAACCCTTGCTAAATTGCCATTTTAAGGTTAGTAAATTTAAAAAGTGGAATTACCAAAATTTCAAAAACAATATTGATCGGTATTCCCCGTAAACCTTCAACTATTATTGACTGTGAAGTGAAGCCACTCTTTATACCTTTGTTTAAATATTTTCAGAATTTTTAAAATGTTAATTTAGTTTGTAACAATGTTTTTATACAAAACTAGATGACCCGGTGAACTTCGTACCACCTAAAATTGATTTGATTGTAACTTCTTCATAAGCGTATATTGATCCTGATCAACTTTCTAAATCCAATTCATTGAAATCTATAATATGGCCGAATCAGTACGAATCATAATATGTACGGTTTGAGTTTCGTTTGGTGATTAAATGAAAGTCGTTAAATAAATTCAATGTGCTTTCTCGACTTTTCCGACTTTTTCGACTTTTCCGACTGTTCCGACTTTTCGGACTTTTTTGACTTTTTCGACTATTTCGACTTTTTTTACTTTTTCGTCTTTTTCGACTTTTTCGACGTTTTTTACTTTTTTGACTTTTTTGACTTTTTTTGACTCTTGACTTTTTCGACTTTCCGACTTTTGGACTTTTTGAAATTTTACAAAATCGCACGGAATGAATAACAGTTAGGGATGGCGCAGCTGTCAATAAATAGGATCGCCGCGAACGCCATCTATTGAAAGTGGCTCATTTCCCAAAATGACCAATGTCGATTTTTTCGATTTTCGGTTGTTAGTTTTATTTTTTCCTAAATATTTTTTTTTGTAAACCACCCCTGAATCAAGACAAACAAAACAAAAAAAATATAATTCAAATCGGTCGAGTCGTTTTCGAGATCTTGCGAGACTAACGCACGGCGATTCATTTTTATATATAAAAGAAGACGAAGAAGAAGACTAAGCCCCAGAAATCGCCTCCTTAACTGAATATTTCGGCAAAAATAAAGAACAAAATTACTTTACTCAAATCTTTACTTAAATGCTTAGTTTGGGTAGAAAAGCTAGCAACGCATGACAAAACGCCGATTTATTTTAGAAGAAACCTAACACTAATAATCTATCCTAGGCGAATACACTTATCGTAACTTAATACTGAAGTCTTATAAAATATGTAACACGCATTGATCTATTTTTTGTGGTTTTACTGCTAAAGTAGGGCTTAAATCAAGCGGTATTACGCGGTAACCTCCCCACGCTTCCCAATTCTCTACTTTGCACCATGTCAGTCATCCATCTCAATAATAAAAATAAAGTATTTGTTTGAATTTAAAAAATAAAATACAAAAATGCGAACCTATGGCGATATCCTGTAACTAACCTAATCTACAGTGCAGATGAACGTGTTATGGAACTAAAGTAAACGTATAAGTTTGTCTGCATATAATACACATTACTATATTTAAAACTAAGGATTGCCGAGAGGAAATGGAATAAATGCAATTCAGCTAACTCTGCCTTTTTTTAACTGAACCTTCCGCTAAATGTTTATATTTTTTTAAGCGGGTATTCTGGTCCAGGAATTTGAAATAATCATTTTTGTTTCCTTTGCATATTTTCAATGTTTAGACCTTTAGGAATATTATAAATAGGATAGAAAACGAATTTACCGCGTGAAATTTGTAGCACCCGACGTTCGGTGACGTTACAGCCGTCACTGTCAAGGGTAGACTGGGTAGACAGTCAAGGGTAGACAGTCTACCCTTGACAACGGCGGCTGCGACGTCACCGAAACGTCGGGTGCTACAAATTTCACGCGGTAAATTCGTTTTCTATCCTATTTATCATGTCAAACAACCGCGATAGTCTTCGACTTTAGGAATATGTCCTCTAAATTCGAATTATTTTCGGAGTCACAGCGACTTTTGTGACTTGGGCAAATAAACGATTCGATTAATAGACTAATGTAATGTAATCCCCGACTTCATGATTACAAAGCAAGAACAGCTCGCTTAACTGTAAGAACTTCAGAAAATGTTAATTTTGAAGTAGAATCAATTGTGAAAATTAAGTACCATAATCTGAGTTACGCTCCCGAAACTTTGTCTCAAACTTTAAACGCTTTTTTCTCGAAATTACTTTTTTCGACCTAGTTGACATGATATCTCAAGTTCTAATTAAACGATTTATTTGAAATATGGTGGAAATTATCTTTGCTTACCCCTCTATATCTGAGACCATGGATTTTGAAAAATGATTTTGTGCAAAATAAAAAAGTGGCAAAAGAGAATTTCTTTCTTTCCATGGTCTGAGCCATAGCGACGTCCTTACTAATCGAGATTTTTGACGTGAAAACGTCTTATAAATCGATGGAGCCTGCTGCACGCACGAAAAAACATGACTCATGCGGCGTTACCTCGCTCTGAGGCGTTCCATTTATTATGTTTATTATTCAATATAAATGCTGCCATCTACCGGTTGCGACAAGAATTATTTACTAACCTCAGTCTAAAATAGTACGAATGAAAATCACTAGATTGATTTAAATTCTTGACATAATTTTATATGTATTCTTGATATACGGAATGTTATTACTGAACAGACAATTTTCTTGTGGGTACAACGAAGTGAGCAACTTTTATTTTAAAAAAAGTATGAAAAGCTATCATTACGATGCGCTATCTAGCGGTTGGTAAAATGTCGCTGATATTGTTTATTTACGACGTATTACCTACCGCTAGATAGCGCAGCGTGCTCAAACGCTTCTCAAACCGTTATTTAACAGTTTGAGATTTCAAACCTTCAAATTAAAAAAACAATAAACTTTAAACAATAAACAATTATACAATTATACTGCTATATAATAATACATTTACATGTTGTAGTCAAATCGGTGAGTATAAAAGCATATATTTTTGGGTGTTTGTAATAAACAATATCAGAATCTTAAATGAAACTGCTTCAAATGCAACCATTCCATCAGTATTTTCATATGACGTTGTTACGTTTAACTATCGTCAGTAAACCGACTTTACAGACAACCGATTTTTTTGTTTTTTTTTTGTTTCATAACACGACAAGGGTTGGAAACATGTCAACCAGGACGCATCTTTTTTTAACCCCCACTTTACTAGTCTTTAACACGTTGAATTTTTGTTTTTTTTTTTGTATTCTTGAAAAGTCAATGAACATTTTGTAAACAATATGGATTGTAAAAATGTTTTTTTTTCCACTCGTATAAACGCATAAAATGTAGGCCTCTAGACCAGAATACCCCCTTAAGCTAACTTAACCTACCGTAATATGAATTGTTAAAAAAAAACTAACAACCTACCGAAATGTACGTGTTGGACTTCTTTTACGGCTAGATCTCGATGTATAGAGATAGAGCAAAGCTTTTTACAGGTTCGGAATCAGTGTGATAAATATAGTAAGGTGACACAACCGCCCTAAATTTGGGTTATTATTCAAAAAGTAGATTTCTTAATAATAATACTTGTTTACAATATACCAGACGTCTTTTTAACACGCTTTTATTAGGTCCACCTGTATGTAACTATGTAATGGAATCTAAGGTAAATAATTTTTAACTATCTTCCAAAGATCGTAGCGTCATAAAAATTGGCAGCTGTATGTAGTTCTGATGACAATACAATAATAATATGGTACTGTCGAACTGATCTGATGATGGAGTCGGAAGATATGAACTGGAACTTCATGATGGAACATCGTATCATAGCTGTGTTTGAACTTGTTAGAAAAGTCTCGGAATGAACTTTGACCACGATTAGGTTTCAAGGTCTGATGATGAAGCCGGAAGATAGGCACTGGCATTCCATGATGAAATATCGTATCACGTGCATTTATAAAAGCGTGTTTTTAGTGTTTTTTTTAAACTATTTATTTATTTAAACAATAGACCAATTTATGACCCTTTTCGTGTTTAGAATCGTAAGAACAATTTGACGTATTACGTACGCTTTGTGGGTTTCGTTTTTTTGTTTTTGTACTTGAACGTACGGGATACGTTTTGTTGCGTACGGGCGATAATATAACGGACGTATCACGTACGTTCGTTTAGGCAGGGCGGTTAAAACATCTTTAATATAGAAGAGTTTGCTAAACTGCATAAATACTGAGGAAATTGGAAGGAGAGAAAGGAAAGAACCGGTTATTTCTTAGAAAAGTAATACTTTTTGAGGTGTCTTGCATAATTTTAACGAAGGCGAGTTTCGTATATTTGCAGGGGATCGTTCCATAGTCTTGCATTATGGGCACAGAGAGTAGGAGTAGAAACAAGTAGAAACAAGTAGAAACAAGTAGAAACAAGGACAGGGAATTTTGAGTAAATTGTCAGAGGCTGACCGAAGTTCGAAACCGCGGGAAATTAACGATCCTAAAAGCTCGTGGAGATAAGATGGTGTTGAATGGGAGAGTACACTTACACACATGTTACTAAAACACATACCTACATTAAACACTTCATAGTAGGGTTGGTTGTAAGAGATTGTCGTATGATAATGAACCCGCTCATTATGAAATTTCACAATAAAGAGTAACAAAGAAACAAAAAAACGATAGAGGAGAGCATGTAAATGGACATTTCTCCTTTGGCGTACATCTTCTTTGTTTTAATTATGAAAATCTGAAATTCAATGCACTTTTTTATGAATCAGCCTCAAGTGTTTTTTAAGGTTCACATTCTGAGCGAAACTTCGCTGGCAAAATTCACAAACATAATTTTTCAGTCCTTGGTGTATCGTTTCTATGTGCGTTTTTAAGTGACACTTATCTGTGAAAGGCCTCGAACACGCGCCACAGATGAAGTTCTTGACGTTGCGATGCACAGACGAGACATGCCTCGTTAAATTCTGCTTCTGTCCGAAAGCCTTGTCACACTCGCCGCAAGCAAACTCCTTTTTACCCAAATGCACAGTGTTTTCATGCTGCTTTAAATGGTTCTTGTAACTGAAAATTCGAGGGCATTGCTCGCATCTGTATTCAGCGCGAAATACAACATAACCATGGATCTTTGAGCGGTGCTGTTTCATATCTGTGTTGCGAGAAAACATTTTCATACAAACGTCGCATGTAAATTCTTTTATTTTCAAATGTACGGTTTTAACGTGGTTCACAAGGTTGTGTTTTAGTTTAAAAAACATATCACAAAATCCACACACATATTTGGACACATTTCCGTGATTAATCTCCAAATGACGCTTCAAATCTGACTGATACGGAAAGCCCTCGCCGCAATCGCCACAGAAATGCTTCAAAAATTGTTTCGAAAGCGTAATATCTTTATGTTTCAAGTAAATATGCCTTAACATGTGAGATTTATAGTTGAAAACTTGACCGCACGCGTCACAGACGAACACTTTTCCGTTTTTCGTTGAAAATGACGACTCCATCACTAACAAAAATCGATATTTCAGACAAAAAACTGACGTTAGTGACATAGACTAATTAATGTCGTTCATCGCCATAGATGAGACATCACGGCACGAGTGCCCTCTGGTGTTTATTTCTCGAAGTAAGCGTAAAAAATCGTAGCCTCGAGCACAGTATACCGAAAGAACAGTATAACACTCTCGAGCGACAGGGCATTGCGGGGAAACGGTGAGAGGGAAATGATCAGAGGGGTACGTCTCGGCCAACGTCTTTGGCTAGCGTCACGCGCGTGCGAAGGTTGGTGAATTTATCAAAACGTTTGAACATCTGCGTTGGCGGAGTAGTAGACATGTGGTGGTCATAAGCGAGCCCTTGTACTCGTGACGTAGCTCACGTCGTTATCAATTTTGTTCTAAGAGACGCTACTGCTGGTATACTGTGCCTCGAGGGCATTTTTATATAAATAGCATGGCCGGGTCTACTTCGGACCGCTTAGGAATGCAATGTTGCCGCACCTAAAATTCGTTATTACAGAGATGTCAGGAAACCGAAATCGGGAAAATCGGTACAGTAATTTTGAATAATCTGGGACATTTAAGACGAAACAAAAATTTAAAAAGTACGCAAAAAATACGAAACTAACAAATCGGTCATCTCGGATATAATTTTTATACGACATATTAAAATAGTCGTGTATTTATAACAAAAATGAGAGAGCGCGTTTAATTTGTGATTTCGTTATGTCGCACAGCGCGCTGTCCCAATTCAACAATGAATCAATCCGCCATTATCCGCCGCGTTCTCAGCTGTCAGAACGACCCGCGTTCTTAGTATCGCAAAAATCACATCTCAAAGCGATAATCACTGCAAATCGTTGAATAAACACTATTTCGCTTGTTTAAACATAGTTCGTGCGTGAACGACGTAAGTTTTGCCTGTAGTTAACGTTGTACCGTTTGTTCGTCGCATTGAATTTTCTGTTATTCTGTATTTTAGAAAAATGTCCGGTCGAGAGGGCGGTAAAAAGAAGCCGCTGAAGGCGCCCAAAAAGGACAATAAGGATATGGATGACGACGACGTGGAGCACAAGCAGAAGCTGAAGGAACAGCAGAAAGCTCTGCAGGTCTGTTTGAATTTAATACATGGTTCTGTTATGTCGAAGGGAGGATACAATGTTGCATGGGTTTTACGATCGCTCGTTCCCCGTACCCGAGGGCATAGGAACTCGTGGTGTTTTGATATATTTGATTCCCATGGAACAGTAAGGCCTCTTGTCCACCACCTGTTTTCTTCAACGTACGGCGTGTTAGCCGTGCCATAGAAGAAAACGTGACCACTTGTCCACTGCACAGTTTCTTCGCTGTAAATAACGTTAGGTACATACATCTTGTAAAAAACTTCCAGGTGATGCAATAATTAGGCATTAGGTATTGCTACCAGTTCTACATTTTAGATTTTTTGTCATCACGTGACTATATTCACCATGCTGATTCCCAAGCTGCAATTATCTCTTGTCGGACTCGATAAATAAGAGAGATATAGGCATTTAATGAAATGTCAAACACCTACATTTCAATAGGAAAGGTTAGTTTTTTTTAAACAATGGAATAACTGCAGAATAAGAACCTCTCCAAAAAAAAATATAGACTAATAATTTTTTTCATTATAATGCTAAATCTGGAAGAAAATTGTGTCGGTCGCTATAAATAAGTGAGATTAGGCATTCAAAGTTTAAATTTTATATGTAAACAAACAGGCCAAAATAAAAAAATTAATAATTCACCACGCTATATTCACCATGCTGATTCCGAATCTTCCATAATCTTTATTCGGTCTCAATAAATACGCGAGATATAGGCATTCAAAATGTTCATTGCAATGTCAAGAAAGTTGCCGCCATTTTGTTTGTAGTTAAAAGGCTGCTTAGAAACTGGCTTGTAAAAGAGGGAAGACAAGGAATTTTAAAAATACTGGACATTATAACCTAACCCGGACATTTGAATATTTTGAATCTTATATTGTATTATTTTATTATTATTATTTTATTTATTATTATTATTATTATTCGTGTGTTTTAACGTATATTAAGAGATAATTTGTTTTAGTTTTAACACTATTTTATCTTAGTTATAAGTAAAATGCAGGACTAATTTGTTTAAATTCTTATTCTAATTTTAACTATTTTAAATTGTTTTGTTTTTTTTTTGTTTTTTTATGATTTGAATTTATTTGCTGTCATTTTAATTTTCCACTTCTAACTTTAATTCAATTATTTAATTTAATCAAGTATTTAGTCATTTTTAATATTTTTTGCAATTCCATTTTTGTGCATACATGGAATATATGCCACTCATATAAACACGGTATTTGTGCAAGCACATTAAAAAAAAATAACGTTTACCTTAGAACAGGTCCCGGCCTAGTTAGGTGACGTTGCCACTAGACTATGTATTGTATTCTTTTTTCTGCTTTTGATTCAATTTCGTAATTAGTCCTAAGCTGAAATTGTTTACTTTTTAATTATTTGCATTACTTATATAAATAAATAAAATAAATAAACATACTGTGTGGGACACATTCGAGTATATCGTAATATCGATAACAATTGGCGATATTACAGAAATTATGACAATTTGCTGAGTTTTAAGATTAAACAAAATATTTATAAAAAAACGATCGAAAAAAAACATATTTTTGCGAAACTTAAAAAGAAGGGTAATATTTTTTATGTTTTTTCAATTACTTTGCATATTGATGACAGAAGATATCCTGAAATGTCGTTTGTTTCAGGTTACCTTTAGTCATCAATACACAAAGTCATTTCGTAAAAACTTCGAAAATTGTCCAATTGTTTTAGATGATCGTTAACACATTGTAATATTATCAGCGCCGCAGGCAATTTTTTTTGGAAAAAACTTTTTGCTTGCGGTGTTAATTTGATATTGATGAAATTTCGGTAGTTTCAGGTTACCTTTTGTCATCATCACCAAAGTCATATCGTAAAAACCTCAAAAAAAATACGAATTATCCCAAACACATTGTTATGTTAACATCAATAGCGCTGTTATGTTAACATCAATTTTTTTTTATCGAATTTCGCGCGATATTCGAAAAAAACTTTTTGTCTGCGGTGATATTCCCATATTTAAGAATTTTCTATTGTTTCAAGATACCTTTTGTTATCAAAACGCAGTTATTGAAAAAAACATCAAAAATAGTCTCATTTTTTCAAATATCGCAGACATGTTTTTTCACGACCATTCCATCATGTTTGTAATATCGCAAATTGTTATCGATATTAGAGAACTCGCGATACATCGACTATTTTACGTCACCACTCCTGAAACAATATGGTTGATTTTTGACGTTTAGTATGCAAACTTTAAATGCCTATATCTCGCTTATTTATTGAGAGCGACAAAAGATTATTGCAGATTCGGAATCTGCGTGGTGAATATAGTCCGGGGACGTTTAAAAATCAACAATCAAGGAGAGGTTCCTATACTGCAGTTATACCTAAACAATTCAGAAACATTGTAAGTAGGTTAGATTAGTTTTTTAAACCATCATAAAAACTAATATAAAAATACAAAAAAAACCACTTGTTTTTTTTTTTCGATTTAACATTAAAATGATCAAATTTAGCAGTCTCGGTCTTTTTTTTTTTTTTGAAAAAAGCGCCGAGGTAGACACCTAATATATTCCATATCTGTATTTAATTTTATTCAATATCGGCTCTATTTCTCCCTCCACTGCGGTAAAAGCCTGTCATTGAAGCCGGCCATTGAATAAGCATACTAATATTAGTATGCTTGCACACCCCTTCTACAAACAAATTTTAAAGGGCTTTGAAAATTTTGCATGGAATGACCTAACTGGTCCTACATACGCCAAGTACGCAATGCATTATGACATCTGGCCTATGAATTTACATGAAACAGACAGACTTATCCCACGCATAAGTGTGTCTGCTTTCATGCAAATTCAAGGGCCACATGCCATTATGCATTACGTACGTTCCGTACGTCGCACCAGTGTGTCAGACCCCTAATTCGGCAATAAGGACCATCTTCCAAGATAGGAGTAGAGTTACATCTGGACGGAGGGCAGTGCATCCGAGACTTTAAAGGGAATTAATACTGGTTAGAGACCGAATCGACCGCCAGAATCCGATTTGAAGCTTTCTCGATTATTGAGAAAAGGTTAGTAGTGGGTTGTTTTTTGCTATTAGAGTTATCCCACACAAACTGTATTGGAGGTTTGGAGGGTACTGTCACACCCTTGTTGGCATGAGCCTCTGTGAGGCTAATTACCTCGCAAATAACCAAGGATCTTGACGACTCCAGATTTTTTCCCACACAGATTCCAAAATGACTTCCTGAGAACACTAATTACTGGAGGAGTCTGGAGATTATGGAAATATACTGTCTCCTAAGCAGCGGGTGTAGATGTTGACCTGTTGTCATGCCATTCTTGAAATGAACTTGGGACACCTGGCCCCGTGTGGCACTAACGATAAAGGACGCCCAAGTCCACGATGAATTCAAATTGAATTACCACTGTAATACAACAGGTAGATGCCACGTAAGCGACTTCGGACCGGTAACCAGTCTGGAGGATGAAAGTATCCCGAAGGTTAATTCCGAACGGAGATATCCTTTCAAAACTGGTAGTTCGGGGGCGAGGCTGCCCGCCGAATACCTTTCCGGGTGCCTCGCCGTAAGGCGTTGGTCTCTAACGGGCTTGTTGGCGGAGCTAGACAGTAGATTGTCTTATCTCTAAGTCTTCTACGCTCATCCCAAGGCTGAAAGAATGATCACATATCGTTATACCAGCCTGGGGTGAAGGGTTCGCCCATTGTAGTCGACACCGTCCTACTGGGGCTTTCCATATGAAATATAAATAAATAAATAAATACAAACGGAGCTGCCATGGAATTCACCGACCGGAGTCAGGCCCATCATAATACTAATTTTTTTTTACACTTCTGGGGGGTGAGCAGTGGATTCCGGACTTACCAACCGGCTGTGGTAGGTTTAGGACAGCTGTTTTGCCACATGTGAGCATTCACCTTACCACCCATTCACTCCCCCTTCGAAGCCATAGAATTTGAGATGCGCAAATTGCAGTTTTAGATAATTTTTCTAAGAAAGAGTTGATTATTTTTCTGGATAGGACAAGATCTTTAAAGAGGTGAAATAGAGATTTAGCTGGCAGGCCACGAGCGCCAACTTCCACCGCGTGAAGGTGAACAGTGAAGCCGTTCCGGGTTACGGCATTTGCAAGATCATGGTATTTATTTAATTTGTACTCGTGGTCTTTTGGGAGATTTGATTCCCATGGAACAGTTAATTCTACAATAAGAGCCACCTTCCGAGATAGAGAGTAAAGAGTTATATCTGGACGGAGGGCTGTGCATCCGAGACTTTCAGGGAATTTATACTGCTTAGAGACCGAATCAACCTCCAGAATCCAATCTGTAGCTTTCTCGATTATTGAGAAAGGTTTTGTAGTTAAATGTTTTTTGCCTTTAGATGTAGTTCCTGCGACGAAATGGGCTTTTGGGCTTTCCCTGTATTGATCCGCACAAGTTCGTAATCTCGCCGTTCGACTAATCGCGACCGTCCTTAGAGTAAAACTGACAAAAACAGAGAGTTCAATCCCGCTCGAATATCAAATTCAAACTTTCCTATGTCCCTGGTCATCTGCATGATGTTTATGTGTATAAATAATAATATATTTTGTCTTATTTTTACAGGAAGCCAAAGCTAAGGCCTCACAGAAAGGACCTCTCGTAAGCGGAGGTATAAAAAAATCAGGAAAAAAATGACGAGAAGCTCGTGTTTCGCCAAATATTAAAGCTCATTTGTGAATAACTTAACTACCTTCAACAATCGTTAAATAAACAATCTCTATTTGTATAAAAAATTACTTAACAGTTTTATTATTTAATAGGCGGGCATCTGACCGCTTTCCGACATTCCGTCGTCACACAGCGTCACTTTACAAAGCTTCCTCTGTCTCCAGACAATGCTGTCCATGATTTCAAATTATTTTATTGAGTTCAAATTATGAGTAGATTCAATATACAAAAGTCTTAACCTAACTAGGCTGCCGCCTGTTCCGAGGTTGGCAATTTATTTTAATTATCTTGAGAAATCTATGATATTGGATTTAAATAAATAAACGAAATCATACTTAATGTAATAGAAATATCTTAATTACCTAATTAAAATTGTGATCTGGGCATTGGGAGTGTGCATTTGTTAGAAAAGAGAATAGGCATTTTGGGCCCATTTTTCCAATAGCTGTAAACCATATAACAATGTAAAGATCTCTTTAAGTAGAACATTTATTAGTAGAATGACTGATCTCAATTATGAGCCGTTTCTGAGTTATATCCTATTAAATACGGCTAATTACCTGATATCCCCTAGGGCACTTCCAAGCATTGTTTTTTACAGGACTGCCCAACAAAAAAAGAGTGTAACGTATTCAGGGTTCATCTATGTATGTTTTCCGTTTCTTTATTCCACTATAACTTCTAAACGCTCGAACCGATTTAGAAGTGTCATCCCGAGTATCATAGGGTACATCAACTGTCAAAATATCAAGTAAATAGTTGTATAAATGTACAAATCTCCAAATGTCAATAAATTTACATAAATATTAGTGTCAAATGAAAGGTCTGATTGAGTACATTCAGATGGCCCAGTGGCATAGTGGTTAGGTCGCCTGATCTTACATTGTAGGGTCCCGGGTTCGATTCCCGGCTGGGTCACCATTTTCCGTTGAGATAAAATTAATGTAATTTCATTTAAATTCTGTCGATGGAAGACAAGAGCAAGAAGATCCTTAGAACCACTATTGGTCTCCTTACCGCACACCTATTCAACCTTGGCTTGACTGAGAGCAAGGACTGCCGAATATGTAGAAGAACCTGAAGACAGCATACACATCGTTGGCCGCTGCCCAGGCCTCGCCGCAAAAAGACACAGCTTACTGGGACGAGCCTTTCTCGAACCCAGCGATCTGCCCAACTTGAAGGTCAGTGATCTGCTTGGACTAGTAAGCAGTACCGGGTTACTAGCTGACCACTGACCCAACCACAAAGTGGGTAGTTACAAAAGATCTTCTAGATCCAGGTGACATCAAGGGCTGGAAACAAGACCCCCACTCCGTTTACCACTACTACTAGGCATGCTCAGAGTGCCATCTCCAGTGCGCCGCTTTCATGGTACTGTTGTACCATGAAAGTCACCATATTGCCTATAATAATAGACAATAATCAGTGTTTGGAACCTAAAGTGCCATCTACTCATTGTGTTTCGTAGTATAATCCTGGTTTCAAATTGTAGTACGACATTGAGCAATCTAATATTCATATTCATTTTATTGGTATACTAGTATACAAGTCAGATTAGCAAACATTCATACATATTAGCAAACACACATATATATTTTTTTATCGCAAAGAAAAAATTAAATAAACAAAACAAAATGAAGAAAAAAAACAAGAATAGTGTAAAAAGAAGAAAATACAAGACAAAATGCAAAAAAGATCATTAAATACTTTAGCCACCAAAGCATTTTAGACTTCACTCGAGTAATATTCCTCCAGTGAGTAAAACGCCTTATCTGTAAGGTATCTTTTAAGGCGTCTCTCAAACACGTCAAGAGATTGCGCCTGCCTAATGTGCTCGCTGAGTTTGTTGTAAACTGCTGGGCCGGCGATATAGGCTAGCCTCTCCGACTTGGATAATGCATAACTTACCGAACGTAGCATGCTACGGTATCTTGTTGGATAGTGATGATGCACACCATTCACTTCAAAATCGGCTAGATTTCTGCGAACGAACAGCGCTACTTCCATTATATAAATAGACGGCAGCGTCATGATGCAGAGATCTCTAAACAGAGACCTAGCTGGCGTATCAAGCGCCACACGCGCTATTGTGCGGACTGCACGCTTCTGCATAACGAAAGCCCTCTGCCTGTCGGCTGCTCGCCCCCATAACTACGTGCCGTACGTTAGCAGTGAATGAACGTATGCAAAGTAACACATGCGCAGCGCGGATAAATCGAGAAATGAAGCGATGCGATAGAGTGCATAGCACGCTCTTCCCAATTTATCACAAAGCATCAATATGTAGGTGCCATCGTATTTCATTATCGATTACGAATCCCAAGAACTTTGTTGAGGATACCTGAGTTATTGACGGTCACATGTATTTCGGTTTTAGTAGGTCTAAGGCTGAAATACATAACATTAGTTTTTGTAATGTTGAGTACCAAGCCATTAGCGTCAAACCATCCACCTAACTCATTCAACACAAGTTGGGTATTGCTGGTTAACGATGGTACACTCTCGCTCTCTATTACTGCGCATGTGTCATCTGCGTAAAGTATCAGCTCAGCTCGCGTTGTGGCAGATGTAATGTCATTCATGTATAAAAGGAAAAGAGTATTACCCAAACAAGATCCCTGCGGTATACCTATCGCTATCTCGCCCGCTATGGAGTGACAGTCCTCAATAGCAGTCACTTGCTGCCTGTTGCGAAGAAAAGGTATTATAATATGCTATAATAATATAATCAATGCCCGAGCCTTACAATGTAAAATCAGGCAACCTAACTACTATGTCACCGGGCAGTGTGTTCAAAGTGTATGTTAAAAGTGGCCAGTTAGTACGGAAAAGGTAAGAACCTTGTATTCAAGAGTGGTTTTTTAAAAATGCATATAATCAGAGCTGAGAGTTCTTTAAAATTTGAATTCTTAGTTTAAAAATATGCTATATCATATTACATTGCGAAACAGACTAATGAATCTTTGGAGAGTTAAGATTCATTTTTGAATTTCGCTACACGACTAGTTGTCTGTTTGACAGTAAGTATCCTCCAAATCCCCAATACAGTTTGTGCGGGATGGCTCTAAAGGCAAAAAACATTTAACTACAAAACCTTTCTCAATAATCGAGAAAGCTACAGATTGGATTCTGGAGGTTGATTCGGTCTCTCGTATAAATTCCCTGAAAGTCTCGGATGCACAGCCCTCCGTCCGGATATAACTCTTTACTCTCTATCTCGGAAGGTGGCTCTTATTGTAGAATTAACTGTTCCATGGGAATCAAATATCCCAAAAGACCATGAGTACAAATTAAATAAATACCATGATCTTGCAAATGCCGTAACCCGGAACGGCTTCACTGTTCACCTTCACGCGGTGGAAGTTGGCGCTCGTGGCCTGCCAGCTAAATCTATTTCACCTCTTTAAAGATCTTGGCCTATCCAGAAAAATAATCAACTCTTTCTTAGAAAAATTATCTAAAACTGCGATTTGCGCATCTCAAATTCTATGGCTTCGAAGGGGGAGTGAATGGGTGGTAAGGTGAACGCTCACATGTGGCAAGACAGCTGTCCTAAACCTACCACAGCCGGTTCGTAAGTCCGGAATCCACTGCTCACCCCCCAGAAGTGTAAAAAAAATAGTATTATGATGGGCCCGACTCCGGTCGGTGAATTCCATGGCAGCTCCGTTTGTATTTATTATTTATCTTATAATGTACTAACTAAGGCGTTCAATAAAAGTAGTACCTAATGAGTATGATGAAGTTAATTTTATTAAATGTTCTTTTATTTGTTGACATATTCAACAGTATCGGTTTTTATGAATTCTTGTTAGTCATGTATCTATAGTACCGTGCGAATTAATTGGAACAGAGTATTCTTCTTCGAAAAGTGGTTTATTGGACATAAACGTACAAAAACAGTACTGGTAGTTCTGCCGTGTTCCAACAAAACCACGCAACCCGGGTTACGTGGTTTTGTCGGAATAAGGCTTATTCAACTCTATTCTTCGAATACTATATAACTGTATTATTACTTTTTCATTATGACGTTTCATTCCCGAGATATACGTGGTGGACAAACCACGTAACCCAATTTTTTTAAAAATTATTATGACTAAAATACGTAAACCACTATTATAGGGTTTTATCGCAATAAATATCGCAGCCCATAGTACTAGCGTATTACGACTAAACCACGTGCCGCGGCGCGGGCCTCAGCAGCCCGCCGAGGCAATTCAATTACTTTGAATATTCCCACTGTTAGTCAGGCTAATTGGAATATAACCTAACTAAGGTTATATTTTACATGGACAATTGTACCTCGCAAAATAAAAACAAAACGCTGTTACTCAGCATTACTAAGAATAGTCAATGACTCGTTGACAGCATTACTAAGAATAGTCAATGAGCGTTGAGGTAGAAACCATCAAAATTACATACTTGGAACCAGGTCATACTTTTATGGCTGCCGACAGCGTTCATGCGTGTATTGCGCGAAAAATCAACACTGCTGGTGATCTGTATGACTACGAAGATTTTCAGATGAAAATAAAAGCTTCTAGGCGCAATTTGGAGGTGCAAAGTCTCCGATATATAGACTTCGTGAAATTTTAAGATGAGATGACAGTCAAGTTCCCTAAGTCATACAACATTTCAAACCTAAAAGTGGTTGAATTTAGAAGAGGTTCTACAAAACTATTCGCTAAGAACGCTTACGAGCAAGCAGAGTTTTTAGAGTTAAATGTATACAAAAAATCTCTGCAGATTAAACTTCAGAACGCAATCTCCAAAGGCAATGATATCAGTGTTCACACTTTAACAGATCTGGATCACCAGGACTCGTGTTCAGGGATAAATAAGAAAAAAAAGAAGACCTCCTAAAGTTGGCTAAATGTATGCCCGCTTCACGTAGGGAGTTTTTTGAAAACCTCGAAGTTAATGAAAACCTTCCAGATGATTATAGTTTGGAAGGAGGTCGAGAAGTAAAAAAAAATAAACTAAATCTAATCTGTAACTTGTAACTGCATAGTAAGTAAGTAATAATATAAATGACTGTATAATTTATTATAGTTAATAAAAACAATTTATGTATATTTCACATACCTTTCTAAGTGTTTTTATGCAATTTTACTTAATTTTATTGCCTGTCTGCTTATTTTTTTATATTTGGTAATATAAAAAACTCTTACAAAATTTTAATATGAAAATTATATAAGTATATATATATATATATATATATATATATATATTAAGTAATCTAAAGACACCTAAGATTTTTTTCCATTGACTACACAGGCTTTAATATCCATAAATAATAAAATAAACTCTAATATTATAATTACAAAACCACGTAACCCAATAATACGTGGTATTGTCATCATAAAGTACACTGTTTGCTATTGAATTTGTGGGAAGAAAGAGATATTTATCATTTAAAAATACTTATACTGAATATAGAGTATTTTTTTGTAGGTAGGATTTGAAGAACTTTAAATGATCTATGATATGAAAAATACCCCAAGAAAATTTATGGTGTAGTTTAGGAATAAAACGGATAGATCTGTTAAAAACTTTAAGAGCGATTATCTCAGTTCAGTGTTTCGCGGGTTACGTGGTATAGTCATAACACGGCAGAAACTATAGATTGTTAGTTTTAATATAGAATGTGTCCTTTTGCGTTGACAATACCTTTCACTCTTGTAAACATAGAATTTACCAGGTTTTGACAACCGATGCGTGACATGTATGGAGATGTTGACGCCACATGCATGGAGGTTATGAAGCAGCAGACTATTTATATGATCAGTGCAGCAAACGAAATACTATTTGACAAAAGTGTCGTTAGCACATTTTTCACAACGATCAAGACCTTTTCACACCTATCGTCGAAAGTCTAATGGCTTGATACGGTTAGACTAAATCGCATTGATCGCTTAATAATATAAATTATTTATACGTATCAATTTTCAAGCAAAAACACTAATAATAGCATTTTCTTCCGAATCTTTGAATGACAGCTGAATAAGCAATAGAATTAATTTAGGAAAAATCTTTATTGTAGTAAAAAGTAACAAAATTATTAGGACGCTGGGCTAAAAAACTAAACGATTAGGACTATTAATTAGTCAACCCTAACAGGTCGATTTCGCAATCATTAGTAATTAGTGTGAATTTTAATATATCTGTATGACGTACACATTTTACAATAATTGTTATAATTGTGAAATCGAAATCGGTAATCACCGAATTTAACATGGCTACCGATCGACTATTAATTAGTGTAACAGTAACACTTCGATTTCGAAATCATCAGTATTTAGTGCGTATTTTAATATATCTCTCTGAAATACGCATTTTACAATTATTGTTAGGTACCTATACTGCAATATTTACTCTGATCGTTTGGTATAAAGTTCAAGATGTTATGATCGACCCCGGTGCAGCGGTCAGTTGGGTCCCATCAAACTTGCAGAAGGCAAATTTGCAGACGGCAATCTTGCAGACGGCATTCTTGCAGGCGGCAGTTTTGCAGAAGGCAATCTTGCAGAAGCCAGTTTTGCAAATGTCAAACTGACCTAACCTAACCTAACAGAAAAACATTTTTTTTAATGTTTAGTTTGATGTAAGTATAAAAGTCATCCACTACAAGGGATGCCGGTAATTAAAGTCACTTCGATTTTAGGGAAAGAAAAACCTAACCTAACAAAAAAACTTAAAAACTACTGAAGGTCGCCGCCTGCAAGGTTGCCGCCTGCAAGGTTGCCTCCTGCAAATCTGCCCTCAACAAATTTGGAGCTGTCAAAAATGACATTTGTGCAAGTTTGCCGCATGCAAAACTGGCGCCCCCCGGTCAGTTTGTGCCTTTTAAGCGTTTGTTAAAGTGTTCCACGCAGGTAGAATCGATCTCCATAGTAAAATAAACGGTTACAACTTGTTGGGAATCACTGTTTATTTTATGACATTTTAACGACACTTTTGTGAATTTTCAGCTTTTCCAAAACACTCTGGGAGTACTAATTAAAATCACACCTTTTCTAGTACGCGCCAGATGTCCCGGAATCTGGTCTGCTGACTGTAACCTGGCAGTCTATGGCCAAAATACTGTCTGATCTGAAGGTGTCAGCTTTTCCAAAACTTGCATTTTTTGTCGCTAGCTCTTGGCTATACCAGGCAGTGTCGTTAAAATTGGGTGCAAGTGGTAAAAAATAATTAGAAAATATATTTTATACGACCATTTCCTCAATTTTACGTTTGGTATGTACCTACCTATCTTGTCCGAAAGAATAGGTAGAGTATGATTGCTTTTACCACTATTCTTTTTTAAATAAAACGTATATTCTGGTTGGATTTTTAAGCTATTGCATAGCTTTTATCGCGGGCCTAGACCAGCGCGGCGACCGAATGAAGAAATTTCTTAACGAAAATTAATGATTTTAAACTGATAATTACGTCTAAACGAGTACTGCTTACGATTCAAAAAAAAAATATGTTAAACAAGAACATTTTCCTAATATTCTTAGTTTTGAATATTTTAGATTTTGTTTATATTACATAGCGTAATTAATTTGTGAAATTAGGTCTAACCGAACACAAAAACGACTACTACGCAAATACTATCTGGCGTATTATTATGAAACCTGCACCATTTTAAAGATAATTTAATTATCTATCTTTTTATCTACGATTTTTTTCGAATAATCCGTTTTTTTTTTGCTTTATCGAATAAAATTCGTGCGCGGTGCTCTATCGGAAGACGTTTAAATTATTATTCCGAATCATTTGCTTCCGCAGCCGCAAATAATTCGGAATAATTTCAACGTTTTCCGATAGAGCGCAGTTATCTGATATTAGAAAAAATAAAATAAATAAATAATTATAATTGCATAAGGTGTTAAAAATGCTATGCAATAGCTTTACCGCGGCAGTCCCCGAGTGCCACACGTATTTTTTTTTATAGGGGCTCCTAAACAGGCCCTACTTTTACGGCAATGTGTGGCTGCAATATCAGCACTGCAACATTATATTGCAGCATGTGGTTGCAAAATATACACTTAACCGTAAAAATATTGCCCAGTCTGGGCAATATTTCTGGGCTATCATTTTGACTCGTAAACGGGCTACACAATCGGGCAACAATAGCCGACAAAATCATACGTGTTGCAGCGGCTTATATTGTTTAAATGAAAGTTTAAAATGGCAAAAAAGGACGAGAATGTGGATTCGACCTGACTGCAATAAGCATATAATAACATATCAGAATAGATAATAATATTTTATACATCAAAAAAATCAGATGATATAAATACAAAATGAAGTTGTCGTGCGTCGCACCTCGCATCAGAAAGGGACGCAAGAAAGCTGGCCGGGCAGTATTGCAGTATTTTCGCTTGCGAAGCGATCGTCCAGCAATACCTACTGGCCAGCAACATCGGCACAGACTTATTATGAACATCGGCCATACGGAAAATATCTGGCTAAATAGCCTGGCAATATTAAACATTTTCCATAGATTGCATAATATAGCTGGTATTGCTAGCAATGTTGCCGGGCCGGGCAATGCTTTGCAGCCACATATTACAGCGATAATATAGCCTGTTTAGAAACCCCAAGAAGACTGGGTCAGGTTATATTATCTTTGGGTCGGGTTGGTTTCGCGATGACGTTTCGACGTAGAGTTGTGCAGTATGCGTGGAAACGCGTTTCTCCGAGTGCCATCTCCGCATGATGTCCTTCGGTGTACGTTCAGAAAGGTGTAACAGATTATTTTTTTTACTTATTTCATATCTTATATGGGTATTACTTCATTATAGGAACCTGTTTTACATTGTTGGCTTTTTGAATCTACAATAATATTTATTCGGTCTCAATAAATAAGCGAGATATAGGCATTCAAGGAAGCGTCAAGCCCGTAGGTACATTTCAGTAGGTTAGGTGACTTTTTTTTTAATAACACAAACACCTATGGTTGGGATTTTTACCCGGTTTGCATAAACCCACTTAACTTGTGAATTTAAGCGACCCCTTTGTGCTGGGTAATTACCCCTTCGATTATCTTCAATGGTTTTCACCTTGGACTGTATTCAAATGGTAATCACTCACCAGCTAGGTTGGTTTTTCTCTCAGGGGTGGTTGTCTCGAACGAGTGGTGGATTCCAACCTCACAAGGAAATTAGTTCAGCGAGAGGCTTCCGTAATAGAACCTCACTTTCCTCAGGTCACGCAGGATAAGCTTCCGTCGAAAATAAACACTTTTTATTCGCGAGACTTTCTTTTATTCGGTCACTTATCTTTACTTTTACATTGAGTTCCGAGTACTTATAATTTACACTAAGTCCCTGTGCTTGGGTCGCGGCGCGTTCGCGCAGACCCTTTGCAAATTTTAAACTGAAGCTTTCGCTCTTTTCTGTCGTCGATCGCCTTACCTTTTTTTTAAGATAGCGACCGCCATTACCTTTCATTGGTCTAGCTCCTTCCAAAAATTTCTAAACACACCCTTATGACTACACCGCACACGTATTATCCAATCACGAAACAGGGCGCATAAACAGATGCAACCCCGTTTGAAAGAGACATCGCACTCATGCTTCCTCGCTTGCACGCTAGAGCGCGAAGCGAATACAATAGTTGTCTCTGTCTTACATTTAAACATTTTATAGACATATTATTTGCTACAGATTCCCGTCGCAAATGCCACCTTTCCCGAGTACACATTGTCTTAAACATAGGTTAGTTTCAGATCATTAGTAACAAGTTAATATTAATGTTAGATTGTTAATTAGGCTAATTAAGTTGTCTTCTCCAAGCGCTTTACTTTACATTAAACGAAATACTATGTGCTATGCTTAAATTAATTAATCATGCAATTTTCTTTACATTTTAAGCTATATTATTTCTAGGGTTAATTGTGGGATTTGGAGTATGTATGATTTTTTTGTAACGTACACAGTTTTTATTTCTTAGTCTTTTGCCCGTCGCCTCGCTCGTGCATTTATCGCTCCCATGTGTTGCTAAGGAGTCTTTCTCACGCTTTAGTTTGAATGGAAACGGTGGTCGGTCGCCAGAGTGTCGAGTTTCAGGGTCGGCAGCTCGTTTATTTTATAGCCCATTTTGTCCTTTCCTTTGAGTTATCAGCTATTTTTCAAGGAATCTCATATCCTCGGCGTCCGTGACTAATTATGTTTCCTACCCCTTGTTAGAGGGTCTCGCTTTTTTGGGAAGATTTATCGACGTTGGCGTCCGCTCTGTCGAATATTCTGAACCATTCCCCCCCCCCCCCCCCCCAATGGGCTCTGAGCCTCATTGGCTCCTGTCTCCATCTATTTGGTTTGCCTAATTTACATTTTATTCACATAATCCAGTCTTATTTTTTACTCATTCACCTATGGGATTCTACTTAGCTAAATGTCATGTTCAATTTTTCTTATTGGTCTAGTGAGGTGACAGATCCTTTCTCATTCAACCTATGAGAATTTCTCATTATTCTACTTAGGATACGTACCACTTTCCGTTAACTTTCGTTTTTCATCTCTTACGAGACAAACGTCAACTTGCGTTTTCACTTTTAAATTCTAGCTAGACTATTTTTATTTTCTACTGTGACGAATAGACTTTCGCTTTTTCCACATAGACATTAGTGACAGTTGTTTCTGCCTGGTCAGCTGTTGTATGTATTTTTACAAGTTTACTGACAGGGCGCCTATACACTTTCCCGTCCACTAATAGGTCTACTATTCGCACTCGGCCTGTTTTGTCAGGGAAAACTTGAGTCACCCGACCTCTGGCCCACCTACCTCGTTCTAGGGAAGGATCTAACAGGACTACTAAGTCCCCGATTTTTAACGGAGTTCCCTTTGTCGCCCACTTAGGTCGTTTAACCAACAATGGAAGTACTTCTTTAGACCAACGGTACCAGAAAGCATCAGCAAGTATTTGCGATTGTTTCCAGTGATTTTTGTTAGATAACTCAGTTGTATTATTCTGACCTACCGCTGTACTATCATCTGCATGGCCTAATAGGAAATCCGCATGTGTGAGTGGTCTCTCATCCCGAGTATCTAGAGATATATACGAGAGCGGCCTGTGGTTCATCATCGCTGAGACTTCGCATAATAATGTTCTCAGCACATCTTCTTGTGGCGCGCGCTCCTTTAATATGGCATATAACGATTTTTTGCCATTTTTATCTGACTCTCCCAAACTCCACCGAAATGGGGTCCTGAAGGAGGGGAGAAACTCCATTTAATCTCGTCGGCACTTAGACGATCCCTTATTTCATGGTTGTCGATTGCTGACAAAACCTTTCTTAATTCAGCGTCCGCACCGCGGAACCCGGTGGCATTGTCGCTCATAATTTCCCGCGGCTTCCCCCTGGCTGCTATAAAACGTCTTATAGCTAACAGGGCCGAGCTGGTTGACAAATCTCCAGCTAGTTCGATATGGGTCGCTCTCGTGTTAAAACAAGTGACAAGTAAACCATATCGTTTTTCCACTTTCTTTCGATTAGTGACGAAAAACGGCCCAAAGGCGTCCAAACCTACAGTGTGGAAACAGCGCCTTCGGGTGGTTATTCGCGCGGGTGGGAGTTGTCCCATTTGTGCGGTCATAGGCTTCGCGCGCCGGATAGTGCAATAGACACATTCTCGTGAGATCTTTTTCACCGTCTGTCGCGCTCCTATGACCCAAAACTGTTCTCTTAGCACTGATAAAATTAATTCAGCGCCGCCGTGAGCATTAACCTCGTGTAAATGTTTCACGAGTAACACCGTGAATCTATCCTTACCGTGTAATATATATGGCCTTTTTGTGTCGAAAGGTGTGTCTTTCGCATTTTCTATCCGGCCTCCTAGCCGTATTAACCCTTCCGCGTCGATATACGCTTTCAATCCGAACAGACGGCTGTCTTTCGGCAATATTTTCTGATGACGTATCAGGTCTATCTCGTGTGCGAAAATTCGATGTTGTGATTCCTTGATCAGAAATTTTTTCCCGGTTGCGATATCGTCGCTTTCGAGTACTTTTGACGTGTTTTTTTTTCTACACAGATCTATAAATTTTGTCACATATGCCATGGTTCGACTCGCCCGCATGTACTGGGAAAATCTACCTATGTCAATTACGCTTTCATTTTTTTCTGTCGTTGTTAGTACAAGTTTTGTCTTAAATTCTAACAATGCTCTCTCTTCCGGTTTCGGATCGGTTGGCTCCTGGAGCGGCCAGTGTTCTCTACTGCCACGCATGAAAGCAGGTCCTGCGAACCATCTACCTTCCGGGCTTAAATCTATCTTGGTGGTATTCCGTGTGCCATCATCAGCGGGGTTGTCGCTCCCTGCTAACCAATGCCACTGTCTTGGAGACGTGAGCTCATCGATCACACCTAGTCTATTGGCTACAAACTGGAGGTGACATTCCTTTTGTGACAAAATCCACCACCACGCATTTTTAGAGTCTGTCCACATAAAGACGTCATCGAAACTTAATGCGCTTTCTTGTTTTATTTTTGAGGCCAGTTCAGCACCTAGCAGCGCCGCGGTTAGTTCTAACCTGGGGATTGTCAGTTTGCCTTTCAAAGGTGCCACTCGAGTTTTGCTAGCCATAAAGGATACCTTGTGCTCGCCGCTACAGCCTGTAATCCTAACATATGCAACAGCGCACATCGCCTTTTCGGACGAATCGCAGAATACGTGCAATTGCCTTTTTTCACCTGCCTGTTTGGTAGCGCCATTGTAACGTGCGATTCGCACACCTTGCGCTAATCTCAGTTCTTGCAACCACCGGAGCCAATATTTAACTACATCGCCCGGGATCTCGTCGTCCCAGGCCACTCGGCTACTCCATACCTGCTGCATGATCAGTTTAGCTCTTATAGTGAGCGGTGAAAGCGCACCCATTGGATCCCACAGCTTCATTATTAATTTTAGCGCGTCCCGCTTCGACGGAATCTTATTTCCCGTCGTCAGATCTTCGCTGAGGCGGTCCATGCTCACATTAAATGCTAACTGATCAGAGGCAGGTAACCACGTCAAGCATAATATTCGTTGTGACGTCAACTCACCCTTTTCCAGAGATACTTGCGCGAGCGCGCGGTTTTCTTCTGGTATCCCGGTTAAAGCCTCGTTTTTATTTGAAGCCCAACCGGACATAGTGAAATTCCCAGCTTTATGAATCAAATTAATTTCCCTGATGACTTGTTTTGCTTCCTCTAACGTGTCTACTCCCGACAGCAAATCATCAACGTACGAATCGCGCTCTATTATTTTTACAGCCGCTGGGTACTGGTCCTTAAACCGAGCTGCGTTTTTATTTTTTACGTAGAGCGCGGAGGCCGGGGAACTAGAACTACCGAATATTAGACAGTCCATTTTTAATATTTTTGGAGGACTTTCACGCTGGAAACCTCGCCAGAGAAACAGCTGACTGAAGCTATCTTCCTCTCTCACTTTTATCCGAAGATACATATCTCGTATGTCGGCCGTGAAAGCGATTGCATTTTCACGGAATCGTAATAAAATTCCTAATATGCTATTTAAATAGTCCGGTCCACCTAATAACATGCTATTCAGTGACCCGCCTGCGCCCGAGGACGCAGCGTCGTGAACGACACGAATTTTGTCTTTCTTCGCGGGGTGAATAACCCCCATGTGCGGAAGAAATAACACTCGAGGGCGGTTTTTTAATTGTTTTTCCTCGACTTCCGAAGCATACCCCTCAGCTAGATATCTCTCTATCTGCTGGCAGTATTTTTCTCCATAAAGACGGTCGGAGTCCATTTTCCGTTCCACTGACCTCAGACGAGTCATAGCCATGTCTCGGTTATCTGGTACGGAAAAGTTAACCTCTTTCCATAACAGACCTGTCTCCCAGACTCCATTTTTTAAAGAAGTAGTATCTTCTAAGATTTTCTCAGCCCTAACATCGGCCTGAAGCTTTCGCTTTTTCTGTGGCCAATCGTACTCTAGCTTCAGATTTTCTTCAATTAATTTATCCAAAGAAGGCTCATTTTCCTGATTTACGCATAGCGCCGGGTACCTAATGTCTCGTTCGAGAGTGTTATTCCCGCCGATAGCCACCCACCCCAGGAGTGTTTTAGATACCGATAGGCCCCCGTCTACCATTTTTAATCCTCTAGAGACTATCAGTTCCCAACAATTAGCTCCCAGGAGCAGGTCAGGTTTTACGGTCGTCGCCTGAGTCGAACGCACCATCCCTCCGATCGGCCTCTGCGCACCACCCATCACGCTTTTGACCTCCGGTAGATTTAGCGAGGCTACGCTGTAAGCTCGTACTACGTACTCCTACTTACCTAAATCTCCCCTTACTTTGAAGGACACCGCTTCGGCACTGTTATTACTCTCTCTCATATTCCCGATTCCAGAGAGCTGTAATCCCTGCGTCGGGCCTCGAATCCCTAGTTCTATTGCCACGCCCTGATCAATGAGTGAAACAGTCGCGCCTGCGTCTAACAACGCATATAATGTTTTTCTACCCCTGGTTCCGAACACGGTTATCGGTAATACTTGCAGAATGACCTGATTTCCAGATACTGCGTTCGCCACTACCTCGGAGCTCGCGCGCGGCGCCGCCGCGATGTCCGCCTCGTTTGCATGCAGCGGGGCGGTCAGCAGATAATGGTATTTGCCCTTTGGAAACCGTTTATATGCCGAACACGATTTTCGGCCGTGGTTGTGCCCTAAACATTTGAAACACCTACGCATTTTCTTTATCTCATCCCAGCGGCTTGCTAAAGTTAGATTTTTAAATTCTTCACATTTATTTAAATAATGGGATTTCTCACACCGAGGGCACTTAGGTTCCTCTTTGCCCTGGGTATGTAAAATATATTTTTTAGAGCCCGTTTCTTTCTGTCTCTTGTCTCGCGGGTTATCATAACTTTTTCTAGGAAGCTCGGCGGTACATAGACCGGCGTCTTGTGCGCTGATCGCTAATTTCTCTAACCATAATGCGAAATAAACTAATACCGGATCGTTTAAACCAACCCTTCCCCTGTCAGCTAGCCACAGAGTTAATAAGTTCTTTGGCAATTTTGCCACAAGTGAAGCCAATAAGTCTGGATTATAAAGATGTTCTAATTTATTTACCGATTTTACGGTCGCGACCAGATTTTTTATCTGGCACGCAAATCGCATTAAACCGTCTGCATCTAGACTATCAGATAACCCTTTTTCTCTCCTCAAATCCGCTATCGTTCTCTGAATAATTAAATTCGTATTACTGAATAGCGCCTCTAACGTGGTCATGATATTTGTCACGTTGTCAGGACTTAAAAGCAAGCCTGTCACTGCCTCGCGTGCTCTCCCCTTTAATGCTGTCTGCAGACGCAATAAGTTTTGTGCATCATTTAAATGCATTACGTCTGTCGACTGTTTGAAGATAGCTTTGAAGGCTACGAATTCTAAAGGATTCCCGTGAAATGAAGGTAACTCTTTTGCAAAATGCGGTTTTGTGGACGCTACAGAAAAAATCCTACATACCTCTTTTATCATTTATTCGCTCGAGCTGCTAATTCCATCGCTGCTCGTACCCAGATCTGTATCAGCGGCGGCCTTTACCGCCGCCGCCGACACCGCCTTGGTCTCTGCCCTCGCCCTGGCGTTGTCCGCAGCTGCCGCGCCGCCCGCATTCGCCGCGCCGCCCGCATTCGCCGCGCCGTCCGCCACCGTCGCGCCGTAATCTTCTGCGGTGCCCCGCGCAGCGCTGCGCGCCGCCGCGTTGCCCGGTTCTGATCGCCCGCCGTCTTCACGCCGCCGTGCCGCTTCTAATGCCGCATCTCCATTTTCTTCTGCGAATGTTCCCCCCCAGGGTTCTGGTGACGTCTCAGCAGCTGGAGTTTGATACTCGGCCCATCTCGACACTCTGCTAGCTGCCGTGTCGTCCCCTGCGACGTCGCGATCATTTCCTCGACTGCTCGTTTCTGTCCCGAAGGTTTCGGAGACAATTTCCAGCATCCTCATAGCATGCCGCGAGTCTTCTTCTGCTGCATCCAGTTCTTCCTGCATCGCCGCTCGTTGAAGGTCCATGTCAGCTTCTTCTTCGATTTCTTCAGCCGCTCTGCGCGCTGTGCGCCGCGCAGCCACTTTTTTCAGTTCTGCATCCAATTTATTCTTATCAGCCTTTTTCTTGGCTTTTTGGAGGTTCACTCTTCGAAGTTCTTCAGATGCTGCTCGCAGTTCCTGAACGTGCTCGCTTCTTCTGCTGCTTTCTGACCAGGCGCGCGATGAAGGTCTTGGATTTTCGGATTGCGTGCTTTTCGAATCCATATTTTTATTTTTCTTTTCTCGTCCTTGATCCAAAGTCGCTTTTCTGTCCGATTTTCTTTATTCGGCTTGACGGAGGACCACGATGGTTGGGATTTTTACCCGGTTTGCATAAACCCACTTAACTTGTGAATTTAAGCGACCCCTTTGTGCTGGGTAATTACCCCTTCGATTATCTTCAATGGTTTTCACCTTGGACTGTATTCAAATGGTAATCACTCACCAGCTAGGTTGGTTTTTCTCTCAGGGGTGGTTGTCTCGAACGAGTGGTGGATTCCAACCTCACAAGGAAATTAGTTCAGCGAGAGGCTTCCGTAATAGAACCTCACTTTCCTCAGGTCACGCAGGATAAGCTTCCGTCGAAAATAAACACTTTTTATTCGCGAGACTTTCTTTTATTCGGTCACTTATCTTTACTTTTACATTGAGTTCCGAGTACTTATAATTTACACTAAGTCCCGGTGCTTGGGTCGCGGCGCGTTCGCGCAGACCCTTTGCAAATTTTAAACTGAAGCTTTCGCTCTTTTCTGTCGTCGATCGCCTTACATTTTTTTTAAGATAGCGACCGCCCTTACCTTTCATTGGTCTAGCTCCTTCCAAAAATTTCTAAACACACCCTTATGACTACACCGCACACGTATTATCCAATCACGAAACAGGGCGCATAAACAGATGCAACCCCGTTTGAAAGAGACATCGCACTCATGCTTCCTCGCTTGCACGCTAGAGCGCGAAGCGAATACAATAGTTGTCTCTGTCTTACATTTAAACATTTTATAGACATATTATTTGCTACAGATTCCCGTCGCAAATGCCACCTTTCCCGAGTACACATTGTCTTAAACATAGGTTAGTTTCAGATCATTAGTAACAAGTTAATATTAATGTTAGATTGTTAATTAGGCTAATTAAGTTGTCTTCTCCTAGCGCTTTACTTTACATTAAACGAAATACTATGTGCTATGCTTAAATTAATTAAACATGCAATTTTCTTTACATTTTAAGCTATATTATTTCTAGGGTTAATTGTGGGATTTGGAGTATGTATGATTTTTTTGTAACGTCCACAGTTTTTATTTCGTAGTCTTTTGCCCGTCGCCTCGCTCGTGAATTTATTGCTCCCATGTGTTGCTAAGGAGTCTTTCTCACGCTTTAGTTTGAATGGAAACGGTGGTCGGTCGCCAGAGTGTCGCGTTTCAGGGTCGGCAGCTCGTTTATTTTATAGCCCATTTTGTCCTTTCCTTTGAGTTATCAGCTATTTTTCAAGGAATCTCATATCCTCGGCGTCCGTGACTAATTATGTTTCCTACCCCTTGTTAGAGGGTCTCGCTTTTTTGGGAAGATTTATCGACGTTGGCGTCCGCTCTGTCGAATATTCTGAACCAACCTATATGGTGGTAGTTTGGGCTAGTTATTTAAAACAATCCTAAAAAACTCTTTTTTTCTCAGAATATTACCCGTCTAACTGTTAGTTCTAAGGTTCCTGCATATATTCCCTTATATGTCTACAAAGATTACACTGGAAAAAAATATGGCCTAAATTAAAATATAGCGACTAATTGGTTCATCCTATTAAACCTGGCAACCTGAGGCACGTCACATATAGCTATGCTTACGCCTGTACCTAGATGTGCGATTTACTACTTATTTTAGATTGCGAGTTGACATTAAAATAAAGTTTATTGGTAGATTAGAAAAGTTAGAAAAGTTATAATATATAAAAATATTTTATAGCGTAAAATGTCGCTAATATTGTTTATTTACGCTATATGACCTACCGCTAGATGGCGCAGCGTGCTCAAACGCTTCTCAAACCTTTATTTAACAGTCAACTTCTTTAAATTTTTAAATAAAAAAAAAAAATATATTTTTTTTCAAATAAAAATATTAATAGTTGCTTACTACATTGTACCGATTTACCCACTAAAAAAATGTCCGGCCAGTAAAAACACCACGTATATTTTCTACATCATTTAAAAATATATATATTCGGATTCTTTCCTGAAGATGTTATAATGATAGCACACTATATTCTTAATACTGATTCCGAATCAGTAAAAATCTGTGTTCTACCTCTATGAATAAGTGAGATAAAGGCGTTTAAAGACGTATCAAACACTTATACGGCGGTTGGTCATTTGAAAAAAAAAGATTTATAAACACCTATACGGCGATAAGTTAAGTTAGTTTTTTATAAATCTTTATTTACACCGATCTGTCGGTAGTTTAAGTTAATTTTTAAAAGGCATATTTAGCTAAACTGCATAAATTTTAAATAATATATTAAGGATTTCTTCTAAAATATTATAAATGTTATTAAATTCAAAATAACTGCTACGCTACGATAACGTAACTACAAGAGTGACGTCTCATTTGACACAACTCTATTGACATGAGCTTTCTGTCAATCGGCGATAGAGCGGCATCGTGAAAAATTAAAATTTTCAGCGTTTTTTCAGCAACATTAGCGGCTAATACCTATAAAATGTCGGGGAACGTGATAATAAACGCAATCTTCAATGACTTCCAGCAAAAATTGGACCGCGAACAGGAAATTCGCGAGGTTAGTTTCGTCTTTCGGACGCGTAGCCGGCTTTTTGTTTTGCCGACAAGAAAACAATATCCTTTTGTGTTTTCTTTTGTAGAATATTCGCCAGTCAACGCGCGAGATCGAGCAGATTTCGCGGGAGATGCTGACGGCGTTGCAGATGATACACAATGATTGCCAAGGAGGTTAGTTTTATGCTACGTTTACAAGATGTTTGTTTCTCGAACGCTATTTTTACCATGCATTTGTAGTTGTCTACTACAACGGGCGAATCCGTCGGAATAACTGCAGTATAGGAACTTCTCTCTCCAAAAAAAATATAAATATAGACTACCTAATAGATTGTTTCATTTTAATGCTAAATCTGGAAGAAAATTGTGTCAGTCGCTATAAATAAGCGAGATATAGGCATTCAAAGTGTAAATTTTACATGTAAACAAATAGGTCAAAATAGGCCAAAATAAAATTCACCACGCTATATTCACCACGCTGATTCCGAATCTTCCATAATCTTTATTTGATCTCAATAAATAAGCGAGATATAGGCGTTCAAATTTTTCATCCCAATGTCAAGAAAGTTGCGGCCATTTTGTTTGTACATACCGTGTTGGAAACATTCGAGTATATCGTAATATCGATAACAATTAGCGATATTACGGAAATTATGCAATTAGCAGAGTTTTTAGATTAATCGAAATTATTTGAAAAAAAACGATTAAAAAAATACATATTTTCGCGAAACTTAAAAAAAGGGCACTATTTTTGTTGTTTTTTCAATGACTGCATATTGATGACAGAGGATATCCTGAAATGTCGTTTGTTTCAGGCTACCTTTAGTCATCAATACACCAAGTCATTTCGTAAAAACTTCGAAAATTGTCCGATTGTTTTAGATGATCGCTAACACATGGCACTAACACATGGTGTTAATTAAATGTTGATGAAATTTAGTTTATTACTGCTTAGAGACCGAATCGAATTTAGAATTTATACTGCTTAGAGACCGAATCGACCTCCAGAATCCAATCTGAAGCTTTCTCGATTATTGAGAAAGGTTTTGTAGTGAATATAGTCTCTATCTTTCCATAGTCTCCTGACTCCTTTAGTAATTAGTCAGAGAGCACAGCCGACTGGCTGTCGCCTCATGGTGCGCAAACCGTTCAGTAGCACCGGAAGGCAATCCCCCAGTGGAAACCGATCTACCAGCCGTGAGGCTTGGGACAAGAGAGTCCTACCCGGGGTAGTCTTCCACACGAGGAGGCTACTGAATAGGAGCTCAATTGTGAGTTGGACCGACCCCTAGAAGCACAATGGGGCATATAGCTCAAACTGCACGAATCCATTTCCTTGCATTTTTACCATGCATAAAATATATCTGATTTCAATCAATTTATCTGATTTCTAGTAATGACGGCTTGTCAGAAAGTTCGTGACTTATTCCCATCGCTGAAAGAGAAATACTCAAAGTTGAGGACAGCCGTACCCGAAGCCGATTTTTACAAGTAAGTTTGAATAAGTTGTAATGTCCGTAGCATTGTTGAAACACTGGTTCCCGTCAGATCGCCAAAATTGAGCAGCGTCAGGAGTGGTCAGTACTTGGATGGGTGACCGTCTGAGTACTGCCATGAGATGTTATAAAAGCCGGCGGTCTGTGCTCTCTTATTTGCACTTTAAGTACTCTTTATTTACACTTTAACCCCTTGAGTATGATACGACCAAATCTGGTTCTGAAACAATTATCCGTTGAATATGATACGACCAGATCTGGTTTCGCGTTTTTTTCACTTTGACGTTCTCATATTTATTCATAATTATCTAATTGTTTTACAAAATGATATTTCAATATTCTATATTCGAAATTTCAATGCAATCGTTGTGCAGTTGTTCTTTTTATGATTGGTGTAGTAGTTTCGTAGTTATAGTACTTTAACCCTTGGAGTAAATGGGTATTTTCATGGATGCATCTGTCTCTTTTGCAGGATTTTCGGCGACATCGACCTTAAAGTACTATAACTACGAAACTACTACACCAATCATAAAAAGAACAACTGCACAATGATTTCATTGAAATTTCGAATATAGAATATTGAAATATCATTTTGTAAAACAATTAGATAATTATGAATAAATATGAGAACGTCAAAGAAGTGAAAAAAACGCGGAACCAGATCTGGTCGTATCATACTCAACGGATAATTGTTTCAGAACCAGATTTGGTCGTATCATACTCAAGGGGTTAAGGTCGATGTCGCCGAAAATCCTGCAAAAGAGACAGATGCATCCATGAAAATACCCATTTACTCCAAGGGTTAAAATTTGAGTACAAACAGGCGAGCTTATTGCCACATGGCAATATCTTACAACTAACCTAATCACAGTGGTATATTATGCGTGCATTGTGAAAATAAAGATTATTAAGTTCGTCTGCATCAAATACAGACTAGTATAAGTATTTAAAACTAAAATTGCCAGCGGAGAGGAAATTGGGAGAGAATGAAGAAAGGGGAGAACTGGTTACTTCTTATTAAGGTAGTAATCTAAAAGGGACAAAATCCTTAAAGTCATAGGTACTATGACAGGCCACTGTCCCCTAAACAAACACCTGTTTACCATAGGTGTGACAGACAGCCCTCTATGCAGAGGATGCATGGAGGAAGAAGAAACGCCACAGCATGTGCTCGTGGAATGCAGGAGCGTGGCAGAGCAACGGGCAAGAATACTACAATCTCCAGCATCTGTCCCGGAGGCCTGTAGCAACCTAAACAGGCTGCTAACCTTCTGGGACAGCCTGGGTTGGCTGGAGTAACATAAATAGAAACATGAGCCACGCACAACGGCCCAATCAAGAGGCCAAGTGCGGGAAATAGCCCAGGAAAACTAACTAACTAACTAAGGTAGTAATCTTTGAGGTGAGTCTTAAATGATGGCAAAGAAGGCGAGTTTCATGTATTTGCTGGGAGATTGTTCCAGAGTCTTGCACCATGACAAAGAAAGAGTAGGAATAGAAATCAGTATTATGACAAGGAATTTTGAATAAATTGTCAGAGGCTAACAGAAGTATGAGACTGTGGGAACTTACGGTTTGAAAAGCTCGTGGAGATAGGATGGTGTTGATTGGGAGAGTACACGATAGAGGAGAGCAAGAATATGACCATTTCTTTTTTGGCGTACTGGCAACTACTTTGAATGTGCTAACGTGATCATACCTGAAGGCTCGGATACGCACCAAAATCGATGCACTGAAGATGGGTGTTTGCGTAAAATGCTAGAAATCCAATGGACAGCACGCTGCACCAACAAATCTGTCCTGAAAGAACTCGGCATCCAAGTGAGGCTCTCCACCGTATGCATTAGAAGGGTCCTGCAGTTCTTCGGTCATGTTGCCAGGAGAAACCCAGAGAATCTGGAGAAAATGCTTTCCGGGGGTCAAGTGGAGGGAAGAAGAAGCAGAGGCGGATCACTGGCCAGATCGACCTCATCAAAGATGTTACAAAAGGGTCAATACAATCTGCGACCCGCCATGCAGAAGACAGGTCAAAGTGGAGGAGCCTCGTAAGCAAACTGTTGTCTAGTGGCCACGATCCTCAGTAATGAGGGAACGACGGAGAAGAAGATCATTCTTACGTAGATTGAAGATGAATCGTATGCATATATTTTGCAAAGGTTCAAGTTTGTTGTGTAGTTCCTCTGATAAATCGAGAAAAGCCACATCTGCATAGTCAAGAAAAGTTAACAGGAGAGACTGAGCAAGAGATTTCTTTGTGTCCATAGGAAGAAATCTTCTGAGCGTTTGCAGGGGGTGAGAACTAGCAAATATTTTGAGACCTACCTCGTCTACGTGTGGTTGCCAGGAGAAATGTTCATGGACAATTAGACTATTATCTTTCAATCTTCAATTAGACAAGACCTTTCACTCAATAGTCTCTGCTTGTTTACATTTTACTTGTTGCTTCCAGATACCACGATATGTGGCGGTTTGTGACGCAGCGCATATGCTTCCTTATATCGCTGACCATCTGGCTGGAGGTTGGGACTTTAGTCCAGCGGGAAACGATTGCAGAAATTCTTGATAGTAAGTATCTAATCTTCTTTTCGTTCTGGCAAATGTGATGCATAATCTGAAATATACAAAATCCCGAAATATCTTTCCAACGAGAGAATGTTTCAACGGGACCTCGCCCCATGCCAAGAGAGACTTCTTCAAGTCCAAATCGCTCATGGTTGTACTGCCATACCCCAGACCAGTGCCATTCTAGCTCATTCCAGTAAGGAACTTTTTGTGGAAGTATGCGGGCTTGTAGATCATTTGACTCACTACGGCCACTTATTACGTGCTTTGACGCCAACTCCAGAATAACCAAAAATTCGATCCTGTGCAATTCCAAAGATCCGGCAATATCGAAGCATGTAATAAGTGGCCGTAGTGATTCAAATGATCTACAAGCCCGCGTAGACTTCCACAAAAAGTTCCTTAATCAGCCAGAATGGCATTGGTCTGGGGTATGGCAGTACAACCACGAGCGACGTGGACTTGAAGAAGTCTCTTTTGCGGGGAGATTACGACAGCAACAGTATGGCTCATGCTATTGGCCTTTAATGCCAGAATGTTTGGACAACAATTGGGGACTTTTGCATTCCGCCTCCAATGCACTGGAAGGTAATGCTCTATGACTGGACGCCAGAGATGCTGAAATTTTATTTGAATGCCTTTCAGCATACACTTCCAGACCCCAGTAACCTCGCTCGTTGGAGCTTTGCCGAGGATAGTTCTTGTCCCCTCTGTAGCAATACCCCTTGCACAGCTAGACACATTCTAGCTGGCTGCAAGGTGGCCTTAGATTAAGGACGGTACACTTACCGCCATGACAAAGTTCTCGCTGTTATTCGCGAGGTAATTAGTCTCTCAGTGGCTCGTGCCAACAAGGGTTTGACAGTATCCTCCAAACCCCCAATACAGTTTGTGCGGGATGGCTCTAAAGGCAAAAAACATTTAACTACAAAACCTTTCTCAATAACTGAGAAAGCTACAGATTGGATTCTGGAGGTTGATTCGGTCTCTAAGCAGTATAAATTCCCTGAAAGTCTCGGATGCACAGCCCTCCGTCCAGATATAACTCTTTACTCTCTATCTCGGAAGGTGGCTCTTATTGTAGAATTAACTGTTCTATGGGAATCAAATATCCCAAAAGACCACGAGTACAAATTAAATAAATACCATGATCTTGCAAATGCCGTAACCCGGAATGGCTTCACTGTTCACCTTCACGCGGTGGAAGTTGGTGCTCGTGGCCTGCCAGCTAAATCTCTAGTTCACCTCTTTAAAGATCTTGGCCTTTCCAGAAAAATAATCAACTCTTTCTTAGAAAAAATATCTAAAACTGCGATTTGCGCATCTCAAATTCTATGGCTTCGAAGGGGGAGTGAATGGGTGGTAAGGTGAACGCTCACATGTGGCAAGACAGCTGTCCTAAACCTACCACAGCCGGTTCGTAAGTCCGGAATCCACTGCTCACCCCCAAGAAGCGTAAAAAAATAGTATTACGATGGGCCCAACTCCGGTCGGTGAATTCCATGGCAGGTCCGTTTGTATTTATTTATTATTATTTATTATTGCCGGATCCTTGGAATTGCTTAGAATCGAATTTTTGGTTATTCTGGAGTTGGCGTAGAGCAGAGAGGGCAGTTTTAGAGCTAGCCCAAAATTGTATGTGCTTTATGTTTCCCGATATAAATAAATAAATAAATAAACATTTCCTATCTTCAGTTTTGCCTCGATGGCTGTCAAAACTTCATACACTTGACAGCGTCTATAATTCGGAATATTTCACCGTATCCAGTGGAGTACCCCAAGGGTCACTGCTGGGTCCAGTTTTGTTCACCTTTTATCTTACGGATCTAGTGCAGTGACATTGCAAAGCAGCTACTTTGCTGACGACACAAATTTTCAGCAAATCCTATTCAAGCAAATATCTTGTAGATTGCCTTCATGATCAACAACCTGATAACGGACCACTCATTGTATCCAGGCATTACCGTTGGGTCTCATTTCCTTTCAAATAAGTTTATTATTATTATTATTATTATTATTATATTATACACTAGCAGCTTAAGGCTGATGCGTGTATATCACATGCACTTGTTTTTAAACATGTGACTGTTTTGCACTAAGAAAATGTCCAGTTTTCTTTTAGAGCTATTGACAGAGATAGCACTGATCACTTCCTCTGGCAACGCATTCCAAGCATCCACTACACGATTTGTCAAAAAATATTTCCTGGGGTTCGATGTTGCAATTGTCTTATTTAGCTTCAACGAGTGTCCACGCAGTTGCTTATTGGTGTTCAGGGTATACATGCTCTCGAGGTTGGGCACACTGTTATAACCGTGAAGTATTTTGTAGCTTTCTATTAAGTCTCCTCGCTGCCTACGTTCCTCTAATGTTGTCAGGCGAAGTTCTTTCAGTCGTACTTCGTATGGTTTGGTACTTTGTAAGTTACAATACTTTATTTCTTTTTCAGTCAGTGCCGTTGAACAAAAGGTCGGCTTTCACTTGGATATTGAGGACTACCTGATGGGATTACTTCAACTTGCATCCGAATTGGTAAATTTAGACCCATATCTGCACCTTCAATATTTCATTTTAGTCACAATGTCTATTTTATAGGAACTGCAAATCTGCGGCAAGTATAGATCAGGCAATTTATTAAAAAGTCCTATGTAGAGTCTAGTCGCTTGGAGCTTGGCGGTACGTGGTATGCTCGGTTGGAGGTGATGGGTTTTATTCCTGGTGTCATGCCGATGTACTTCCTCATGGGATATTGCCTAGGTCTTATTGCAATAGAATTCGCAAAAAGCTTCTTGAGCAAAAATTTTTAATTTAATTTAAGCAATATAAAATCGAAGACTATCGCGGTTGTTTGCCATTATAAATAGGATAGAAAACGAATTTACTGCGTGAAATTTGTAGCACCCGACGTTTCGGTGACGTTGCAGCCGCCGTTGTCCAGGGTAGATTGAAGAGCTGTCAATCCGTTGTTTTGCGGGTAGGCCGCATACCGCTGCCGCCACTGCGTAGGTTATAACGGTGGTGGGGGGCCGGGCTCGGAGCGCGTGATCTTTGAAAATCCGTCTTGCACACAACACTCACTGTATCCTGTTTTATGTCTTTGCGTTCGGCGTTCGGCGGCGGGAACATTTTAAGAAGAGGGTTCCACGTAGAAGAGAGTTTGTAACCGTCGTCTCTATTAAAGTTCGGGGTTCTTCTTATTTCAATGGCTTCCCGGATCATGCGAGGAAAGTAGAATTGTTCCTTGGATAGCACAATAGGATTTTGAAACTGCATCCAGTGGTTACTTCCGCTATCCAATATATGTTCGCAGATCGACGATTTTTCTCGCTGAATGTTTTTAACAGCTTTGATGTGTTCTGTCAGTCGAGTGGCTATGGGCCGTTTCGTTTGTCCAACGTAGGCTAGACCGCAGCTGCATTCGACTTTATACACACCCGGGGTTTGCAGTGGTATTACATCCTTTACAGGCCTCAAAAATCGAGCTATGTTTTGGGTCGGTTTGAAGATCGTTTTTATATCGAATCTGTTTAGCATCTTACTTATTCGATCTGTCACGCCCTTGACGTATGGTAAGAATGCTCTTGATCTGCTCGGTTTCTGAGTTTCGTCTGTATTAGATCAAAGCGTTAAGCAATTTACAAAAATATTACAAATTACAATTAAGAAACATCAAATAAAATATCATATAACTAAAACACAGCAAGAAATTAAACTCAATTATTAAATGATTATTTGTGTCCGATGTCACCCAACTAAGCAAAGCTTGTGTATGGGCGGACATTCCATAAACATAAGTTGAATACGTAGAAAAAAATACATATAATACAGGTAATACATAAATACAAAAAAAAATACAAATAATAAAAAAAAAGATTTATTTATATATAATACACTGCCAAAAGTTAAATAAAAAATTAGAGTTCAGATGTGAAAAATTCAAAATCAAAATTAAAAAGCCTTAATAATTACTAAATATAGGAGTAGGAAAAAATTGTCAGTTTTAAAAATAGTCATAAAATAATCACAATGTTAGAAATTCGTAAGCTTAGCAACTACCCCTGCGGTAGAGGAAACAATACTGTTTTCAGACTCCCCCGGCTATCGGTCGAAATGCACAATCGATTGGCTGACGCCGCACACGCGTAAACCGTCCAGGAGCGCCCGAAGGTTGACTCCTAGGGGAGACTATCCCGCAGGCCAGAGTCCCTACCCGGGCTCGCACTTCTGCGTGGAGGCCGCCGGATGGGTGTTGACCTATGCGTTTGACCGACCCTATACACATGGGTCTTAGTGGCCAAACTGCAACAGGGCCCATTCGCTCCTTATTGTGATTCCACCAGTGCGTAATAGGCTGATAACACCTCAGATCTCTCCATACAGCTGATGACAGTTTGGACTTAACATGCTCTATATGCCATTATGCCCTGGACGTCACTGATTATCGACTTTGTATTTTACTTTGTTATTCCGTGCTTGCATTACAATTTCTGTGGAATAAGTCCAGTTTATTTTTAAACTCATTGACACTTTTGGCATTGATCACTTCACTTGGGAGAGCATTCCATTCGTTTACCACTCTACTGCTAAGGAAATGTTTCTTGGGATTTGAATGAAATGATTCACGCTGGAGTTTCAGACGATGCCCACGCAGATGTGTGTTAGTGCTCATGGTGTAGATAGTCTGCAACCCAGGAACGTCATACGATGCAGTTAGGATCTTATATGTCTCGATTAAGTCACCCCGTGCCCTGAGAGCCGAGAGCCGACAATCTTTTCTCGTATGTTAGATGCTTCAAGTTAAAGGGAAATTTAGTCGCTCTTCGCTGGACCTTCTCTAGAAGATCGATATCCTTCCTAAAGTAAGGATTCCAGATCTGATAGGCGTGTTCCAAAATGGGTCTTACAAATGACTTATAGATTTTCAGCATCAATTTCTCTGTGATATGGTGAAAAGCTTTTTGAATTAGAAACAATAGAGAGTTTGCTTTCTTTACCAATGCAGTCATGTTTTCATCCCATTTTAGGTCTTCGGTAACCATTACGCCAAGATCCCTTTGTGATTTCACAGCACTAAGACAGGTGTTTTCCAGAAAGTACGGCTGTTTAAGGTTCTTTTTACCGAGATGAAGAACAACACATTTTTCAGCATTAAGAGTTAGGAGCCATTCCGATGTCCAAGCGCTGAGTTTGTTGAGGTCATTCTGTAAGCTGCAGCTACGGAGTAGTGGATTTGCATATATCTTCGTATAGTGACGATTGATATGAATATTTGTGATTGCAGGCCCGTTATGCAGTCAACTCTGTAACTCAGGGAGAATACCAGAAGCCTTTGCAAATCTCCAAGTTTGTGACTGATCTCAGCGCCGGATTCAGGTATGTTTGTTCGAAATTGTCTCGCAGACTAGACAAAGGCTTTCGGCTGCATAAGATTTATTTATTTATTTCTTTATTCATTTATTCATTTATTACTAATGAATATAACAGAAAAAACTGCTGCATTAAAAAAAGTAAAATTAATGAAGACTATCTGAAAACCGTCGAATTTGACGGTAAAGTTTAAAATTAATGAAAATGTACTCAATGAAGTAAACGAATACTTATACTACTTATTTAAATGTAGTCGGTAAAAAATGTAAAATACGTTACTGTATAGTAAAATTTTTCAAAGTAAAAAGCTACTTCAAAAATTAAAATAAAATATTCTTGGGACTACCTTGTTTAACCCGGAACTTTGTTTTTATCAGGGCTCGGATATATTTAGTTTCGTTTCGTTTCTACTCTTTATTGTGAAATTTCACAATGGGCGGGTATATTGTCATATGACAATTTCTTACAACCAACCCTACTATGAAGTGTTATGTATGTGTGTGTGTGTAACATGTGTGTAAGTGTGTGTTCTGTTATTGAATTCGATCGACAGAGTTGAAAATGAAATTCCGTTAATTTTATATCAACGGAAAATGGTGACCCAGCCGGGAATCGAACCCGGGACCTTACAATGTAAGATCTGACGACCTAACCACTATGCCACCGGGCCCGTGTACCATATATATCAAAGGTTCCGCCATTTTAAATCATAAGAAACTCCCGATTTGCCAGACCCGCACATTGTCTCATTTTAAAACATGTTTTCCTCAAAAGTTTGTTAGTCTTCTCGTTTTCATTGCAGGATGCTCAATTTGAAAAACGACAGCCTCCGTAAACGTTTCGACGGCCTCAAATACGACCTGAAGAAAATCGAAGAAGTGGTGTACGATCTCTCGCTCAGGGGGCTGGTCCCCAAACACGAACCCACCGCACTCAACGCCCCCACTGCCTAGGCAGGAACACTCCATCGTTTTTTTACGCTAAACTGCTTTTAAGACCAGTATTATTTATATGAAAAATAAATACTAATTGAGAGAAATCTTGTTTCCTTCTTTTTGGCGCACACTTCATTTGTCAATATGTTCATTTGTTATTTTCTCACTTCAACCTAATAGACTTACAAACCCTTAGGACTATAACTGATATAACTTTTTCTAGACAGCCCAGCTAGTCTAGAAAAAGTTCAACTTCGTGTGCCACCGCGACTAACGAGGAGCTCTCAAACATTTTCGGTTGTCGCTTGCAATAACAACATCGGGTCGAATAGACCTCTTACCAGAATGTGTCACGTTTTTGATAAATCGTGGAAAGGCTTAGATATATTTTATGATTCCATTAATCTAATAAAAGACTCGATCATACCTAGCCTATCTCCTACTTCTTAAGATTTCACTAACTGCCATCCTAATGTACTGTATTATATGATTATTATATTATAACATACTATTGTATTATGTATATCATATTATGTATAATAAATATTATTATCCAATTACTCATACTTCTATTTGCTCTATCCAAATAACTTTATTGACAACTTATTTAATTGTTACTTTTCTTACCCTTATTATATTATTAGCTTTATTATATTTTTTTCTACTATCAACGTGTTCATGTTATTTCTGTTAACCCTTCCAGTAGCGGCATAATTTCATGGCAGACCGCGGCAATTTATTGGAATTTCTTGCAATATCGCCGCGCTCGACAAAAAGTACTATAACTATGGAATTACTATAGCAATCATAAAAAGAATAACTGTGCAATGATCGCATTGAAATTTCGTATATAGAATATTGAAATCTCAATTTGTAAAACAATTACATAATTATGAATAAATACGAGAAAGTCGAAAAAGTGAAAAAAACTCGGCATTTCTAACTTGTACTTGCCTTACAGAAAAATACGGAACCCTATTTAGAAATTGTAAATACTATCGTGATCTTTATTAGATTCTCTATCAAAGGTAATATTTCGTTTTGATTATTTACATACAAAAATATTTAGATAAAAACCAATAAAATTTTTGATATATCGAAAAAAAATGGTGATGTTTGATAATGGAATTTTACCAGAAATATCTGCAAAATGACGCGCAAAATTATTCTAGCGGCCGTCTTTGTATTATGGTAATAATGAGATATTTGGTATGGATTTTAGGATGCGTTCGAATTAGAAAATAATATTACTGTGCGCTCCGGGAGCAAGCCGCCAATATTGGTCGTTACGTAGTCAACGGTGTTTTGATGTGCAATCAAATTTGGTCGTTACGTAGCAGAAGGGTTTTTGTAATGCAAGCATTGCAAACTATTCATAGGATAGTCAATTTGTTTCGTTTGAATATGTTTTTAAATGACTAAATATTGTAATTTAAAAAATGCGCCATCGCGATGATGGGCGTTTATGTTGCGGCCACACCTATAATAACGCGATGATTAACGGCATTTCCCGTTAGTGTGACCCGGGCATTAGTGTGCAGTGGTTGTTTTTTTTTTTGTTTGAGTAGAGTTTCCGTTTTTCGCTACAAAAAGCGGTGGCGTCCATCAGAATTTAGTTTTTTTTAATTTTATTTTTAGTGCTGTGTTTTTTTTGTTAACCCGTGTGGTCATATATCAGGGTTATAATAATCAAAGTAACATTTAAAAGCAATCCAAGGTTAATAAAAATAATATTTAAATTGTCCAAGAAATAATAATAATTAATGTCAGGTTAATTTCTTTGTCAGATCGTAAAAAATAATGAATAAAATAATAAAAATAATGGTTCCTTGCAGCTTGGGCCTGATGGCCTATTTCGGTCTTAGGCCGGCTCAACTCACGGTTCAGCTCCCATCCGGTAGCCTACTTGTAGAGGGACTAACTGTGAGGTCTGCCTGCGGCTGTTACCGGGAGCTAATGGGCCCATGCTGGGTTGGCCACGAAGACCTATTCTGTTCAGGGTCGGTCACACTCACGGGTCAACACCTATCCGACGGCCTCAACGCATGAGGTGCGAACCTGGGTAGGACTCTGGCCTTGGTCAGTTTCCCCTGGGAATCAAACCTCTGGCGCTCCTGGACGGTCTGCGCACCGTGCGGCGCAAGCCAATCGATTGTGCACTCTGACTAACAGTTGGGGGAGTCTGGAAGCTGTACTGTTTCCTATAGAGCGGGGGTGGTTGCATACCTTACGGCGACTGCTCTTGAAATGACCATTGTCCATCCGATCCTGGGTAAGAGGCGGGCAAAGGACGAGATGGTCCGCTATAGATTCGGTATTCACCGAATCTATAGCGGACCATTCGGTGTACACCGTTTCACAATGGCATCAGCCAGTTGTGAAACGGTGTACACCGAATCTATCACGGACCACGGCATCCTTTGCCCGGCTGTTCACCCAGGATCGGGTAGCCGATGGTCGTTTCAAGAGCAGTCCGCAGTCGTTTCAAGAGCAGTCGTAAGGTCCGCAACCACCCCCGCTCTATAGGAAACAGTACTGTTTCCAGACTCCACCGACTGTTAGTCAGAGTGCGCAATCGATTGGCTTATGCCGCACGGTGCGCAGACCGTCCAGGAGCGCCAGAAGGTTGATTCCCAGGGGAAACTGACCATAGGGCCAGAGTCCTACTCAGGCTCGCACTTCATGCGTGGAGGTCGCCGGATAGGTGTTGACCCGTGAGTGTGATCAACCCTGAACAGAATGGGTCTTCGTGGCCAACTCAGCAAGGGCCCATTAACCTCCAAAGGTGGTGTAACAATATGGTGGGTGACAAGATGGCTACACAGAGAGCCCAATATGCAACTGTGGATTGCTGCAGGATGAATACCACCTCCTATCCTGCCCGCAGCTGTCAACCCCTATCACACACCTACAAGAGGCGAACGACAAAGACAACCAGGCTGCATACTTTTGGAGACTTGTCCTAACCTGGCCCGGGCACGTTTACGAACGAACTAATCAAATAAATGATGAAATTTTATTTAAATGCCTTTCAGCATACGCTTCTAGACCCCAGTAACCTCGCTCGTTGGTGCTTTGCAGAGGATAGTTCATGCCCCCTTTGTAGCAATACCCCTTGCACAGCCAGGCATATTCTAGCTGGCTGTAAGGTGGCCTTAGATCAAGGACGGTACACTTACCTTACCGCCACGACAAAGTCCTTGCTGTTATTCGCGAGGTAATTAGCCTCTCAGTGGCTCGTTAAGGGTTCGACATTTCCCTCCAAACCCCCAATACAGTTTGTGTGGGATAGCTCTAAAGGCAAAAAACATTTCACTACAAAACCTTTCTCAATAATCGAGAAAGCTTCAGATTGGATTCTAAAGGTCGATTCGGTCTCTAAGCGGTATAAATTCCGTGAAAGTCTCGGATGCACAGCCCTGCGTCCAGATATAACCCTTTACTCTCTATCTCGGAAGATGGCCCTTATAGTAGAATTAACTGTTCCATAGGAATCAAATATCCCAAAAGACCACGAGTACAAATTAAACGAATGCCATCACCGGGAACGGCTTCATTGTTCACCTTCACGCGGTGGAAGTTGGCGCTCGTGGCCTGCCAGCTAAATCTCTGTTTCACCTTTTTAAAGATCTCGGTCTCTCCAGGAAAATAATAAACTCCTTCTTAGAAAAATTATCTAAAACTGCGATTTGCGTATCTCAAATTCTATGGCTTCGAAGGGGGGGTGAATGGGTGGTAAGGTAAACGCTCACATGTGGCAAGACAGCTGTCCTAAACCTACCACAGCCGGTCGTTAGTCCGGAATCCACTGCTCACCCCTCAGAAGTGTAATAACACTATATGATGGGCCGGGACTTTGGTCGGTGGATTCCATGGCAGCTCCGTTTGTATTTTATTTATGCTAAATACACAACAATGAACGCAATTTATAATCATCAAAAAATATATTTAATTTCATAACCATAACACTGAAATATAAATCATATCAAATAAACAAAGTCCTCTTAAATATTAGATTTGACTGCCATATACGGTGTCAAACTATCCACTATGGGATCTCTTACGAGTTGCGTAACTTCTTTGAAGTGCGGATGTGTCTTTCCTTCGAGCAGCTTGAAGAGGACGTTCTCAGAAGTAGTGATGAAGCAGCCATATTTTGAAAGGCGCTAAAAATAGAAAAACAAGTAATAATATTAAAAAGAATAAAAAACACGACTGCCACTACAGAAAGTGAACTATTGTATTAACCCCTCGAGCGCTGACGTTTGAATTGTAGTTTCTCTTAGAGAACGCAAAGAAGAAGATTACATCACAACAAAAATATAGCGTTTCAGGAAAACGACGATTACTCCGAAACTACTATACGGATCGTATAAAGAAGACCTGTTTTATGTTCCTGTTGAAATTTGCTATTAGATACGTGTAACGTCAATCTTCTTTATATTTGATACATTGATGCAATGCATCTTTCATTATCTTAATGACATTTGATTGAAACCTCAAATAAATATATAAAATTTAACGCCCTCTATACTCATTTGTATGTACTCTTTCGAACTATCTTTTTACATAAGTACCATTTCTGGTCGCTTGATGTAATTAGTGTTTATTAGTGTAAACAAAATTGATGAGAGCGATTTGACCCCCTTCCCATGTATTGAGCGATATTTGCCCATAATTGACCACTATCCTGAAGGTCTAAGCTATTCAAAAATATATATTTCATGGAGGTACCCGATTTTCCGTTTTAGCTTCTGGAATCATTTGTAGTACTTTACTTGTAATTATTTTAATTACGATTTTTTAATGAAATATTTGTGGTTTATTACGTATATTTATCCATATAGATAGATGTATATTTCCGGAATCAGACCTTTCATTTGACACTAAACACGATATATTTATGTTAATTTATTGATATTTAGACAAGTATTTTTTAACATTTGGACAGTTTAGGTACCCTATGACACTCGGAATGACAACAATTCTAACAATATCACACCCTTCTAAATCGGTTCAAGCGTTTAGAAGTTATGGTGGAATAAAGAAACGGAAAACGCATGATAACCTTGACAAACTTGACGTATCAATGCATGATAACCTTGACAAACTCAGCACATGAACATCGGAATGGATTTTAACACAGAAAACTGAAAAATGTGTAATTGTTCATCTTAGATGTAAGAGCCGGCAGTAAATAAGCACATCATTCCTGCAGTAGACCCAAGAGTGGAGGTCAAGGAGACCAGTACAGCCGAGGGTCACAATTGTTACCTCGGTAATAAACAGCAATGTAGAAGGCAAAGGGAAAACCACCGCATAACCCCTTTCCAGGAAAATCATTATGGTTGTTTACAATAAAATCATGGCTCTCAATCCCCGGCAGACCTTAGGGGCTCTCTAGACGATCAAGCATGCTTGTCAAGCATCGCGTCGCGGGCTGGGAGGGGATCGTAAACCGCAGGAAATATGCATTAAAAAAAAAAGAACTATAAGCGAAAAAAAGGATAAAAAGACTCCTAAGCAGTGAAAAACGCCTTCAAAGCGTTTGTAACGATCCTTAAGTATCGTACATGCCAGTCAACAATTAATGCATTGAATTCCAGTGAAACGCACTGACGTCAATACAGCCATTGTTCCACCTCGTGCAGCGCTGAATTTTAACTACTTTGTCAAATCAGTTACATTGAACAACATTTTTACTCGGAATATTTTGAATTGCGTAATTTCTCGGCCTTTACAAGGCGGCGAAAATAGCACAAGGGTATCATTTCTCGAATGATCACTCCCCCCGAGACAGCGGCGGAATCAACCCGGTAATGCTCTCACGAGTTGGGTCAACGGGTCCGACCATTTTGGGTACCCCTTCCTTCCTTCCTCATATCGAGACGAGTAAGCATCAGTCTGAACTCCTACAGACTCGAGCCGTGTCGAGTACGAGATACTCTGAGCACGAACTATAATTCTTATCCATGCACCCTCGTAACTTCAGGCAGATAGCCACCGCATTCGCGTCAACCCCTGGCATATTCGGGAAGCGTTAACAAACCGGCAATATAAATCACTGTAAATTCCTTCCGATACAATAAATACCTTCTGATATACTTTCAATACGGAGATAACCCGCAAGTTGACACCACCTCACATCAAACAACTTGGAGTCTAGTGAGGGGTGGCCCGTCACACGTTCATTGACTCTTCTTCACGAGCAGCAGAGGATGTAACTGACTCCTATATTAACATGGCAAAACAGCATAAAAAAGAGGTCAATCTACTGACCTCTAGAGCTAGTCGTCGTTCCAGTTGCGATCTTGAAATACAACCATCAGCAAGTATGTGAACTGCAATGTTTTTCTCCAGCAAGGCCATAGCGGTTTGTTCCACACAAACGTGAGTCTGAAATCAATAAGAAGACCAGTAAGACTAGGTAGAGATACATTGAGGGTCGTCAACTACTACAGGCGAACCTGTCACCCCAGGAAGTTATAACAACATTATGAAACATTAAAAAAAGCTTTTTCCACTATCACCAGTGAACTTTTCCTCAAGCTCTATAAAACCTACATTCGCCCGCTCCTCGAATACTCCTACCAGGTATGGAATCCTTACTTTCGGAAGGATATAGAGCACCTGGAAAGAGTTCAGCGAAGAGCAACAAAGTTGGTGCTATCGCTGAGGAACAAACCATACGAAGTGCGACTGAAAGAACTTCACCTGACAACATTAGAGGAATGTAGGCAGCGAGGAGACTTAATAGAAAGCTACGAAATGCTTTACGGTTATTACAGTGTGCCTAACCTCGAGAGCATGTATACCCTGAACACCAATAAGCAACTGCGTGGACACTCGTTGAAGCTAAATAAGACAATTATTGCAGCATCGAACCCCAGGAAATATTTTTCGACAAATCGTGTAGTGGATGCTTCGAATGCGTTGCCAGAGGAAGTGATCAGTGCTATCTCTGTCAATAGCTTTAAAAACAAACTGGACATTTTTCTTAGTGCAAAACAGTCACAAGTTTAAAAACAAGTGCATGTGATATACACGCATCAGCCTTAATCTGCTAGTGTATAATATAATAATAATAATAATGTCGTTTTCTCTCCCATGGAGTGAACGAGACAAAGGGACAAACACAGTCCGCAGTCCAACTACGTGAATAGCCCGTGAGTCCAACGCATTCCGCGGGGCACTGGAACCAGACTCTCACCCTTACTACAAGATTTGGACGGATTTTTTTCCATCCTCCAGTCGGGTTGCGAATTCGAGGTTGCTTGCGCGGCCTTTACCTGACATTATAGACCGGGAGATAGTGACAGAAAATTCCAAGTCATTTGTCGTTTTACATTATGAAATAAATCTGCTTCTTTAAGGTATGGCGTTAATTCAAAACGGTATGGCACAGTGATTTTCGTGAATGTTTATATAAAAATAATTAGTTAAGTTAGACATCATTTTAACCATTCGAGTAGCAGCATAATTTCATGGCAGACCGCTGCAATTTATTGGAATTTCTTGCAATATCGCCGTGCTCGATAAAAGTACTATAACTATGGAACTACTATAGAAATCATAAAACCAATAACTGTGCAATGATCGCATTGCAATTTCGTATATAGAATATTGAAATCTCAATTTGTAAAACAATTAGATAACTATGAATAAATATGAGAAGGTCGAAAAAGTGAAAAAAACTCGGCATTTCTAACTTGTACTTGTCTTACGGAAAAATACGGAACCCTATTTAGAAATTGTAAACACTATCATGATCTTTATTAGATTCTATATCGAATGTAATATTTCGTTTTGCTTATTTACATACAAAAATATTTAGAACCATAAAAACCAATAAAAATTTTGATGATTTTTCGAAAAAATAAAATGTTGGTGTTTTTTACCAGACAATGGATTTTTACCAGAAATATCCGCAAAATGACGCGCGAAATTATTCTAGCGGCCGTCTATGTATCTATGGTAATAATGAGATATTTGGTATGGATTTTAGGATGCGTTCGAATTAGAAAATAATATTACTGTGCGCTCCGGGAGCAAGCTGCCAATATTGGTCGTTACGTAGTCAACGGTGTTCTGATGTGCAACCAAATTTGGTCGTTATGTAGCCGAAGGTTAACAACAAGGAAAACCGACTCCATTTTTTTTTATAAGTGCAGCAGCCGCAGGTGATAATTAGAACGAGCTATCATAATTGAATGCGTATACAAAACTTCATGTATGTGCTGTTGACCGTTGAGGAGTTCCCTCATTGGAAGCCAACCCTGGGTGCCGCGGTCCTTGGTGAAACTTAGAACGGGCTGTCGTAATTGAATACATATACAAAATTTTGTGTCTGTGCTGTTGACCGTTGAGGAGTTCCCTCGTCGGGAGCCAACCCTGTGTGCAGCGGCCATGTCATGATAAAACTTAGAACGGGCTATCATAACTGAATGAGTATACAAAATTTGGGGTCTGTGTTGATGAGCGTTGAGGAGTCCCCTCGTCGGAAGCCAACCCAGGGTGTCGAATCAGGTTTAGGGAGTTAATGGGCCCTTGCTGAGTTGGCCACGAAGACCCATTCTGTTCAGGGTTGGTCACACTCACGGGTCAACACCTATCCGACGGCCTCCAGCATGAAGTGCGAGCCTGGGTTGGACTCTGGCCTTATGGTCAGTTTCCCCTGGGAATCAACCTTCTGGCGCTCCTGGACAGTCTGCGCACCGTGCGGTGTAAGCCAATCGACTGTGCACTCTGACTAACAGTCGGGGGAGTCTGGAAGCAGTACTGTTTCCTATAGAGCGGGGGTGGTTGCGGACCTTACGGCGACTGCTCTTGAAACGACCATCGGCCGTCCAATCCTGGGTGAAAAGCCGGGCAAAGGACGCTGTGGTCCGCGATAGATTCGGTAACCACCGTTTCACCGCTTCGTAAGGGAGAGGACCGCGCAAGCGACCTCGAACTCGTAACCAATCGAGAGACCGGAGTTATCTGCTCACAATTGGAAGTAAGGGCGTGAGTGTAAACCTGCCGGATAACACTCCTGGCTATCTCGCGGGTAAGGCGTTGGCCTCTTACGGGCTTGTGGCGTAGCTAGACGGTGGACTGTTTTGTCCTCAAGTCTTCTGCGCTCACTCCAGGGAGATAGAACGACTAATCGTTAAAACTTCTTGTGGTGACGGGCTCGCCCGCTGTAGTCGACAACCCTAGTTGTAGAATCAGGTCATGCTTACCATAAAAATAAATGAATTGTCATCGGAATTAAACCAACGTGTTAATTTTCAATTTCATATGATAATATTTGAGGAGTTCCCTCAATTTCTCATGGATCCCATTATCAGAATAGGATTTTGATAAAAATGGGACCAATCTGTAAGTATGTTCTTTCGAACAAAAAGAATTTTCCAAATCGGGTCATAAATGGAGTTCTGAGGTAACAAACATAAAAAAAAAAAAAGATACAACCGAATTCATAACCTCCTCCTTTCCTTGAAAACGGTTAAAAAAGAAATTTGCTTGACAAAAAAGTGCAAGAGTTTTGTAAAAGCTGATACTTTCAGATCAGACATTATTTTGGCCATAGAATGCTGGGGTAGTCAGCAGGCCAGACTTCGGGACACCTGGCGCTGGCGTACTGGAAAAGGGCTGTGCATCGCCGGGCTGTGCATCCGAGACTTTCAGGGAATTTATACTGCTTAGAGACCGAATCGACCTCTAAAATCCAATCTGAAGCTTTCTCAATTATTGAGATATGCTCATTTACTGATTCTATTACGTAACATCGACCTTTGAATGATTGTAAGGAAAAAACGTTAGTCGTGCCTCTTTTAAATAATCATTAATTTTGTAATACTCCAGTACTGAACAGGTTCACCGAGTGTACCATACTGCCAGACAATCTCTTGAGCAAAGAAAGTACTGCTCAGCTGCCTTTCTAGATGTGCAACAGGCATTTGATCGAGTGTGGTATAGAGGATTACTCGCCAAAACCAAAGAGAGCCTACCACACTCTCTGTTTCCTATCATAGCGTCCTACCTGGCTGATAGACCTTTCCAGGTGAAACAGGGGCACGCTAGATCCACCCTTCTTAATAGCGCGGCAGGGGTACCGCAGGGATCGGTCCTAGGCCCTGTTCTTTACAACATCTTTACATCAGACCTGCCGGCATCGGAGGATATCACAGTTGCAACATATGCTGATGACATTGCCTACCTAGCTAGCGATACCAACCCCAAGACTGCAAGCACTATACTGCAACGACAACTAGACAGCACCTACCACTGGTTACAAAAGTGGCGTATTCACGCTAGTGCGGCAAAGTCAACCCACATCACCGTCACCCTGCAGAAGAAATACTATCCCCCAGTTAAACTTGGCGATAATGTCCTACCACATTCCAATTGCGCCAAATACCTTGGCTTCCACTGGGATAGACGACTCACGTGGAAAGATCACCTAAAACACAAGAGGGATGAGATCAAGATGAAATACAGGAACATGTATTGGCTCATGGGTAGGAATTCTACGCTGTCGGTGGACAACAAACTCTTAATCTACAACTCGATCCTGAAACCGATATGGACATATGGCATCCAGTTATGGGGGGTGGCCAGCGAGAGCAACATACTCTGCCTACAGCGAGTCCAAAATTGCACCCTGCGCTCTATTGTGAATGCGCCCTGGTACGCAAAGAACGAGGAGATCCATGACTGTCTCAACATGCCAACAATAGCCGCAGAGATTGCACGGCTGAAAGTAAAGCACGCCGAGCGCCTGGCACTGCACCCAAACCCTCTCATCGCTAAATTGCTTCATTCCACAAACCTGCTGAAGAGACTGAAGAGAGCCCAGCTTCTGTATAGAGAAGATCGTGGCACTGGCCACCATCCTCACAACGTTTGCTGCTGGCAACAAATCCATTTATAGTCGCAAGACTGATTAAGGATAAGGAAAAAGAAAAAAAATATATATTTAAATTTGTAATACAATTGGGGCAGATAGGTACCGACGATTTGTGGTTAAACTATACGAAATGTCAGACAAAACATAACTTTAAAATGTACCTAGAAGTCCATTTTGAGACACTGAAAACTTCTCCAGCTTCGCTTCAAATAGTTTTGTTAATTTTTAAAGGAAAAGAATTTGGATGATGAGAATTCATGACAAAATGAATGCAATTTCATGAACTGAAACAAGAGGAACAAAATCAGCTGTCAGGGTTAGTGTTTCCAATCAAAATACACAAAGTAAAATACACAATCCACACGTCAAATTGATTTCTACTCTTAATGGCCAGACTGTAGGCTTTCAGACATGCTTGATATGGTAGGTACTGCTTAGAGTTTGAATGGACGTCGAGAATTCAATCGGCAGCTTTCTCCATTATTGAAAATTATTTCGGATTCCATTGATTTAATAAGGATCTGGAGGTCGATTCGGTCTTCAAGCAGTATAAATTCCCTGAAAGTCTCGGATGCACAGCACTCCGTCCAGATATAACTCTTTAACCTGTATCTCGGAAGGTGGCCCTTATTGTAGAATTAACTGTTCCATGGGAATCAAATATCCCAAAAGACCACGAGTATAAATTAAATAAATACCATGATCTCGCAAATGCCGTCACCCGGAACGGCTTCACTGTTCAGCTTCACGCGGTGGAAGTTAGCGCTCGTAGTCTGCCAGCCAAATCTCTGTTTCACCTCTTTAAAGATCTTGGTCTTTCCAGAAAAATAATCAACTCTTTCCTAGAAAAAATATCTAAAACCGCAATTTGCGCATCTCAAATTCTATGACTTCAAAGGGGGAGTGAATGGGTGGTAAGGTGAACGCTCATATGTGGCAAAACAGCTGTTCTAAGCCTACCACAGCCGGTCGTTAGTCCGGAATCCACTGCTCACCCCCAGAAGTGTAAAAAATGTATTATGATGAGCCCGACTCCGGTCGGTGAATTCCATGGCAGCTCCGTTTGTATTTTATTTACCAACCTCTAAACCGTAAAGTATGACGGATTCAACTCCCTGAGGCACCGCTTTCGTCCAAGAGTCCAACAGTTCCGGTGTGAGCATACTGAAGGATGTCTTTCCATATACTAGAGTCGCTCCAGATACGTCTAAATCCTTGGTTGTGGGACCCAAGCCTTTGGGATATTGCTCTGATACATATACATTAACACCCATGATGCGGGCTGCCTTTGCCTGTGAAAGACAGAAAAAATATATAAATAATGGCAAAAAACCTGCCAGTTTAACCCTGTAGTGGTAACAGGCCCCTGAATTGAGGTAGATATTTTTTATCACAATTTTTTTTATGAGATATCCATAAGATAGAAATGTAATAGGTGTCCATTAATAAAGCCATTATTCTACTTTCTTGGCAGGGAAAGTATTGTGGGCATACTTCTGTGGGGTGTGTGTATGTGTGTATGTGTGTAACTGGGGTGACAAGTTTGCTCGTTGTAGTCGACACTGCCCCACTGCACGATAACCATTAGCTACCCAATGGACCTCAGAAGGTATAGCAGTTTAAAATTGTGGTAATATTGAAAAATTAGTACTGTGATGACCACCCGATGTAGTTAAGTAGATAAAGAGTAGATCAAAAGCTGGCTTCTACAAAAAATAAATGTGTATTTTTAACCCCTTGAGTATGATACGACCAAATCTGGTTCTGAAACAATTATCCGTTGAGTATGATACGACCAGATTTGGTTCCGCGTTTTTTTCACTTCTTTGACGTTCTCATATTTATTCATAATTATCTAATTGTTTTACAAAATGATATTTCAATATTCTATATTCGAAATTTCAATGCAATCATTGTGCAGTTGTTCTTTTTATGATTGGTGTAGTAGTTTAGTAGTTATAGTACTTTAAGTCGATGTCGCCGAAAATCCTGCAAAAGAGACAGATGCATCCATGAAAATACCCATTTACTCCAAGGGTTAAATTATATTATAATTTATAAATTAGCAGCAATGTTTGATAAGACTTTAATTGTACGACGTTATATAAATTTATATAATAAATGTGGGTGGCTGCATGATAATAAGCCAAAGATAACAAAATATTCACTGACATAATTAATAATTCCATTGTTTTGATTGAATATAGAATGCATAAGTAAGACATAATAAACATTAATTAAATGATTGATAAAAGAAGAGTGGCAAAGGAGTTGTCCATATAGACTTCCATATCTTTTGGGGTGAATACAGAAAAGAATATAACTTGCAGTATTATAATCAATAACCACTTTATAACTCAAAAATAATATGCATAGTACAACTAAAACTGACAACTACAACGGGCGAACACGTCACCTCAGGAAGTTTTAACGATATCAGATCGTTCTGTCTGGCAAAAGAATTGGGATGAAAAACAATTCACATTCTAGTTACGCCGCCTGCCCGTCAGAGGCTAACGCCTTACGGCGAGGCACTGTGAAAGGTAACCAGCGGGCAGCCTAGCCCCCTGTCTACTAATTTGAAAGGATATCTCCATCTGGAATTAACCTTCAGGATACCTCCTGCCTCCTGACTGGTTGCGCGGTCCTCTCCCTTAAGAAGCGGTGATACGGTGTCCCTGGCTGTTAGTCGGAATGCATAATCGATTGGCTGACGCCGGAAGGTGCGCAAACCGTCCAGAAACGCCCGACGGTTGGCTCTTAGGGAAGACTGGCCCGCAGGCCAGCGTCCTACCCTGGCTCTCCCTTTTGCGTGGAGGTCGCCGAATGGGTGTTTGACCGACCCTATACAACTGGTCTCAGTCATCGATATATAAGACCTAGATATGCCCTCAGGTACGAATGAGTTGGAAAACATGTGACAGAAAGAGAGCAAAACACTGAACAGTATGCGAGAGAATAGCATATCAATATTCGTTATAGGATCACTTACACCGGAAAGTACTGGCAGAACTGCTACTAGCGGCGATCTGTATTGGTTTGAAGTGGTAATTTTCGCAAGCGAAAGGCCTATCTAGACCCTTATATATCGATGGGTCTTAGTGGCCAAACTGCAACAGGGCCCAAACTGAATTGGCAACTTGGGTTGTCGACTACAGCGGGCGAGCCCGTCACCTTAGGAAGTTTTAACGATTAGTCGTTCTATCTCCCTGGAGTGAGCGTAGAAGACTTGGGGACAAAACAGTCCACCATCTAGCTACGTCACAAGCCCGTAAGAGGCCAACGCCTTAACCGCGGGCCTACACTCGCGCCCTTACTTCCAATTGTGACCAGATTACTCCGGTCTCTCGATTGGTTATGAGTTCAAGGTCGCTTGCGCGGTCCTCTCCCTTACGAAGCGGTGAAATGGTGTTTATCGAATTTATCGCGGACCAAAGCGTCCTTTGTCCGGCTGTTCACCCAGTATCGGATGGCCGATGGTCATTTCAAGAGCAGTCGCCGTAAGGTCCGCAACCACCCCCGCTCTATAGGAAACAGTACTGCTTCCAGACTCCCCCGACTGTTAGTCAGAGCGCACAGTCGATTGGCTTACGCCGGTGCGCAGACCGTCCAGGAGCGCCAGAAGGTTGATTCCTAGGGGAAACTGACCATAATGCCAGAGTCCTACCCAGGCTCGCACTTCATGCGTGGAGGCCGTCGGATAGGTGTTGACCCGTGAGTGTGACCAACCCTGAACAGAATGGGTCTTCGTGGCCAACTCAGCAAGGGCCCATTAACTCCCTAAATTGGCAGTCGGGAGGCTATTTCACCACATTCGCAATCTTAAAAGTTTTTTATTAAAAAGGCGAGTTTCGTATGACCGAAGTACGATATGATGTACCACACTCAGAAAAATTATCAATAACTTTCCTCTCTGTTTCTTTACTTGGTATTATTGCACCTCTCTAAATTGTTGATTTTTTGACATCACCCGACTAAATTCACCATGCTGATTCTGAATCTGCAATAATCTTTATTCGGTCTCAATAAATAAGCGAGATATAGGCATTCAAAGAAGCGTCAAACCCATACATTTCGGTAGGTTGTCAGTTTTTTTTTTAATACTCCATAAACACCTATTTGGCAGTTGGTTAGATTAGTTTTTTTTAAACAATCTTAAAATCTGAGTACAACATTTTTTTATTTAACTTCGATTTGTTTTATCTCAAAATACACATCCGAAGCTTTTTTCTTTCACATTTAGCATTACAACGATCAAATCTAGTAGTATTTCTTTTCAATTTTTGAGACAGATTCCTACACTGCAAGAATTCCCTTTTCTTGATTGCCATATTAGCGTTTCCCGCTAAATGTCTATAAAATGTCAGTTTTTGGTTTTATTTGCAGTATAGGTACCTCTTCTAGATTGTTAATTTTTTAACGTCACCAATAAATAAATACAAACGGAGCTGCCATGGAATTCACCGACCGGAGTCGGGCCCATCATAATACTATTATTTTTTTTTTTTACACTTCTGGGGGGTGAGCAGTGGATTCCGGACTTACGAACCGGCTGTGGTAGGTTTAGGACAGCTGTCTTGCCACATGTGAGCGTTCACCTTACCACCCATTCACTCCCCCTTCGAAGCCATAGAATTTGAGATGCGCAAATCGCAGTTTTAGATAATTTTTCTAAGAAAGAGTTGATTATTTTTCTGGAAAGGCCAAGATCTTTAAAGAGGTGAAATAGAGATTTAGCTGGCAGGCCACGAGCGCCAACTTCCACCGCGTGAAGGTGAACAGTGAAGCCGTTTCGGGTTACGGCATTTGCAAGATCATGGTATTTATTTAATTTGTACTCGTGGTCTTTTGGGATATTTGATTCCCATGGAACAGTTAATTCTACAATAAGAGCCACCTTCCGAGATAGAGAGTATAGAGTTATATCTGGACGGAGTGCTGTGCATCCGAGACTTTCAGGGAATTTATACTGCTTAGAGACCGAATCAACCTCCAGAATCCAATCTGTAGCTTTCTCGATTATTGAGAAAGGTTTTGTAGTTATATTCACCACGCTGATTCCGAATGTGCAATAATATTTATTCGGTCTCAATAAATAAGCGAGATATAGGCATTCAAAAAAGCGCCAAACCCATACATTTCGGTAGTTTTTAAAAAAAAATAATACATAAACACCTATTTGGCGGTAGGTTAGGTTAGGTTAGGTTAGGTCTTTTTAAAACAACCTTAAAAAGTGAGGTAAAAAAAATTTTTTTTTTTTTGTATGTAAATTTGGTTTCACATTTAGCATTACAATGATCTAACCTAGTAGTATTTCTTTGTTTTTTCGATTTCTGAGAAAGGCACCTATACTGCAATAATTCCTTTTATTGTTTCATTCTTTCTGTGCAATCCTTACAGCTATTTTAAATTCCAAAAAAGGTCGCAAATCTTGTTTATTTCGTGGGTTGTTTGTGTGAATTAATACAGTCTTGAAAATGTAGGTGGTAGGTACGAAATGAAGTTGGATGGCTACAAACCATTTTGTTGCCGACGTTGACCGCCTCCCCGAAGGTGGATATCGCCTTCCGGAACGACTCTTGGATATCGCACGCGAAGAAGACCGTCTTTTTTGCGTCTAAAAAGCCCAACTGCAGAGCTCTCCTGGCGGCCGACATGTTTACAGCTGCAAATTACGCAATTAACTGATTGGGCCGACAGCGAACGACTTCGTTTATCTCGGTATTATAGTAAATGCGAGAAGATATGACACACTGGAAAATAATTAAAATCGATACGATGTCCTTAAAATTATAACCTTTTAAAAAATCCAATCTGTCAACTGTCAAAATGTATGTGATTGGTTACGTTCTACCGCGAACTAATGGTGCTCCTAAACGGGCTAACTTTTACGGCAATACGTGGCTGAAATGTTGTAAACTATTGCCCGGCTATCACTATAACATTGTAATGCAGAATTCGGCTGGAAAATGTATATCTCGGCCATTGTCGGCAATATTTCTGCAAAAGTGTGGCCAACAATTTTGACTCGCAAACGGACTACACAATCGGGACGACGAAATCACACTTGTCGCAGTGGTTTATATTGTTTTAAATGAAAATTTAAAACAAATAGAAAGAGACAGTAGCCTATAGTCACGGAGACACGTACATATATCACTATGGCAACCTGGCAACGCTTCGACGCTATAAGTCTGCTATGCTATGGATAAACGCGCATGCGCAACTAGACAAGGATAGAGGGAGGCTCATATGCCCCTATTTCTTTCTATTCGGTGAACCCATTCACTCACAGCCCGCCTTCGCACTCCCGTTCTCTATTTTGTTACCCCTTAGGTCGCATCCAGGGTTGGATTCAGGCCCTCAGAAAATTATTGTCTAAGGAACTTAAAAATATACTACTTGCCTAAAATTATACTACGTTTCGTTTATTGCCTTTTCTGTATTGAATTAAAACAAAATTGCATTCGTTTTTTTTATCAAAATTGCATATAATAAATATATTTACAATTACAAATATTAGATACAATTACAATTACAAATATTTACAATTACATCTCCTCTTTCAACGCGTTTTTTCTTTGGTGTTGAAACACCAGCCTTTCCTTCGTCCTCGCTTTCACTCATCATTAAAAAGTGTGACCACAAAATATATTTAAAAAATTGTCAAAGCACAAGAAACAACAATGTGTACACACACACACTCTAATAATGTCCTTTATCTGACAAAAATGTTGAAATCTCTTTCAAATTTCGTCAAACTTCAAATATTCGTGCGAGCTAGCGGCTTGCAGTAATTAGTAGGAAGGTGGTACTCGAAATTATCGCTATGCCATATCAATTATCATTGCCCACACATCATTATCACGCACACGCATACATAAAATACACCCATACTATGACAAGAATAGTAAAACATTACGAGGGGAATTACAGAGCTTATCATTGCCCGATTCGAAGTTTCCATACAGACAGAAATTTCTTTGTATAATAATAAAATAATATATCTTTCAAGTATAATAATAAAAAGCAAAATGACTCAACTAATAAAACAAGCCGGTCGACCTGAAGGCAAAATTATGGTATTTTCGTGTAGTATACTGGCATTACGATACTACATACTACACATTATGAAATTATGGTACAAATAGTATAATTTACGAAATCCAACCCTGGTCGCATCGCTCTTCTAGCAGCCCATTATTATATTAATGGGGCGCTTTTAGAAAGTACACGTCCAGATGAACGCACACATAAATGTCACTAACAGCTGATGAGTGACGTTTCGTAGATTTTTTTATAGGTTAAAAGATTACAGAAAGAAATATTTACAAATGAATTAGAATTGTTTTGTAATATTCTATAATTATTTTCGTGAACATGGCAGCCGCTAGGAGAGCTTTGAAATTGGGTTTCTTGGACGTGAAGAAAACAGTATTTTTCTCCTGTGACATACAAGAATTGTTTCGGGATGTGATTTCTAACTTTAGCGAGGCGGTGGACGTCGCTAATAAATGGTTCGTATACAATAAATACAAACGCAGCTGCCATGGGTCTCAATTCTCCGACCAGGGTCAGGCACATCGAAATTTTATTACATTTATGGGGGGTGAGCGATGGACTCCGGACTAACGACTGGCAATGGTAGATTTAGCATAACTGTCTTGCCCCTGGCACTATGATCATCTAAAATCGAAGTATCGTCAGCTTGTTACGCGATTTGCAAACTAAGGAAGGTAATTGATGAAAAAGAAGTGATAAACGCATATTACTCGCTCGTGGACATGCGCTCGGTCACATGCGCTATGGCTAATGTGACCGTTTATTTTTTTCGTCAAAGCGGGACGGGACGCCTGCAGAATTTTGTAGAAAAAAAAACTTATTGTCTTTTACTACTTTTTATTCAAAAATGAAAAACATGATAACAGTATTACTAATAATAAGTAGATTTCTACGCAATTGTTTTATATTTGCCGGAGAAGCAAATTTGTTTCAAAATATCGGGTCTAGTTTTTAAGTAAGAATGGAGCTGATTACGAATCAAAATGGCTTTTAAAACTGTGACATTTAACTGTGCTTTTTCGCTTGTTCATATTTTATTAATTAAAGAAAAAACTCTTTCGACGGGTGCATTTCTTCCAGGCAGACATAAAACGTACTCAATAATTATACGAAAGTTAGTACAGTTGAGATTGTTCAGAATTCCAGCTTGTGATTTTGTCATCTTTTGGGCTTAAATTGTCTTTTGGTGTGTGCATAGCGGGACATTTTTGCTCTCGCTGGGGACAGCGGGACAGACAGCATGAAAGCGGGGCTGTCCCGCCCAAAGCGGGACGTATGGTCACGATAGCTATGGCATACTTCTATGGCCCAATGCCGTCAATGTAAACGATATATTTATTTTGCAAAAACGGGCAGTGAGAGCCATTAAGGGTTTAAATCAGCGAGAATCGTGCAAATCTTTATTTATAGAATTACGTATTTCCACGATATGACATTTTTGACGTGACATCTTATAATTCGATGGAGCTGGCTGCACGCACGAAAAAACATGACTCATGCGGCGTTACCTCGCTCTGAGGCGTTCCATTTATTATATTCAATATACACCCTTGTGCAAATTAATGTGGACAAAACATTTTTTCTTTAAAAATGTGTTTTATTCTCACAAAAAATACAATCAGACACAAAGTCATAAAATTAATATTTGATATGTCCACCCTTGGCTTGCAGCACCATATTAATGCATTTCGGCATTGATTCTACCAGCTATTTGCAGTTGTTTTGAATTTTTGGATCCTGATGCCACACTTAAATCACTGAATCGATCAAGTCGGTTTTCATTGTGCACTCCATCTTTCTGAGCCTTGTCTTGCAGATAGACCACAAATTCTCAATTGAATTGAGGTCTGATGAGTTGCCAGGCCAATCAAAAACGTTTTTCCCATTGCCAGTGAAGATTTTTTTCACAATCATCGATGAATGGCAAGGTGCCTGGTCTTGTTGGAAAATGGGGATTTCCAAATTTATTTTTGAGAGCTCAGGGACCATTCTATCTTGCAAAACCTTTATGTATTTTCACTATTCATCATCCCTATGATAGGTACCAATGGTCCTGTACCATTAAAGGATAAACAGCCCCAAAACATTTGCTTCACGGGGTGTTTGACTGATTGGTGAATGTGAGCTAATGAAAGTGATTCACCATCGGTTCGGCGAACAAACTGACGACGCATGCCCTGGACAAAGAAATGGCTTTCATCTGAAAACAACACATTTTTCCAGTCATCTTGGGTCCACCCTTTATATTTCTGTGCCTAAACCATCCTTTTCTTCTACATCACAGCAGTTAAGAGTTGCTTCTTAAGGAGTGTTCGAGCCTTTCGCCCAACTTCTAGCAGATGACGCCGTACTGTCGAGGCATGTACACTTGTCCCAGTAACAGCTAGCTCTCTCTGTAAGTCTTCGCTGTCTTTGTGGGGTTTATTTTACTGTCCCTCAACAAAAACATAGCATTTTTCTTGGTGGTTTTTCATTCTCGGCCACATTTTCCCTCTCTTCGTGGTGATATTGAGTCAGTTTCTCGATTGAGTTTGATCAGTTTGTTAACTGCACTTTTAGAAATGCCACACTCTTCTACAATCTGCCTTTGAGTCTTTTCAGTATGTTCAGATAGTGTAATAACCTTAGAACGAACTTCTATTGCAATATCCAATACTCATATACACCCAAACTGTCATTGAAAACTAAAGAAAAAGTAAAAAATCTCAGATGTATCGCCCAAAAGTCGAAACACTCAAAAATTTGTAAACTACTCATGCAACAACACACCTGTGAGATTGATTGAGGTTACCTGACACTAATGTGACTTTGACAGCTGCTAATATTGTTGACATAACGAAACGTGAAGCAAAATCTGTACCATCATGAAAAATATGCTTTGTCCACATTAATTTGCACAAGGGTGTAAATGCTGCCATCTACCGGTTGCGACAAGAATTATTTACTAACCTCAGTCTAAAATAGTAGGAATGAAAATCACTAGATTGATTTAAATTCTTGACATAATTTTATATGTATTCTTGATATACGGAATGTTATTACTGAACGGACAATTTTCTTGTGGGTACAACAAAGTGCAACAAAGTAAGCAACTTTTATTAAAAAATAAAAAAAAAGTATGAAAAGCTATCATTACGATGCGCTATCTAGCGGATGGTAAAATGTCGCTGATATTGTTTATTTACGACGTATTACCTACTGCTAGATGGCGCAGCGTGCTCAAACGCTTCTCAAACCGTTATTTAACAGTTTGAGATTTCAAACTGTCAAATTAAAAAAAACAATAAATTTTTAACAATAAACAATTATACAATTATACTGCTATACAAGAATACATTTACATGTTGTAGTCAAATCGGTGAGTATAAAAGCATATATTTTTGGGTGTTCGTAATAAACAACATCAGAATCTTACATGAAACAGCTTCAAATGCAACTATTCCATCAGTATTTTCTTATGACGTTGTCACGTTAACTATCGTCAGTAAACCGACTTTACAGACAACCGATTTTTTTTGCATGAATGTATATGTGAATTCTATAGGTAAGAAAAGGCAAACATGTTTAAAGCATTCGCATACACACACGCACGATACAAGGAATAAGTCATTTATATCCATTCATCGCAGGCCGCCACTTCAGAGTTCCAACGCACAACAATGTATAGAAGCGTACATTTTTATAACAAGCTGCCACAAAACTTGAAAGATATTAATAATTATGTTGAGTTTAGAAAACGAACGAAACAATATTTGTTATCTAAATATTTGTACAATTTGAGTGATTTTTATCTTAGGGATTTGTGTTATTTTATTTAATTGTTACATTTGAATTGTTTATTTCATAATATGACCTGCTCGTTATCTGGGTCGGCTTAACTCAAGGTTCGCTATAATTTCATGGCAGACCGCGGAAATTTATTGGAATTTCTTGCAATATCGCCGCGCTCGACAAAAAGTACTATAACTATGGAACTACTACAGTAATCATAAAAAGAATAACTGTTCAATGATCGCATTGAAATTTCGTATATAGAATATTGAAATCTCATTTTGTAAAACAATTAGATAATTATGAATAAATATGAAAAAGTCGAAAAAGTGAAAAAAACTCGGCATTTCTAACTTGTACTTGTATTACGGAAAAATACGGAACCCTATTTAGAAATTGTAAATACTATCGTGATCTTTATTAGATTCTATATGAAAGTTAATATTTCAGTTTGCCTATTTACATACAAAAATATTTAGATATTTACTCATAAAAACCAATAAAATTTTTGATGATTTCTCGAAAAAAAAAATGATGATGTTAGACAATGGAATTTTACCATAAATATCCGCGAAATGACGCGCGAAATTATTCTAGCGGCCGTCTATGTATCTATGGTAATAATGAGATATTTGGTATGGATTTCAGGATGTGTTCGAATTAGAAAATAATATTATTGTGCGCTCCGGGAGCAAGCCGCCAATATTGGTCGTTACGTAGTCAACAGTGTTCTGATGTGCAACCAAATTTGGTCGTTACCTAGCCGAAGGGTTAAGGCAACGATATCTATGTATATGAGTACCTACATCAATTATGGTTCTGAACTCAAGTCAGACAATAAGTCGTTTGCCGAGATACAGGCTATATTCAGCCTAGTTGGGTATGCGCTGAGCATGGTCATGTGAATGTGGGTCGTCGTTTACTTTGCGCCATTAAGTGGTATTTTTATGTATTTCCAAATTTTATGTCATGTTTGAAATAAATAAATAAAATAAAAAATAAAAAAGGGTGCCACAGTCCGCGATAAATTCGAACTGAATTACGATAACATCAACTAGAGTTATCAACTACAATGGGCGAACCTGTCACCTCAGGAAGTTTTAACGGTGATCCGCTATAGCTTCGGTAGACACCAAATCACTGCTACATAAGCTTGGTGTTTGGGATAACATAACGACTCTAACAATACAACACACTTCTAAATCGGTTCAAGCGCTTAGAAGTTATGGTGGAATAAAGATACGAATAAATTAATAGTTTAAAAAAAAAACACTAAAAGCACGCTTTTATAAATGATCTTAAATCGTGGTCAAAGTTCATTACAAGACCTTTCTAACAAGTCCAAACACGGCTATGATACGATATTCCATCATGGAATGCCAGTGCCTATCTTCCGGCTTCATCATCAGACCTTGAAACCTAATCGAGGTCAAAGTTCATTCCGAGACTTTTCTAACAAGTCCAAACACAGCTATGATACCATGTTCCATCATGAAGTTCCAGTTCATATCTTCCGACTCCATCATCAGATCAGTTCGACAGTACCATATTATTGTATTGTCATCAGAACTAAATACAGCTGCCAATTTTCATGACGCTACGATCCTTGGAAGATGGTTAAATTAGTTACCTTAGATTCCATTACATAGTTAGTTACATACAGGTCGACCTAATAAAAGCGTGTTAAAAATAGACATACAGGAACCCTGAACACATTACACTCTTTTTTTGTTGGGCAGTCGTGTAATAACAGTCTTTCACTTCTGGGCCAGAAACTTTTCAGGCACCCTGTACCAAGCCCGCCTTTGGGCGAATATCGTTCTAGGTACCCGAGTATTGCAAAATTTAAAACTAGACCAGCCCTCATAGTTTTTATTTGCCGGCTGCGTATTCATATTCATATTCATTTTATTAGTTTGCTGGTATACAAGTCAGATACAGATTAGCAAACATTCATACATATTAGCAAACAAACATTTTTTTTATAGTAAAGAAAAGATAAAATAAACAAAACTAAACGAAGAAAAAAAAACCAAAAGAATAATGTAAAAAGAAGAAAAACGAGACAAAATGCAAAGAGATCATTAAATACTTTAGCCACCAAAGCATTTTAGACTTCACTCGAGTAATATTCCTCCAGTGAGTAAAACGCCTTATCTGTAAGGTATCTCTTAAGGCGTCTCTTAAACACGTCAAGAGATTGCGCCTGCCTAATGTGCTCGCTGAGTTTGTTGTAAACCGCTGGGCCGGCGATATAGGCTAGCCTCTCCGACTTGGATAATGCATGACTTACCGAACGTAGCATGCTACGGTATCTTGTTGGATAGTGATGATGCACACCATTGACTTCAAAATCGGCTAGATTTCTGCGAACGAACAGCGCTACTTCCATTATATAAATGGACGGCAGCGTCATGATGCAGAGATCTCTAAACAGAGGCCTAGCTGGCGTATCAAGCGCCACACGCGCTATTGTGCGCACTGCACGCATCTGCATAACGAAAGCCCTCTGTGTCGGCTGCTCGCCCCCATAACTCCGCGCCGTACATTAGCAGTGAATGAACGTATGCAAAGTAACACATGCGCAGCGTGGATAAATCGAGAAATGAAGCGATGCGATAGAGTGCATAGCACGCTCTTCCCAATTTATCACATAAAGCATCAATATGTAGGTGCCATCGTAACTCATTATCGATTACGAATCCCAAGAACTTTGCTGAGGATACCTGAGTTAATTCTTCGTTATTGACGGTCACATGTTTTTCGGTTTTAGTAGGTTTAAGGCTGAAATACATAACATTAGTTTTGTTAATGTTGCGTGCTTAGTTATTTCGATATTTATGAAAATCAACGAGCATATAAAATGTATTTATAACATAAAATGTAATTTGTCTCCGACAGTGCCTCCGTGCTACAAGCGCTAGCAAAAAATACTATAACTTCTGTCCTTGTACTGGAATGCCACAATGCGCTTCAATCCATTGCATTGTCAAATAGAGTGACCCTGCAATGGATTTAAGGGCACAGCGACTCACTGGGCAACAACGCGGCAGACGAACTGGCCAAAAGGGGATCAAAGGAAATAGTATATGGACCAGAACCCTTGATGCCCATACCCCAGGCCCAAATAAAAACATGGCTACGCAGAAACACCGACGAAACCCACCTTAAAGAATGAAAAAAAACGCAGGATGCAGGCAAACAAAGAATGCGGTTCCGGAAGCGTCTAAAAAACTTGCCTGCAACCTCACCAGATTAAAAAGGGACAAAATCCGTAAAGTCATAGGTACTATGACAGCCACAGGCCACTGTCCCCTAAACAAACACCTGTTTACCATAGGTGTGACGGACAGCCCTCTATGCAGAGGATGCATGGAGGAAGAAGAAACGCCACAGCATGTGCTCATGGAATGCAGGAGCGTGGCAGAGCAACGGGCAAGAATACTACAACTCCAGCATCTGTCCCGGAGGCCTATAGCAACCCAAACAGGCTGCTAACCTTCTGGGACAGCCTGGGTTGGCTGGAGTAACATAAACACAAATAGAAACATGAGCCACGCACAACGGCCCAATCAAGAGGCCAAGTGCGGGAAATAGCCCAGACAAACTAACTAACTAACTAACATAAAATGTATTGTTTTTATCCGCAGGCTAAGGCTGCGAGTATCATGGGTGTCAAGTTATTTGTATCCGAGCAGTATCCTGAAGCCTTGGGCCCATCGACTAAGGATTTGGACGTGTCTGGAGCGACTCTTGTATACGGAAAGAAGTCTTTCAGTATGCTTACACCAGACCTGTGGGACTTTTTTAAAAAATCACAGCAACCAGAGGTGGAATCGGTGGTTCTTTACGGTTTGGCGGTGAATGATTTTTCAATGACTAGAATATACAGGTCGCGAGAGACCAAGTCATACAATTTTTGATCAAATCTTACCAGTCTTCTCATCTATTTCAGACCCATGTGTGCGTGGAACAAACAGCTATGAGTTTGCTAGAGAAAAATATAGCGGTTCACGTACTCGCGGACGGTTGTCTATCAAGATCCGTGCTAGATCGACGATTAGCGCTAGAGGTCAGTATTAATGATATTTATTGCAAGTGGATTCAAATTAACAGAATTGCATTTGAATTCTGTCGATCGAATGCAATAACAAGACACACACTTACACACATGTTACAATCATATAAACACTTCATCGTAGGGTTGGTTGTAAGAGATTGTTGTATGACAATAGACCTGCCCATTGTGATATATCACAATAAAGAGTAGAAACAAACTAACCTGAACATATTATAGGTACAAAACGAATGTTTTTAAATTGATTGACAGACTGATCACTTCAAATGGCAGTTTATTCCACATGGCTACCACTCTATTTTGCAGAACGTTCTTAAGAGTATTAATAAATAATTTGCCCCTCTTTGTCTAAACTAAAAAAGTCCCCTCTTTGTCTTCTTTGTTTGAGAGTAGTCTTTCCAAGTAATTCCAAGCAATCTTCATAATTCCTATTCTTCAGACCCACTGGCATTTTGGTTGCTCTTCGCTGCACCTTTTCCTGGGCATCTACATCTTTGAATAAGTAGGGGTTTCAGAGCTGATAGCCATTCTTGAGAATATGTCTCACATATGCCTTTATAAACACGTCTATTGACAGATGTTGGAAAGCTTTCCTTATCAGATAGAAAGTAGAGTTGGATTTCTTAGCGATTGAAACAATGTGTTTTCCCATTTGAGATATTTCTGTTGCTTAACCTCTCAACTGTGGCTATACCGGCTCCCAGTATAACATAAACATACCGCATCTGTGGCCATACCGGGAATCGGTGACGTGTAAGTGCTTTTGTTTTTTGTTGGGTAGCAAGGTATTTTTTTGTATCCTTTTCTGACACATTACGAAATGTACACATTTCTCACAGAAACGAGCTAGCTAGTGAATCATTGCTTTCCCGCGGTTCCTATACAAAAGTACCATAGATACTCGGTACTTTTGTACCGAGTATCTCTCGTATAATCTCGTATATCTCTCGAGATACTCGTATAATCCAGCCTTCCGCAACCCTGGGGTCGCGACCCCGCACGGGGTCGCGAAATATAATTATGGGGTCGTCAAAAAAGTCAACAAGGTCCTTTACTTATCGATTTTTATTAAAGTTTATGCGTGAAATATAACCTCTCCATACACATTTTGATTCCAATTTCTTTAAAACGGAGAGATTCGATGAACTTAAAAGAAAAGGAGCAGCTGATCGATTTAATGTCCGATGAAAGCCTTCGAGCTATTTTCAAAACCACGGATCTATCCAAGTTCTGGATAATGACGGAAAAGGAATATCCACTGTTATACAAAATATATCTGCTGAAATTGCTGCCATTCGCATCTACATACCTGTGTGAGACAGCTTTCTACACATTGACCGCTATAAAAACAAAATATCGCTCCAGACAATGTAGAACCTGATTTGAGGGTGTCTATTTCTGATAATATATCACCAAGAATTAATATACTGACTGAATGTGTGCAAGCACAAGGTTTTCGATTTTTTTGACTTTTTTTCACTCTTTTTACTTGTTTGACTTTTTCGACTTTTCGACTTTTTGAAATTTTACACAATCGCTTGGAATGAATAACAGTTATGGATGGCGCAGCTGTCAAACAATAGGATCGCCGCGAACGCCATCTATCGAAAGTGGCCCATTTCCCAAAATGACCAATTTCGATTTTTTCGATTTTCAGTTGTTTCTTTTAATTTTTCCTAAATATTTGTTTTTGTAAACCATCCCTGAATCAAGGCAAACAAAACAAAAAAATAATTATTCAAATCGGTCGAGTCATTTTCGAGATCTTGCGAGACTAACGCACGGCGATTCATTTTTATATATAAGATTTTATATTACTTAACATATATTAAATATTAATGACTTTTTCTTTCTCTTCTTACATATAACTTTATTTTTCTCTTTATTTTAGTTTTAAGACTATTCTGTTTGCCATTCTCTATTTAATCGAATGTTATATTGCATTTATTGCCGACTATATAATGGAATTGCATTTTATTTATTATATTACCATTTTTTTGAGGACCACATTTTAGGGCAATTTAGTGTTATTAGCATTTTACTAAAACTTTTACATAATTTATTAATATTAGAGTCCTGTCCTCCCTAGAACAGGCTAGTCCCAGTTGGGTGACAGAATCAAATAAGCAAAAGGTTAAGGTTCCTGTTATTTTTGTAAGAAAAATCAACGTTTTATAGTAATTAATTTTTAAATAAATAAATAACAAATAAATTAATTTCATAAACTTGACACAACTTGAGGACAAAAATTCGTCTGACATAAGGGTAAAAGATGCTGAATTGTCGAATTAATGTCTACTCTTAACCCCTCGCGGCCCGCGGTTTGAATTTTAATGTGTGCCTTACGGCCCGTAAGAAATTCGCGAGTCTCAAAAAAAAGATGGCGTTTCAGAAAAAAAACGATTACTCCGAAACTGTCACACCGATCGTCTAAAAAAGACCTGTTTTATGTTCCTATTGAAATTTGCTATTAGATATTTGTAACGTCGTTATGTAAAGCAATAAAGATTATTCATAATTATTAGTCAAAGTTGTACTAACGATAAAAATTAGCCACTGGCGATAAAAAAAATGTTTTTTTAATCCATAAATCACTATTTCCGGAGATTGTGAAAAGTTTTATAATAATTATAATATGCTGCATTAAAACTATGACTTCGTTTTACTTATTCCCATACCTTCCCATGCCTTCCTTACTAAACGTCTCGAACGTCTTGTTTACCGGCCGAGCGATGGCGGCACTATGGATCTTCAAAAATTTGTAGTGGCTAGTCAACGTGACGAAAAATACTTATCTGGCTACCAAACGGTAGAGAATTTTCTCCGCTCCTCGCACATACTACTGGCTAAGTGGTTGGTGTGAGACAGTAAGATTAAATAATCCATAATTAGCGGTCGGCCTCGCCTGGCCATTTCGGGCCGTCTGGGGTTCGACGGTAAATATCAATTCTGGACGTTTCGGGCCGTCTGGTACGCGAGGGGTTAATGGCCAGGCTGTTTAATATACCGTTGCATAGTTTTCTTTTGTCCAAGATAAACAACTACACATTTTTCAGCTTTCAGAGCTAGAAGCCATTCCGATGTTCATGTGCTGAGTTTGTCGAGGTCATTTTGAAGTTATAAATATGAATATATATATATATTTTCTCTTTTTAGCGTCTTTCAAAATACGGCTGCTTCATCACAACTTCTGAAAATGTCCTCTTCAAGCTGGTGCGAGACAAGACCAATCCTCACTTCAAAGAAATTTCACATCTTGTAAAGGAGCCAATCGTTGATAGTTTGACCCCCTTTAAGGCAGTGAAATATTAAGATTGTTGGTATACTTAGGTATATTTGTTTCTGTTTCTGTTATTGTTGATTTTGATATTTGGAAATAAATATTTTTTGATAACATTATACTTTACGACTGATGAGAGGGAAGAGTTAATTATTTTTCTGGAAAGGCCAAGATCTTTAAAGAGGTGAAATAGAGATTTAGCTGGCAGGCCACGAGCGCCAACTTCCACCGCGTGAAGGTGAACAGTGAAGCCGTTCCGGGTTACGGCATTTGCAAGATCATGGTATTTATTTAATTTGTACTCGTGGTCTTTTGGGATATTTGATTCCCATGGAACAGTTAATTCTACAATAAGGGCCACCTTCCGAGATAGAGAGTAAAGAGTTATATCTGGACGGAGGGCTGTGCATCCGAGACTTTCAGGGAATTTATACTGCTTAGAGACCGAATCAACCTCCAGAATCCAATCTGTAGCTTTCTCAATTATTGAGAAAGGTTTTGTAGTGTCTACCGAATCTATCACGTAGTCGATTGACCGTTTCAAGAGCAGTTTCCGTAAGGTAAACAAATACCCTCGCTCTATAGGAGACAGTACTGTTTCCTATAGACTCCCCAGGCTGTCGGTCAGAATGCACAATTGATTAGTTTCACGCTAAAAGGTTCACTCCTAGGGAAAACCGGCCCGCAGACTTAGGTCCTACTCGGGCTCGCACTTCTGCGTGGAGGCCGCCGGATGGGTGTTGACCCGTGAGTTTAACCGACCCTAAATGCATGGGTCTCAGTGGCCTAACTGCAACAGGGCCTATTAGCCCCCTAACAGACTTCCATCTGAAAGTGGTCTTAAAATCTCAGGGGTCTCAAAATGATTTAAGGAACCAAGAGCGAACAATTACTATGGTGAAAGGACGTTAAAGTACCTCATTCCAAGAATCTTTAATACTATCTAATCTGAGGAAGACTGTCTAAGCGTGAGCAAACAGATGTTTAAAAAGACATTAAAAATCTACCTGTTGGACGTTTATAGTGAAATTAGTGGTCATAAGTAAATTTATTATACGCTTCTATAATTTAAGCTTGTAGTAATACTGGCCTAATTTAAGCCTGTAGTAAGACCAGTAGTAATGTTTGTTTATATTATTTATTGTGAAAATGTCACAATGGGCAAGTTTATTATCATAAGACAATCTCTTACAACCAACCCTACTATGACGTGTTATATGTATGTGTGCGTGTAACATGTCTGTAAGTGTGTGTCTTGTTATTGCATTCGATCGACAGAATTGAAAATGCAATTCCGTTAATTTGATCCCAACGGAAAATGGTGACCCAGCCGGGAATCGAACCCGGGACCTTACAATGTAAGATCAGGCGACCTAACCACTATGCCACCGGGATGTGTAATACTGCTGTGCATTGTTTTTTATATTATTAACCCCTAGAGCCCCGATTGGCCGATATCGGCCAAAACACGATTCAGCGTCACGGCCCCGTTTTAATTTTATTTTAATTTAATTTGTTTTATTTTATTATTTTTTATTATGTTAATATGTTTTATTTTAATTATGGGTACAGTGGTTTGGCAGTAATTAGTGTTTTGGTGAGACAGTGTCATAATTCAATTTTTTTACTAATTTTTACTAAAATTTTTTGGAACATCAACTTGTCAATCGGCTGAGGGGCCGAGGCCTGAAGGGTTAATGTCTTTTTTATCACAAAATTAGACTAGAAAAATAAGAGTTTGTCTCGCCAACAAACTGTACTTATACCAGTTTGGCAGGATTTTAATATTTAAAAAAATGTATTTTTTTCTCTGAATAAAAAAAATTCAAAAAAAAGTATTTCCAAACTCATCTTGGAAAAAATATGTCCGTTCACAATATTTTCCCTCCGTGTTGGTTCGGTTGGTGGGCCGGGAAATTGAAATAAAAAAAACCTAAAAACTTACATACAATATATTGTTCATCTGCCGTTCTGGCCTCAGTGTATAACTTATTACCGCTTGAAAAAATGTTACGTATTCCTTTGGACGAGTAACGCCCAGCATCTCGGCGAAACGCGACAATCGGTAACTTTCATAAATGTCGCCCCGTCGAACCCGTTCTCCTTCAAGTACTGAACCCTATCCAGAAGCAGCAAATTCTCGCATACCGGTTGCAGCACCCTTTGAAGCCCCACCAACAGCTGGCTGAGGCCGGGCCAGGATTGCTGGTCCAGCAGCCGCCAGCTCCTCATCAGCTCTTCGGGGTCGGGCTGCACTTCGCCCGCCGAATCCACGAACCTGTAGCCGGTTTTGATCGCTTCCGTGACGTACGTGGATATGTCGCTTTTTGAAGCGGTCATTTTAGACACTGGCCGCCGTTTCCGGTGAGATATTTTGAGATCGTCTGAAATCCAAGAAATCGCATAATTAAAAAAAACCATTGGGTCATCCATTGTGTTCAGGGTTGGTCACACTCACGGGTCAACACCTATCCGACGGCCTCCACGCATGAAGTGCGAGCCTGGGTAGGACTCTGGAAGCAATACTGTTTCCTATAGAGCAGGGTGGTTGCGGACCTTACGGCGACTGTTCTTGAAACGACCATCGGCTACCTGATCCTGGGTGAACAGCCCGGACGCTGTGGTCCGCGATAGATTCGGTACACACCGTTTCACCGCTTCGTAAGGGAGAAGACCGCGCAAGCGACCTCGAACTCGTAACCAATCGAGAGACCGGAGTAATCTGGTCACAATTGGAAGTGATGAGTGTAAGCCCACCGGGTAACACTCCTGGCTATCTCGCGGTTAAGGCGTTGGTCTCTTACGGGTTTGTGGCGGAGCTTGACGGTGGACTGTTTTGTCCAAGTCTTCTGCGCTCACTCCAGGGAGATAGAACGACTGAACGTTAAAACTTCCTGAGGTGACGGGCTCGCCCGCTGTAGTTGACAACCCTAGTTGTGTCACCCCAAGACTTCCCGGCAAGCAGACAACCGCCCCTCCGCATTCCAAACCCTTAACCCCCAACACCTTATATAATAAATCTACGCAGTAATAAATATACACTAAAGGGCTCCACATCGATACCCCCCGCAATGCCCCATCTCCCCCAACCCTCTAAACCCAACTTCCACTGTCACCATACAACCCCCCTTCTTTCCAAACATAGAATACCAAACCTTATTGTGCTATAAAAACATAACTTAATGAATATTACGCTGGTTTTATAAAAAAGATAATTTATGCACAAATGGCGGACTTATCGCTATAGCGATATCTTACAGTCAACCATTTGATAATAAATACAAACGGAGCTGCCATGGAATTCACCGACCGGAGTCGGGCCCATCATAATACTAATTTTTTTTTACACTTCTGGGGGGTGAGCAGTGGATTCCGGACTTACGAACCGGCTGTGGTAGGTTTAGGACAGCTGTCTTGCCACATGTGAGCGTTCACCTTACCACCCATTCACTCCCCCTTCGAAGCCATAGAATTTGAGATGCGCAAATCGCAGTTTTAGATAATTTTTCTAAGAAAGAGTTCATTATTTTTCTGGAAAGGCCAAGATCTTTAAAGAGGTGAAATAGAGATTTAGCTGGCAGGCCACGAGCGCCAACTTCCACCGCGTGAAGGTGAACAGTGAAGCCGTTCCGGGTTACGGCATTTGCAAGATCATGGTATTTATTGAATTTGTACTCGTGGTCTTTTGGGATATTTGATTCCCATGGAACAGTTAATTCTACAATAAGAGCCACCTTCCGAGATAGAGAGTAAAGAGTTATATCTGGACGGAGGGCTAAATAATTCCTAATTTTCACCGTACAATACAGAAAGAAATAGTAAAGTTAAATTTAAAATAAACTTATACAAATATATGTCAGTAACTTATGCTAAGGTTGCCCAGGGAAGGATAAAGGAGAGGACAAGGTGAGATATTTGATTAGCGGCTGTGTAAAAATAAATGTTTCTTCAACAACTTTCTGAAAGTATGCAGCGAAGGTGCATGCCTGATAGAGTGAGGTAGTCGATTCCATAAACGAGCAGAATGGACTGTAAAAGAGTGCGTGTAAACGGAAGAATGATGTATCGGAATGGCGAGTGTGTTATCCCGGCTTGATCGAAGTGGAAGACCGTGACCTCCTAAAGGGTGGAAATTCTCCTTTAAATAGGAGGGTGAAGTGGGGTTATTGAGTATGTTGTAGAGTAGCGACAACGTATGCAAATTTCTTCGATCGCGAATAGGAAGCCAATGAAGTTGCTCACGAAAGCAGCTAACGTGGTCGAACTTCTTCCCTTAGAGACCGAATCGACCTCCAGAATCCAATCTGAAGCTTTCTCGATTATTGAGAATGTTTTATGCCTTGCCTAAAGCCATCCTCGAACTCTATTGGGGGTTCGGTGGGTAGTCAGACCCTCATTGGCACGAGCCACTGAGAGGCTAATTACCTCGCGAATAGCAGGGAGGACTTTGTTGTGACGGTAAGTGTACTATCCTCGATCTTAGGCTGCCTTGCAGCGACATAGAATATATCGCTGTGCAAGGGATATTGCTACAAAGGGGATATTAACTATCCTTTGAATAGCTCCAACGAGCGCTGTTACTGGGATCTCAAAGTGTATGCTGAAAGGCATTTAACCCGGTAACCCCCTAACATCCCTTGTGGGACCAACGGCCGACTCCCCCAATTTCCAGGTTATATTTTTTTATATGTCAAATTTCAATGCGATCGTTTTACAGTATTTTTTTTATGATCCGTATAGTGGTTTACAAGTTATGGTCGTTTGTATCAAGGTCGTCGACTCGCGTCGATTTTACGCGCGAAAATGTCGCGGGCAAAAGTGATAGCTGAATTTTTACTTCGCGAGAGGAGGGGTTAAATAAAATTTCAGCATCTTTGGCGTTCAGTCGTACAGCATTACCTTCCAATGCATCGCAGGAGGAATGCAAAAGTCCCCAATTTTTGTCCAATTATTCTGGCATTGTTGTCCAATAGCACGAGCCATGATGTTGCTGTAGTAATCTCCTCGCAAGAGAGACTTGTTCAAGTCCCCATCGCTCATACTTGTACTGCCAGACCATACTTGTACACAGACCAGTGCCAATCTGGCTAACTCCAGCAAGGAACTTATTGCAAAAGTCTACGCGGTCACAGTATACCAACCAGTAGCTTTACTCTCGAGCTACAGGGCAATGCGGAAGAGGCTGCGAGGAATGCGGGCAGAGGGGTACGTCCCGACAAACGCGAATGGTTAACATTACGAGCAGGTAAAGACTGGCGACGTTTTCGAGCGTTCGGATATCTCCGTAGGCCGAGTAGCGGAACATCTGACGACCATATCCAAGCCCTTACGACTCTTGACGTATTTACTTTGATTTCAATTTTGTTCTCAGAGAAGCTACTGTCTGCGGTATACCATACTATAGATCATTTGACTCACTACGGCCACTTATTACGTGCTCCGATATCGCCGCATCCTTGGAATTGCATAGAAACGAATTTTTGTTTATTCTAGAGTTGGCGTAGAACAGTGAGGGCAGTTTTAGAGCTAGCCCAAAATTGTGCTTGGACCTGAAGAGTCTAGTGATCAGCTGGTTTGGCTAATGATAACCAGGATTTTAAATTAGCTGTCACTAGTGCATCCAGACGGGACATCTTGAGGTGTCGACTACAACGGGCGAGCCCGTCACCACAGGACGTTTTAACGATTAGTCGTTCTATCGACATGCAGTGAGCGTAGAAGACTTTGAACAATAACAATCCAACGTCTAGCTACGCCACAACCCGTGAGAGTCCAACGCCTTACAGCGAGTTAGCCAGGAATAAACCCGGCGGGCTCGAGATACTCGCGCCCTCACTTCCAATCGTGACCAGATTTCTCCGGTCTCTCGATTGGTTCCGAGTTCGAGGTCGCTTGCGCGGTCCTCTCCCGTACGAAGCGGTGAAACGGAGTACACCGACTCTATCGTGGACCAAGGCGTCCTTTGCCCGGCTCTGAACCGGGATCGGATGGCCAATGGTCAATTCAAGAGCAGTCGCCGTAAGGTACGCAACCACCCCCGCTCTATAGGAAACAATACAGTTCCCAGACTCCCCCGACCGTTAGTCGGAGAGCACAATCGATTGGTTTGCGCTGCACGGTGCGCAGACCGTCCAGGAGCGCCAGAGGTTTGATTTCCAGGGGAGACTGGTTGACCCAGTGTCCTACCCAGGTTCGCACCCCGTGCGTGGAGGCCGTCGGATGGGTGTTGACCCGTGAGTGTGACCGACCCTGAACACATGGGTCATCGTGGCCAACTCATCATGGGCCCGTTAGATCCAGACGGGACAGTTGGGTTTTGGTGAAATTGTAAATTAGAAAGAGCCATCGCAAATTTAAAGTTATATAATTGTCATAGATCCAAGCCTTACGAGGGCCTGAAATTAACAAAGCATCTATTTTTGCTATGCAACTACTGAAATGCTTTAGTACATATAAATAAAACTTCTTAGAGGCCGAATTGATTCCCAGAATCCAATCAAGCATACTTACTTTGAGCTGCATAGAACTCAAGGAAGCTCCTCGACAGCAAATGAAATGCGACGTTGTGATCCAGTTCAGCGTTGGTCGGTGGCTGCGCCGCCAGCCTCAGAAACGGTTTCCTCAAGAATTTCTCGCCGGACTCCTTCCTCCAAACGTCCCGGAGGTCTTCGCTCAAGGGAAAATTGACAAAGCGGTGATCCGATTCTTTCGATTCGGCGGACAGCGCCAGCTTGTGGTAACAACACGGCATCACGAGCAACGACTTCACTCGGTTCATTTTTAAGAAGATCTTCATCGCGTCGATATTTAGATCGGCGCATGCGTGTAAACCTGAAAAAGAAACAATTATATTAGGTCTATACCTTACCTAAGAAAGTGTCTTTTTTTAACATGGCCACTTTGAACTTGGATAATTTGTCTTTGGATAATTTGTCTCATCATAGGTGCCGATGAAAATGAGTTGGCGACCCTATTACGCAGGGTGGAGAAGGAAAGCAAGGAGTACGGACTGCACATGAACCGCAGCAAGACCAAACTCATGTTTGTGGACCGGGCTGGAACCATGCAACGCACCAACGAGCTGAGTGACCTTCGAGCTGTGAAAGACTTCGTCTATCTGGGCTCCATGATATGCAACGACGGAAACTGTGAAAAGGAGGTCTCACGCAGAAGCCAGATGGCAAGATGAGCCATGAGCAAGCTAGAAAGACTGTGGAAGAATCGGACTAAGGTCAGGCTGGTTCGAGCTCTGGTTTTCTCGATCTTTCTCTATGCATCGAGACATGGACACTGAAGGCTTAAGTACGCACAAAATCGATGCACTAGAGAGGTGGTGTTGGCGTAAAATGCTAGGAATCCCATGGACAGACTGCTGCACCAACAAATCTGTCCTGGAAGAACTCGGCATCCAAGTGAGGCTCTCCACCGTATGCATGAGGGTCCTGCAGTTCTTCGGTCATGTTGCCAGGAGAAACCCAGAGAATCTGGAAAAAATGCTTTCCGGGGATCAAGTGGAGGGAAGAAGAAGCAGAGGCAGATCACCGGCCAGATGGAACGACCTCATCAAAGAAGTTACCAAAGGGTCAATACAATCTGCGACCCGCCATGAAGAAGACAGGTCGAAGTGGAGGAGCCTTGTAGGCAAACTGTTGTCTAGTGGCCACGATCGTCAGTAATGAGGGAACGACGGAGAAGAAGAATTTGTCTTTCTGTCGTTTGTTATTGCTACATATTTTCTTCCTCTGAAGAGGAGAAGGCACCTGTAGAACAAGAAGATGTGAAAGCAAAGACTATCGCGGTTGTTTGGCATTACAAAATAATTTAAAATGGCGTTTTAGTTATATTCAAACACCGTTGACCAGGGCATGCCGTCTATTATCGTGGGCTGTATTTCTTTCTCTTGGTGGGCGGTAGCTCTTACTACGCAGATTATAACGGTGGAGGGGCGGGAGGGATGTACATTTTTAACTTCCGCCGTACACAGAACATTATGAGAAGACGGTTCCATGTAGTAGAGAATTTGAAGCCTTCTTATTTCTATGGCTTTATGCACCCTTGATGCCCATACCGGCCCAAATAAAAACATGGCTACGCAGGAACACCGACGAAACCCACCTTAAAGAATAGAGAAAAAACGCAGGATGCAGGCAAACAAAGAACACGGTTCCGGAAGCTCCTAAAAAACTTGCCGACCTCACCAGATTAAAAAGGGACAAAATCCGTAAAGTCATAGGTTGCTATGACAGGCCACTGTCCCAAACAAACACCTGTTTACCATAGGTGTGACAGACAGCCCTCTATGCAGAGGATGCATGGAGGAAGAAGAAACGCCACAGCATGTGCTCATGGAATGCAGGAGCGTGGCAGAGCAACGGGCAAGAATACTACAATCTTTAGCATCTGTCCCGGAGGCCTGTAGCAACCTAAACAGGCTGCTAACCTTCTGGGACAGCCTGGGTTGGCTGGAGTAACATAAATAGAAACATGAGCCACGCACAACGGCCCAATCAAGAGGCCAAGTGCGGGAAATAGCCCAGGAAAACTAACTAACTAACTATGGCTTCATGCAGGGGAAATGGAACCGTTCTTTGGACAGAGTATTGCATTTTTGTAATCACATCGGCACAACCAGTAGCAAGGTGCTCATCCAGAGCCTTTCTGGTTTTCATCTGCGGAAGAGAACTTGAGCAAGATGCAGCATTTGCAAGCGGGACAAGACGAAAAATGACCAAAAGTTCCTTTCAACTTGAAGCATCTAACATACGAGAAAATATTGACGGCTCTTAGTTTGACCACTCTGGAGCAACTCAGGGCAAGTCGACGTCCCCGAACTGCAGATTATTTACACCATGAACACCAGATTATTTACACTTGAAACTAACAGCAGGTAGACCAATCGAGAGACTGGAGTAATCTGGTCGCAATTGGAAGTAAGGGCGCTGGGTAACACTCCTGGCTATCTTGCGGTTAAGGCGTTGGCCTCTTACGGGTTTGTAGCGGAGCTAGACGGTGGACTGTTTTTGTCCTAAGTCTTCTGCGCTCACTCCAGGGAGATAGAACGACTAATTGTTAAAACTTCCTGAGGTGATGGACTCGCCCGCTGTAGTCGACAACTCTAGTTACACCTGTAACTCCAGTGTGAATCATTCCATTCAAATCGTCCGAAACATTTCCTAAGCAGTAGAAAGGTAAACGAATGGAATGCTCTCCCTAGTGAAGTGATCAGTGCCAAAAGAGTCAATGACTTCAAAAATAAACTGGACTTATTCCATAATAACTAATGCAAACACGGACTCAGGATCATCAGCTCAAGCTGCCTGCCTGTTAAATATATAATAATTTAATGTAATTAAATATATAATCCCATAACCTCAGGAAGTTTTAACGATAGTGATCATTCTATCTCTCTTGAGGTGAGTGTAGATGACTTACATAATGGGCCCTTGCTGAGTTGGCCACGAAGACCCATTCTGTTCCGGGTTGGTCACACTCACGGGTCAACACCTATCCGACGACCTCCACGCATGAAATGTGAGCCTGGGTAGGACTCTGGCCTTATGGTTAGTTTCCCCTGGGAATCAACCTTCTGGCGCTCCTGGACGGTCTGCGCACCGTGCGGCATAAGCCAATCGACTGTGCACTCTGACTAACAGTCGGGGGGGTCTGGAAGCAGTACTGTTTCCTATAGAGCGGGGGTGGTTGCAGACCTTACAGCGACTGCTCTTGAAACGACCATTGGCTATCCAATCCTGGGTGAACAGCCGGGCAAAGGACGTTGTGGTCCGCGATAGATTCGGTAAACACCATTTCACCACTTCGTAATGGAGAGGACCGCGCAAGCGACCTCGAACTCGTAGCCAATCGAGAGACTGGAGTAATCTGGTCACAATTCGAAGTAAGGGCGTGAGTGTAAGCCCGCTGGGTAACACTCCTGGCTATCTCGCGGTTAAGGCGTTGGCCTCTTACGGGTTTGTGGCGGAGCTAGACGGTGGACTGTTTTGTCCAAGTCTTCTGCGCTCACTCCAGGGAGATAGAACGACTAATCGTTAAAACTTCCTGAGGTGACGGGCTCACCCGCTGTAGTCGACAAACCAAGTTTCTTCTAATTGGGCGTTTGCCAGAAAATATTGTTTGTTGGGGTTGCTTTTCCCAATATGAAGCACTACACATTTCTCCGTGTTTAAGGTAAGCAATATTTAGTTATTAATAAAAATAATAAAATAAACTAACACCTTACCTACAAGGCAAATTGAAGTTATTCCTCCGAAATATTCCTCTAAAAGTCTTTCAATTTCAGTTATAGATTCCGAAGACACGTGATGATGAGCATAGACAACTTCTCCTATTGACTTTTCGTGATATTTTCTTTGTCTCCTTATGGATTTTTCTACCAATTTTATATTTGAATCAAGCCCTAGTACTCTTAGATTGTGTTTCTCATTTAAAATTTGTGTTAAATAGCCCTGGAATAAGAGGAGCAAACATTATGTAGCAAATGTTGAGCTCGGAGTTCAGGATGTTGGATGTAGTGCCAAAATATTTATTTATTTATTATATAAACAAATTATCATTAAAGTATGACAAAGCCATTGAAATATAATATAATCATAAACATTTATCGGAGAAACCTTTTTAAGCTATTGCATAGCTTTTATCGCAGTAGTCCCCGAGTGCCACACGTATTTTTTTCCATAAGTACCTACATAATAAGTGTTGCAACACTTCAGAAAAGAATAAAACACAAAGAATCAGCAAACGAAACTCAAACCGTACATGATTCAGCATATTATAGATTTCAATGAATTGGATTTGGAAGGTTGATTTGGATCAATAATAAACGCTTATGAAGAGTCACAATCAAATCAATTTTAGGTGGTACGAAGTTCACCGGGTCATCTCGTAGGCAATAAAATATAGTTATTAATGAAAGTAAATAATTAAAAACATAGTTGTTTTAATCATAATGGAATCGAAATCGAGAAACGACCAAAGCCTTTCAAAAAAGATAACGCAGTGCCATCTACTGTTTCACTTTGAAAGGACGCGGCAGTGATGCAGCAAAGACGCAAACCCCGATTGCTGCATAAGTAGTGCACTGCCTTATGATATAATAATGAAGAAGAAAAAGATACTTACTAATCCAGAACCCAATTCGACGACTACTGTGCTATCCGCCTTCAAACATACTTCCGCCACCCTTTTGGATAGCCTTACTATTTCATGCCTTTTCTTGTCGCTCAATGGTATATTACAGTATGCATCTTCTATACTTGTTTCATTCTCTGGTTGTCTGTCAAATTCTCCCGGAGGATGTAATTTCATCAAACGTACTAGAAAGCGCCGCAGAGCGATATTCGTGGTAGAGATATCGATATTTTGAATGTATTCAATATTATCGACGATATCTGTAAAATCACTAGGTAAATATAGGCCATAGCATTAATTATATAGGATATTATATTGCTCAATGCCATATTTGGAGATGTTGACTACGACGGGCGAATCCGTCACCCCAGGAAGTTTTAACGATTATGATCGTTCTGTCTCCTGTGGGTAACGTAGAAGTCTTTGGGATGATACAAAGCTACCGCCCAGCAAAGCCACGAACCTGCCAAAGTCCAACGCCTTATGGCAAGGCACTAGGTAGGTAAGGCAGTGAGCCCACCTCGCCCCTGACTAACAGTTTTGGCAGAATATCTCCGTCTGGAATTAAGGAGGTATCCTGAAGGTTAAGTGTCACAGTATGTTTTGGCAACTCTTTTGCGCAAGTGACAAGCAGGTAGCGCTAATAACATTGTTCGGCGAAACTAACAGCAATTTATTTAGCCATCTATAATAACATTGATAATAATTGTTTTTAAGCTATTGCATAGCTTTTATCGCGGGCCTAGGCCAGCGCGGCGACCGAATGAAGAAATTTAACGAAAATTAATTATTTTAAACTGATAATTACGTCTAAACGAGTATTGCTTACGATTCGAAAAAAATATATGTTAAACAAGAACATTTTCCTAATATTCTTAGCTTTGAATATTTTAGATTTTGTTTATATTACATAGTGTAATTAATTTGTGAAACTAGGTCTAACCGAACACAAAAACGACTACTACGCAAATACTATCTGGCGTATTATTATGAAACCTGCACCATTTTAAAGATAATTTAACTATCTATCTTTTTATCTACGATTTTTTTCGAATAGTCAAAGAATAATATCCGGTTTGTTTGCTTTATCGAATAAAACTCGTGCGCGGTGCTCTATTGGAGGACGTTTAAATTATTCCGAATCGATTCGGAATAATTTCAACGTTTTCCGATAGAGCGCAGTTATCTGATATCAGAAAAAAATTTCTTCATACTGCATAAATAAAATAAATAAATAATTATAATTGCATAAGTTGTTAAAAAATGCTATGCAATAGCTTTACCGCGGCAGTCCCCGAGTGCCACACGTATTTTTTTTGACGTGACGTCTTATAAATCGATGGAGCCTGCTGTACTCCGAAAAAACATGACTCATGCGGCGTTACCTTGCTCTAAGGCGTTCCATTTATTATATTTATTGTTCAATATAAATGCTGCCATCTACCGGTTGCGACAAGGAGTATTTACTAACCTCAGTCTAAAATAGTTTGAATGAAAATCACTAGATTTATTTAGATTCTTGGCATAATTTTATATGTATTCTTGATATACGGAATGTTATTACTGAACGGACAATTTTCTTGTGGGTACAGTGCAACGTGCAAGTGCAACGAAGTAAGCAACTTTTATTAAAAAAAAATAAAAAAGTATGAAAAGCTATCATTACGATGCGCTATCTAGCGGTTAGTAAAATGTCGCTGATATTGTTTATTTACGACGTATTACCTACCGCTAGATGGCGCAGCGTGCTCAAACGCTTCTCAAACCGTTATTTAACAGTTTAAGATTTCAAACTTTCAAATTAAAAAAAACAATAAACTTTAAACAATAAACAATTATACAATTATACTGCTATACAATAATACATTTACATGTTGTAGTCAAATCGGTGAGTATAAAAGCATATATTTTTGGGTGTTTGTAATAAACAATATCAGAATCTTAAATGAAACAGCTTCAAATGCAACTATTCCATCAGTATTTTCTTATGACGTCACGTTCAGCTATCATCAGTAAACCGACTTTACAGACAACCGATTTTTTTTTATAAAGGACTGATTGATTATAAAAACTAGCGCTTCCAATCTTGGTATACCGAGATTTCGAAATACCGAGATACCGCATGATTTCATCAGTCCTGCTCTCTGCGAGATTGGAGTGCGAGATCCCGCAGGATTGAAAATTATTCCACCAAACAGTATAATTAGAAGGGAAATAACCCTTCGGCTACGTAACAACCAAATTTGGTTGCACATCAGAACACCGTTGACTATGTAACGACCAATATTCAAACGCATCCTAATTCATTTTCTAATTCAAACACATCCTAAAATCCATATCAAATATCTCATTATTACCATAGATACATAGACGGCCGCTACAATAATTTTGCGCGTCATTTCGCGGATATTTCTGGTAAAATTCCATTGTCAAACATCATCATTTTTTTTTTGAGAAATCAAAATTTTTATTACTTTTTATGAGATTTATTTTTGTATGTAAATAAGCAAAACGAAATATTACCTTTGATAGAGTATCTAATGAAGATCAGGATAGTATTAACAATTTCTAAATAGGGTTCCGTATTTTTCCGTGAGACAAGTACAAGTTAGAAATGCCAAGTTTTTTTCGCTTTTTCGACTTTCTCATATCTTATATATAAAAATGAATCGCCGTGCGTTAGTCTCGCAGGATCTCGGAAATTACTCGACCGATTTAAATTATTTTTGTTTTATTTTGTTTGGATTGATTCAGGGGTGGTTTACAAAAAAAATATTTAGGAAAAACTCAAAGAAACAACTGAAAATCGAAAAAATCGAAATTGGTCATTTTGGGAACATTGGCCACTTTTTAGATGGCTATCGCGGCGATCGTATTGTTTGACAGCTGCTCTATCCATAACTGTTTTTCATTCCGTACAATGTGTAAAATTTCACAAGTTTCAAGTCAAAAAAGTCAAAAGTCAAAAAAAGTCGAAAAAGTCGATAAAGTCGAAAAAGTAAAAAAAGTCGCAAAAGTCAAAAAAGTCTAAAGTCAAAAAGGAGAAAAAGTCGTAAAAGTCAAAAAAAGTCGAAAAATTCAAAAAAATCAAAAAGTCGAAAAAGTCTAAAGTCAAAAAGTAGAAAAAGTCGAAAAAGTCGTAAAAGTCAAAAAATTCGGAAAAGTCAAAAAGTCGAAAAAGTCAAAAAAGTCGAAAATGTCGGAAAAGTCCAAAAAGTCGACAGGGTCGAAAATGTCGGAAAAGTAGAAAAAGTAAAATAAGACAAAAAAGCCGAAAAAGTCGAAAAAATCGAAAAAGCCAAAAAAATCGAAAAAGTACAAAATAACATCTCGCCCTGTATGCTCGATAGTAACTTCCAGGCGTTACCCGAGAGACCTGATTGCTATCACCATCACAGGCAATGACGGATACCCATTGTATCGTCGCCAAACAGTTGCGGACAATGGGCGATCTGCAGTTGTGAAGGTTAAAGGGCAAGATGTAAATGTGGTCAATCGTTGGATTGTGGCTTATTGTCCAAGGCTTTTAAAGCGCAAATCAATGTGGAATACTGCAACTTCATCAACTCGATAAATTACATATAATATGCAAATACGTAAATTAAAGCGATATGGCTGTTTTCGCTGTGAGGAATTCAAACGCGGTGTATCTCAGTATCAGACGCGTCGCTATGTCAGCAGCAACGAGGCGATTAGGCGCATCTTTTCCTTTGCGACAGAAAGACAATCTACAGTTGTACACTTGGTAATTCTGGAAAGCGGAATTTAGATTCCCCAAGCGTCTGGCCTTCACGATAACAAATCACGCATGTTGGGAGTTTGCGGAATTAACTTGGAATTTCCGTATTTCGCGCATGGACAACTGTATGTCCCGTGTTCGCCAAGCCATCGGTCGGAAAGCCATCATTTTTGTTTATTTACGCGCCGGAAAACAAAACAAAAATATATTTTACCAGAATGTTTTGTGTTGAATGAGAACTGCATTTATATATTATCATGTAAATTAAATACATTGAATTTATTTCAATCACATACGACTTTCATTTAGTCACCAAACGAAACTCAAACCGTACATGATTCGGCCATTTTATATATTTCAATGAATGAGATTTGGCAGGTTCATTAGGATTAATAAACGCGTATGAAGAGTTACAATTAAATAAATTTTAAGTGGTACGAAGTTCACCGGGTCTCTATGTATGAAATTTCAATGCGATCATTGCACTTATGATTTTTTTTATGATTGCTATAGTAGTTCCATAGTTATAGTACTTTTTGTCGAGCGCGGCGATGTTGCAAGTAATTCCCATAAATTGGCGCGGTCTGCCATGAAATTATGCCGCTACTTGACCCTTTGGCTATGTAACGACCAAATTTGGTTGCACATCAGAACACCGTTGACTACGTAACGACCAATATTGGCGGCTTGCTCCCGGAGTGCACAGTAATATTATTTTTTAATTCGAACGCATCCTAAAATCCAAACCAAATATCTCATTATTACCATAGATACATAGACAGCCGCTAGAATAATTTCGCACGTAATTTCGCGGATATTTCTGGTAAAATTCCATTGTCAAACATCATCATTTTTTTTTCGAGAAATCATCAAAAATTTTATTGGTTTTTATATTTAAATATTTTAATATCTAAATATTTTTGTATGTAGATAAGCAAAACCAAATATTAATTTTGATAGAGAATCTAATAAAGATCACGGTAGTATTTAATTTTTTTAAATATGGTTCCGTATTTTTCCGTAAGGCAAGTACAAGTTAGAAATGCCGAGTTTTTTTCACTTTTTCGATTTTCTCATATTTATTCATAGTTATCTAATTGTTTTACAAAATGAGATTTCAATATTCTATATACGAAATTTCAATGCGATCATTGCACAGTTATTCTTTTTATGATTGCTATAGTAGTTCCATAGTTATAGTACTTTTTTGTCGTGCGCGGCGATGTTGCAAGAAATTATGCCGCTACTTGAGGGGTTAAGCATTTATTCCAGAAAATGAAGTGTAATTCGACATCCTCCATCGAAGCTCATGATGACAACGTGCCACTTTCTGTTGTGGCTGAAGGTAATGTTCACAGTCAAGCCGTTGATGCTGCCAACATGGAAGAGGTCACTGCTACAAGAGCTCTGACATTGCAAGAAGAGCTAAAGCAAACTTTAAACTCCGCCGTGACAAGTATTTGCCCAACGTCCGCTTGAATTCCTCTTTATCAAAACCACCATAAAGAAAGAGATGACTCTTTATGAATCAGATGGATCGATGTGTCGATACTTAACGCTAGCACGCAATGCCCTAAATTCTGTAGTGCCTACAAGCATAGAAGCTGAGCGGGCGCTCTCCGCTGCCGGTTTCGTGCAAAAACACTTCCAAAATGCAAAGTAAATTTATTTTCGTATTTGTTTTTTCTAATAAATATTTTTAACTTTAAGCATGCTATGTTTAGCTACTCACTGATAACCACTTTTATCGAAAAATGGGGCATCCCGTTATACCGGGATCCCGTGTCATTGTCATTTTTTGATCTCGCCTATACCGAGATCACGCAAGGCCATGCGGGATTGGAAGCCCTAATAAAAACCCATTATTAAAACCAATAATAACATTAAATTATTAGTGCTATCTATCGGAATTTAATTTCTAAAAGAGCCAACTCTACTCTCTATCTAATAAGGATGGCTTTCCAACATCTGTCAATAGAGATTTTTATCAAGATCTACAAGGCATATGTGAGACCTATTCTTGAGTATGGCTATCAGATCTGGAACCCTTACTTTTGCAAAGATGTAGATATTCTGGAAAAGGTTCAGCGAAGGGCAACCAAAATGCCAGTGGGCCTGAAGAATAGGAATTATGAAGATCGCTTGAAATTACTTGGAATTACTACACTCAAATAAAGAAGACAAAGAGGGGACCCGATTGAGACATATAAAATTCTAACACATTATTACGATGTACCTGCACTGAAGAATATGTACAAATTCAATGTCAACACAAATCTTCGAGGTCACAACAAAAAACTCAACCGTACAAAATTTAAATCTAATCCTCTTAAGAACGTTCTGCCAAATAGAGTGGTGGACATGTAAAATAAACTACCATTTGAAGTGATTAGTGCAATCTCTGTCAATCAATTTAAAAACAGACTCGATTTGTACTTAAAAAAAAATACGTGTGGCACTCGGGGACTGCCGCGGTAAAGCTATTGCATAGCATTTTTTAACAACTTATGCAATTATAATTATTTATTTATTTTATTTATGCAGTATGAAGAAATTTTTTTCTGATATCAGATAACTGCGCTGTATCGGAAAACGTTGAAATTATTCCGAATCGATTCGGAATAATTTAAACGTCTTCCGATAGAGCGCATTAATTTTATTCGATAAAGCAAAAAAAACGGATATTATTCTTTGACTATTCGAAAAAATTCGTAGATAAAAAGATAGATAATTAAATTATCTTTAAAATGGTGCAGGTTTCATAATAATACGCCAGATAGTATTTGTGTAGTAGTCATTTTTGTGTTCGGTTAGACCTAATTTCACAAATTAATTACACTATGTAATATAAACAAAATCTAAAATATTCAAAGCTAAGAATATTAGGAAAATGTTCTTGTTTAACATATATTTTTTTCGAATCGTAAGCAGTACTCGTTTAGACGTAATTATCAGTTTAAAATAATTAATTTTCGTTAAGAAATTTCTTCATTCGGTCGCCGCGCTGGCCTAGGCCCGCGATAAAAGCTACCTATGCAATAACTTAAAACTTGTTAATATTGTTTATAGTAATATTGTTAATATTGTTTAGCTTTACAAGATCTGATCTGGAAGTATCAACAAAGCTGCCTCTCCAGAATAAATAATAATAATAATAATAATAGGCTGATTAAATCACATAAATAATACAGAGATATTAGGATGCCATCTATCATATCAGTCTACTTGAACATTAAAGCGCCTAAGTATAATGTATTTAACTCTATATAGCAAATAAAAAAAATATATCTTATAGAAAATAATATTAAAATAAAAAGAGCTATGATTTAACAATACATTTGTAATTATATTGTTATTTTATTTTGAGTTAGGATGTTTAGAATGCCATTTGGGCTACTAAATATAAGAGAAGATTAATCAATGTGTGAAAATATTAGTGCCATCTATACGATGGCTTTCTTAGTACAATCCTACCTGCCAAAGTATGGTATGGCATTGAGCAATATAATAACATGTATAATCAATAACCATAGCAAAGTGGTTTATTTATTTATTTATTTATTGTTTATTAACAATTATCAATACAAGACTAGATACGAGATAATACGTAATAGTAAATATAGTCCATCGTAGAGTTAACTGTTCCATGGGAATCAAATATCCCAAAAGACCACGAGTACAAATTAAATAAATACCATGACCTCGCAAATGCCGTCACCCGGAACGGCTTCACTGTTCACCTTCACGCGGTGGAAGTAGGTGCTCGTGGCCTGCCAGCTAAATCTTTGTTTCACCTTTTTAAAGATCTCGGTCTCTCCAGGAAAATAATCAACTCCTTTCTAGAAAAAATATCTAAACCCGCGATTTCTGCATCTCAAATTCTATGGCTTCGAAGGGGGAGTGAATGGGTGGTAAGGTGAACGCTCACATGTGGCAAGACAGCTATCCTAAACCTACCACCGCCGGTCGTAAGTCCGGAATCCACCCTTCACCTCCCAGAAGTGTAATAATTATATATGATGGGCCCGATTTTTGGTCGGTGAATTCCATGGCAGCTCCGTTTGTATTTATTTATATTTCTAGTACGTAAAACTGATGTAAATCTGTTGTTTTTTCAACAAAAAAAAAAACAATAAGTAACAGTTAATATAGTCCAAGAGGTAGCGACAAAAAAGTAAAAGAGTTTTGTAAAAGCTGATACTTTCAGATCATAGAATGCTGGGGTGGAGTTAGCAGGCCAGACTCCGGAATACCTGGCGCTGGCGTAGGAAAGGTGTAATTTTAATTAGTACCCCCAAAGTGTTTTAGAAAAGCTGAAAGTTCATTAGTACTATTATTATTATTATTATGAATTTTACAAACAGGCAGCATAATTGCTGATATGTTTGAATATAAAACTGAGTACAATTACAATTTCTGTTTAAGATGGGCGTCTAATCCATTTTTGAATATGTAGACAATTATAGACGCGCTTTAACCACTTCAGCAGGTAAACTGTTCCACTGGTCCACAATCCGGTTGGTCAGGAAATGGAATCGTGTTTCTCCAGCTTAACCCGTTGAGTATGAGTCAACCAAATCTGGTCGCGAAACAATTATCCGTTGAGTACGAGTCGACCAAATCTGGTCGCGCGTTTTTTTTACTTCTTTGACGTTCTCATATTTATTCATAATTATCTAATTGTTTTACAAAATGATATTTTAATATTCTATATTCGAAATTTCAATGCAATCATTGTGCAGTTGTTCTATTTATGATTGGTGTAGTAGTTTCGTAGTTATAGTACTTTAAGTCGATGTCGCCGAAAATCCTGCAAAAGAGACAGATGCATCCATGAAAATACCCATTTACTCCAAGGGTTAAAGTTGTGTCCTCGCAGATGATGCTTGTAGTTTCTCTTGAAGATTGAAAGCAATTCGGGGCAGTTGAAGCATCCGTTGAGGATCTTATATGTCTCAATGAGGTCACCTCTGATCCAACGATCCTTGAGTGTACGCAGTTGCCATCTGAAGAGTCGTTCTGCATATTCCAGGTTTTTGAATAGAGCATACAGTGGATGCATATACAGAACTCAAAACAAATGGTCAGACTGCTTACATTTAAATTTTCATTTACATTGTCGTCGTGTCCAATTGACGGCTAAAGACCGCTCTTGGACGTGTCAAAATAATTGGGTTAGGTAGTACCTAAGTCTCGTTACTACTCTTTACTGAACATACATAGGTAGTCAAGAATTAACTACTAGATTGTCAAACTATAAATATAGATAATCAAAATAGAAGCCTAATATTTGAAGTAGTTAGTAATTCGAAAAGATACGTAGTAAAATTATGTATTCATCGTAATATTCAAACTGTCAGTAAAATGTTAAATAATCAAATTAAATCTACGTTATGCATTTTAAACTACAATAATACTCTACTTTTTAAGTAATTTAAACGGGCACAATATTTGAAAAATCATGGCCCTCAAATTCGGCCAGATTATAGAAAGGGTGGCCTATCAGCATTTCCTTAATGTTTTTTTAAATGTTATGTCCTCTAGCTGTTTAAATTTTGTAGGGAGTAGATTATAGAATTTAATGCTAAGGTACAAGTAGCTTAATAATAGAATGTGTTGCATTAGCATTACTCCATAAATGTAACAAAAATGAAGTCTATTATATTGCGCGGCACATTAGACTGATGCGTAATAGTTACCAACTATACGTACCGGCGTATTTGCATGGACTTCATTTTTGTGACATGTATGAAGAGTAATGCTGACATTTGTTTCGAGTTATTTATTGCATCCACTGTCTACTAGGGTTGTCGACTACAGCGGGTGAGCCAGTCACCTCAGGAAGTTTTAACGATTAGTCGTTCTATCTCCCTGGAGTGAGCGCAGAAGACTTGGACAAAATAGTCCACCGTCTAGCTCCGCCACAAACCCGTAAGAGGCCAACGCCTTAACCGCGAGATAGCCAGGAGTATTACCCGTCGGGCTTACACTCACGCCCTTACTTCCAATTGTGACCAGATTACTCCAGTCTTTCGATTGGTTACGAGTTCGAGGTCGCTTGCGCGGTCCTCTCCCTTACGAAGCGGTGAAACGGTGTATACCGAATCTATCGCGGACCACAGTGTCCTTTGCCCGGCTGTTCACTCAGGATCAGATAGCCGATGGTCGTTTCAAGAGCAGTCGCCGTAAGGTCCGCAACCACCCCCGCTTTGTAGGAAACAGTACTGCTTCCAGACTCCCCCGACTGTTAGTCAGAGTGCGCAATCGATTGGCTTATGCCGCACGGTGCACAGACCGTCCAGGAGCGCTAGAAGGTTGATTCCCAGGGGAAACTAACCATAAGGCCAGAGTCCTACCCAGGCTCGACCTTAATGCGTGGAGGCCGTCGGATAGGTGTTGACCCGTGAGTGTGACCAACCCTGAATAGAATGGGTCTTCGTGGCCAACTCAGCAAGGGCACATTAACTCCCACTGTCTACTGTCTACTGATGAATTTCAGCTTTCCAAAAGCTGTAAAGCTGCCATAGTACGCCAGTGCCAGGTGTCCCGAAGTCTGGCCTGCTGACTCTACCCCAGCATCCTATGGCCAAAACCCTGCTGATCTGAAAGTATCAACTTTTACAAAACTCTTGCACATTTTTGTCGCTGGCTCCCTAACTAATAGTAAATAGTAGATAGTAGTCTATGATTAAAATAGTACTCACCTTGACCAAAATGTTCGAGCATTTTTCCAAAAACATCCTCAAGTAAAATCCTAGTATTTGGGTAATTATACAAGAATTGATACTTCTTAAGGAAACTAACTGCTTCTTTAACATATTCTTCGTAAGACTCGAACCCGCAAGGAATTGCCATTGAACTGAAAATTGACATCAAAATCGTTCCACTCTCAAATCCAAAACTTTCTCTTGACAATTATTCTGCCGTCATAACAAGCTACGCCCTTATCTGATAAAAGTCTTAATGGAGAAAAGTTATGTTAACTATGCAGGCTGGCTACTTCGACGATTTAAAAAAATACAATGTTTGTAATCAACATGATTTTATTTTAATTCATTTTTATTTTATTAGTAATTTGTTATTAAATTATATTGATTTTCCTCTATCAATTTATAAAAAAATATATAATAAAACAAATAAATACTAGACAACTAGGTTTAGCCCTATAACCTCTGTCCTTGTACTGGAATGCCACAATGCGCTTCAATCCATTGCAGGGTCAAATAAAGTGATCCTGCAATGGATTAAAGGGCACAGCGACTCACTGGGCAACGACGCGGCAGACGAACTGGCCAGAAGGGGATCAAAGAAAATCGTATATGGACCGGAACCCATTATGCCCATACCCCAGGCCCAAATAAAAACATGGCTACGCAGGAAAACCGATGAAACCCACCTTACAGAATGGAAAAAAAACGCAGGATGCAGGCAAACAAGAACGCGGTTCCGGAAGCGTCTAAAAAACTTGCCCGCAACTGCACCAGATTAAAAAGGGACAAAATCCATAAAGTCATAGGTACTATGACAGGCCACAGACAGCCCTCTATGCAGAGGATGCATGGAGGAAGAAGAAACGCCACAGCATGTGCTCATGGAGTGCAGGAGCGTGGCAGAGCAACGGGCAAGAATACTACAATCTCCAGCATCTGTCCCGGAGGCCTGTAGCAACCCAAACAGGCTGTTAACCTTCTGGGACAGCCTGGGTTGGCTGGAGTAACATAAATAGAAACATGAGCCACGCACAACGGCCCAATCAAGAGGCCAAGTGCGGGAAAAAGCCCAGATAAACTAACTAATATTATTATAAAGTTGTTTCATCTTAGCATACGTAATATATCATTTTTGCCAAACCTATGAAATCATTTTCATTTAGGTCCTTTATCCTTAGTGTTATCCATTATATCCCTGGATATAACGCTCGTACAAGACACGCTCCTACATATTGAAAACGCAAGAATAAGAGGGTTGGTTTTGCTGATTCTAAGTAACGTACTATTTAACCTCAAGTGTCCGAATAAAGCGGGTAGTTTTTTTATAACACGATTGACTTAAGTCTAGTAAATGTACTTTACAGATTAAGCAAAATTTTGCAAAAAAGTCCTTTTTTGTTATGATGGCAGTAATTTAAAAATTCTAGACGTTAAATAACTGGAAAACTCATGCGATGGATAATCACAAAATAAAAGTTTTTTTTTAAAAACAAAATACTTTATTTTATAAACATTAACTTGCTTAGGACTGATAAATATGTAATCATTGATTATATATGGTATTACATTGATCAACTCCATAGTACGATTTGGCAACCCTTCTATGCCGGTGAAATTCAGGTGGCGCTGATAGATTGACGGAGAAAGTGTTAGAAAAATTTATTTCGCAATCTATATTAACCCTTGGAGTAAATGGGTATTTTCATGGATGCATCTGTCTCTTTTGCAGGATTTTCGGCGACATCGACCTTAAAGTACTATAACTACGAAACTACTACACCAATCATAAAAAGAACAACTGCACAATGATTGCATTGAATTTCGAATATAGAATATTGAAATATCATTTTGTAAAACAATTAGATAATTATGAATAAATATGAGAACGTCAAAGAAGTGAAAAAAACGCGCGACCAGATTTGGTCGACTCGTACTCAACGGATAATTGTTTCGCGACCAGATTTGGTTGACTCATACTCAACGGGTTAACATTGACAATGAATTTTTTTTAAAAAAGGTTTTTTTAAAGAATTTTTTTTAAAAAAGCGTCTTTTAAAAAGGACTGATTAATTATTAAAACCCAATAATTTAACCAACGATAACAATAATAACATTCAATCATTAGTGCCATGTTTCACAATAAATAGTGACCTCAACAAACTCAGCGTTTGGACATCGGAATGGCTCCTAACTCTTACTGCTGAAAAATGTGTTGTTCTTCATCTCGGTAAAAAGAACCCTAAGAAGCCGTAATTTCTGGAATACACACGTCTTAGTGCTGTGAAATCACAAAGGGATCTTGGCGTAATAGTCACCGAAAACCTAAAATGGGAAGAAAACGTGACTGCATTGGTAAAGAAAGCAAACTCTCTATTGTTTCTAATTCAAAAAGCTTTTCACCATATCACAGAGGAACTTATTTTGGAACACGCCTATCAGATCTGGAATCCATACTTTACGAAGTATATCGATCTTCTAGAGAAGGTCCAGCGAAGAGCGACTAAATTGCCTTTTAACTTGAAGCATCTAACATACGAGAAAAGATTGTCGGCTTTCGGTTTGACCACTCTGGAGCAACGCAGGGCACGAGGTGACTCAATCGAGACATATAAGATCCTAACTGCATCGTATGACGTTCCTGGGTTGCAGACTATCTACACCATGAGCACTAACACACATCTGCGTGGGCATCATCTGAAACTCCAGCCTGAATCATTCCATTCAAATCCCAAGAAACATTTCCTCAGCAGTAGAGTGGTAAACGAATGGAATGCTCTGCCAAGTGAAGTGATCAATGCCAAAAGTGTCAATGAGTTTAAAAAAAAACTGGACTTATTCCACAGAAATTGTAATGCAAGCACGGACTCAGGCACATCAGCTTAAGCTGCCTGCCTGTTAAATATATAATAATAAAATAATAATAATAGTAGAAACAATGTATTGCAATCTAGAAATATGCGTGCTATACGAATGTAGAACTATGAATGTACGAATGTAGAACTATGAGTGCAATCTACACATTGCGTTTTGTAGTAAAATCCCAGTTGCCATATTGTAGTATGACATTGAGCAATCTAGTACACTATATAATCAATGATGTAACTACTGGCATTTAATTTGGGCCGGTGATAACGTTCCATTTTTCTGAATCGCGTTTCGTTAATTCATCGGAACCGGGCCCGATGACGCATCTCCCGGTTTGACGATCGCCGTTTAAGTATTTCTCGGCGACTGCAAAGCAATCGTCGACGGTTACGTTTAAAATGGCCGAGCGATGAGCGACCCACGCGTCGTAATCCAAACCGTTCAAAAAATCGGTCAGCCCCTGCGAATGCTCTGCAATCGGCGCGTCTACCTGCTGCAAGACTCCCAGCTTTGCTTCGTATAACGCCTGCTCGTCCAATATCGCTCGATTTTGCGTCAACCACTGAACCGTCTCATCGAACACGTTCAATGTTTTTACGCTGTTCGGATCGCGGTATGAATAGAATTGAAAGACGCCGTTCGAAACGGTCGCGCCGCCGCCGTACGCGCCGTTCTGCTCTCGTACAATCGGGTGCAGATATTTCAAACTGAGAAAACGCGCCAGCACGCGAAGCTTCGCGAAATCGACGTGAGTGTACGGTACGGTTGATACAGCGCTCGCACAGTAGTTCACTGGTAGACTCATTGAAACATGTATTCCGCGTCCGTTTTCTGTCTTTGCATCCGATTCGGTCCAGCGTATCATATTCACATCCGCGCTTGAAGCGTTCGCCGTTAAGAAACGTTCAGCGCAGCGCAAAACATTCGACTTTGATTCGCCGCTCGCGTTGATCGCGGCCCGCAAGCGACTGCGATTTAATACAAGCCGCGCTATCCCAGCGACGTCTTTTAAAATATCCGCAAACGATCGCTCTTTTGCCGCGTTCATCATGTATATAATATGAGAAACGCCGCTCAATTGCTCTGAAATCTCACCGCATCCAGATACGAGGCTCTGCGCCATTTGCATCGCGTACTGATGACCGCTCTGAACTAAACCCGGCGTCAAATTCGAAACGTAGTTATTGTACAACATTTCAAAACGTTCAACATCGTTAAATTTCGGTTGGGCGAATATTTCCGACCACAGGTCGAACATATCTGAAACGTTCGCATCAAGACAGTGACTATCGACGCGGACGCCTTCTTCGAATATCATCGGATTATCCAATTTCGGCGAGATATGTGTCGAGAACGATAGACCGGCCGTTTTCGAATTGACGAGCTGATCGAAGTCGCGATATGAGCGTTTATTTGTATCGAATTTCGAAGCTATCGCGTTAAACAGTGGGATCAGCATTTTCTGTTCGTTCTTCAAAGTGGTGACATCGAGAATGCCACGGAAATACGTAACTCCGTTCGTATCTGCTTCGCAGAATTGCACCGGTACCGTACCGAACGTGTCCATTCGGAGATTCGGACGTTTCTTCGTGACGTTTATATCACTGATCGCTAAACACGGTAAAACATCGATATTTTGTATTTTTTTTTGAACTTCGGCCAATTTGATCCCGTCGTTGAATACGGCAACACGTTCTTTCGGTGTCAATAATGCTATTTTCCTTTTGAGTACGTCGGCTTCTTGCGCTGAGAACGTCGCTTCGTATTCTCGGTCGGGACGCATAGTCATCGTTAAACGGTGCGCGTTCGACGCGAAATACTTTTCGACGAGTTTATTCAAGTAGCGTGGATCGTTTTGAAGTTTCGACTTGAGAGCGATTAGAAAGTCGTTGATTTTTAAAGCGTTTATCGTTGAACCACCATGGTTCCACAGCGCGACAATGTTGAATAGGAGGTTGAGACCGAAACGCGTTGATTGATGCATAATTGCGAGTTCTATGGAGTGCAACACGCTTGAAACGTGTTGCGGATCGAAGCCGTTTTCGATCGCATTTGCGATCGTTTGATCGATCGTTTTCGTTATGCGATCAAACTTCGTCGTTTCGACGTCTTGTAAACCGATCGTGAATAATGTGTCGCGCATTTGTGGGTCAAATCCGGTGACGCCGTTATATCCTCCGGATATGTTTGGTTCTATCAGACTTTTATAGAACGCTGAATTCGGACCAACGATCAATAATTCACTTAATAATTGCAATTCGAATGTCGAGTAAACGTCGCGTACGTCGTTCATTATGTAACCAACAGCGATTTGGTTTTGTTTTTCGAATGGCGCGCCCATTTGATCATATCGCGACCGTATTTCGACCGTTTTCGGTTCCGTCCAACGTTTCTGAGAGTGGACGACGCTGTGCTCCGGATCGCTAAATTCGTATTCCGATAAATACGATTCGTCGACGGTTTTTAGATGGTTTTCCAGTGGGAAATTTCCGTACGAGTAGATACGAGCGTTGCTCGGATGGTAATATCGAGCGTGGAACTTTCGCAAGTCCGAGTGGGATAGTTCCGGGATTTTGAGCGGGTCTCCGCCGCTGACGTATCCGTACGTTCCGTCCGGTAGGATCTCGTTCAGGAATTTCTGTCCGAACAATTGAGACGTTTCCGAAAAGGCGCCTTTCATTTCGTTGTATACAACGCCTTTAAATATGATTTCGGAGCTGTTGTCGTTTGGGTCGCTGTGTTCTAAACGCCAGCCTTCCTGCAGGAAATCTAACCGTTTTAAACTCGGTTTGAAAACAGCGTCTAAGTATATCGATTGTAAGTTTTTGAAGTCGGTTTCGTTTTGCGTTGAGAATGGGTAGAACGTGTAGTCCGGGCCGGTCATCGCGTTCATGAACGTCGCGAGCGAGCGGTTCAGCATTTTGAAGAACGGGTCGCGCACCGGGTACTTTTTGGAACCGCACAGGACGGTGTGTTCCAGGATGTGGGGCGTTCCGGCGCTCGTGAACGGCGTCGTTCGAAAGTTGATCGAAAAGACGTTGTTCGGGTCGTCTCGGTGCAGGTGCAGGTATTCCGTTTTCGTGCGCGAATGCTCCAGAAGCACCGCGGTCATTTTGAACTCTTCAATGCACTGCTTGTCCAAGCATTTGAAGTTGTGGTATTCTTCACCGATTTCGAAATCCAACGAGGCTTTCGTTGATAGTAAACGTTTGGTTTTTGAACCGCTTCGCTTGGCGAGCAGACTCAGACGCGGAAGCATCGTTCTGCAAAGATGAAACAAACATCTTCATTTCGCCTTCTTGTGAAAGTTTAGAGTTGACAGAATCAGCGTCATATTTTAGGCAGGCATGGAGCGGCTTATATTCATATTTATTTATAGATTTTTCACCTTAAAACTAACGCAGAATAGCAAATTTACATTATACTAGCTGACCCGTGCCTACTTCGTTGGGCGGTAAAACTTTTTACCTGTGATGAAATTATGAGTGTGCTTCGGTTTGTACTGAGTGCTATGATTTATTTCCTGACTGCCAAAAGAAGGGTTATATTTTTACTGCATATGTATGTATGTATTTGCATGCCAATTTGACTATATTACCGTTATTTGTGAGTGTCTTCTTGTGAGTGTCTTATTTGTGAGCGTATTATCTCTTTAACTATTTATGCAGTAAAAGGGAAATGTCTTTTGTTTTAAACACTTCAGACGATAAATTTACTTATTTTGGTAAGAATTCATAATTGTTGATAATATGACCAATAAACTTGACCTAACGATTTGATTTTTGTATGTATGTATGGCATATGTATGTATGTAAATGTATGTATTTCGCCTCGCTCAAGTGGTGCATATGGAAGCGAACGAATATTACCATCAAAACCAAAGTACGACTATACCGAACGTTGGTTCTTCCCATTCTTCTTTATGGATCGGAAACGTGGACGTTACTACAATCGGACCTCAAAAAGTTCGAAGTCTTCCGAATGCGATGCTCGAGGCAGATTCTCTGTGTCTCACTCCGCGACCGAATTCGAAACGAGACCATTAGAGAAAGATGCGATCTAGTAACAACGATCGAAGAAGAAGTACAAAAACGCCGACTACGATGGTTCGGCCATGTTTGCCGAATGAACGATAATCGCTTGCCACGTAAACTTCTTTGGCGAGACCGTCCGACAGAATGGAGAATTCAGCGATAGGCACCGAAGAAAACCTGGCTAAATAACATCAAAGACGACCTTAAAAATCAACGATTATCGGCTAGGGATTCTCGAGACGTGGCAAAAAATCGTCAAGAATGGAAGCGAATCGTGAATGGAGTACGAGATCCAGCGGCACCGACAGCAGCGTATTGGTTGCAAGGGCGACCCCCTCCTCAATCGCCGGCTACGGAATAAATAATAATAAAAATAAATGTATGTATGTATTTGCATGCCAATTTGACAATAATACCGTTATTTGTGAGTGTTTTCTTGTGTGTCTTATTTGTTAGCGTATTATCTCTTTAACTATTTATGCAGTAAAAATGAAGTCTTTTGTTTTAAACACTTGAGACGATATATTTACTTATTTTGATAAGAATTCATAATTGTTGATAATATGACAAATAAACATGACCTAACGATTTAAATTATTTTTTAAATATAAAATACTACTTTTTGTGACTTAAATATAAAAGTTAGACATATGCTGTCGCTGAATTTTTTGTAGGCATTATCAAGCTCTACAACTTTTCTCTAGAACTTAATCATATATCTCTCATCGTTAAGGCAGCGTTAGTTAGAAACGTTTTTGTTCGACCGTTTTTTCTCCGACTTACTTGCAAATCAGACTACCACGAAAAAGTCTTTTCATTTTTCGGATTAATATATAGCCTATGACACTAACAAATAACGTGGCTTTCTATTGGTAAAAGAATTTTCAAAATCGGTTCAGTAGATCCAGAGATTACTTCCTACAACGTCACAAACTTTACCTCTTTATAATATTAGTATAGATTACTTATCAAACTAAATACGGATGTAAAAGAACAAATTTATGAAGAGTTTGCTTGTTTGTTTGTTACTGTTCTGTATTGTGAAATTTCACAATGGGCGGATTTATTGTCATAAGACAATATCTTACAACAATATCTTACTATGATGTTTTTATATGTATTAGTGCGTGTAAGTCCAAGGGCGGTCCTAGCCTTACATTTTGGGGGGGGGGGGGGTCGCCGTTATGGACTTAAAGTTTTTTGATCGGACCAATACCAAGTCCTAACCTAAAAACTCAGATTGATCAATATTGAATAACTTATCAGGTTTTTAATCCTTCAGGTTAAAATTAATTGAAACATTAAATAGTAAATCAATTATTTAATATGTAAAATAAAGACGGGAATTACAATATAAACTCTAATTTGGTCTTTGAACCCTTTGAATATCTTGTAATCACAGCATCCACATCAATATCAATGTCCCTGTGAATGTTCAGGAGAGCTAGACCGACAAGGCGTTCTTCTCCCATGGATGCTCGGAGCCAACTTTTAACGCGACGCAGAGTTGGAAAGCTCCGTTCTCCAGTGGCAACACTTACTGGCAATGTCGCAAGAATCCGAAGCAGGCAGTTGATGGATGGGTACAAGTCATTGTCACATTGTTCAATTATTTGCATCAGACAAGTGAGAATGGCTTGTTTTGGGGCAGATTGTGACAGTCGCTTCCACGTAGCTACCCACAATTGATATTCTGCAACAACAGACGAAACTGGTACCTACTCCCAAAAGTCCACTGTAAGCATCGGCTACCTCTCGTAAAACTTGTATGTCGTCATCACTGTAAGAGGTTCGTGGCAAGAGCACATTCAAATTGAAAGTTTCATTATGTCTGGAGACAGGGATGTCGCCAGGCAAAAGCCATGATGGAGCAACCACTACAGAAGAAAACCAAGGCCCTACTTGACATGAGCAAGAAGAACCTTAGAACCACTATCGGTCTCCTCACCGGACACACGACCCTTAGAGCTCATCTATTCAACCTTGGCTTGACTGAGAGCAAGGATTGCCGAATATGTGGCGAGGAATCTGAAGACAGCATACACATTGTTGGCTGCTGTCCAGGGCTCGCCGCCAAAAGACACAGTTTACTGGGATGAGCCTTTCTCGAACCCAGCGATCTGCCCAACTTGAAGGTCAGTGACCTACTTGGACTGGTAAGAAGTACCGGGCTACTAGCTGACCATTGACCTAACCACACAGTGGATAGTTACAAAAGACCTTACAGATCTAGGTGACATCAAGGGCTGGAAACAAGCCCCCCACTCCATCTACTACTACTACTACAATGTCTGGAGACAGGCGATCTTTCAAATCAATTATGACACTGTCTAACAATGGCACATACATTACTCTGCGGAAGTAATCCTCGCTAGAGTTAGCCGGGACATTTGCACGCTGCGTTTGACGAGATACTGTTCTCGGCATCTTAATAACACTGTCCAATTCTGATGCTACCTCAGTAATTTCTGAATAAAGTTGACTAAATATTGTCTTCGCATTTAGACTCTTGTCGATTTGTAAATAAAACTTAAAGTTCCCCTTTAATATACAATAATGTATTTATGGAAACAAGTGTATTTGAATAAGGGGCTTATTATAAGCCATATATATTTAAGATTTTGGGGGGGGTCATGACCCCCTTGGCCCCCCCCCTGGGACCGCCCTTGCGTGTAACAAGTGTATGTTATTGAATTCGATCGACAGAATTGAAATGTTAAAAAACTTGGAATTCTAATAGATCAACATCTTTCTTGGCAAGATCAAGTAAACCAAGTAAGTCGTCGCATTTTCCATGGTTTTCATAGTCTCCGGCGGCTTCAAAGATTTCTCCCCATGTCATATAAAGAAATGATTGTGTCCACACTCTTAACGCCTATACTTGACTACGGTGATGTTTGTTATATAGATGCCAGTGAGGTTATTTTGAACAAGCTGGAGCGTCTGCAAAATATCTTACTCAGGTATGTTTTAATTTTGCGAAAGTTCGACCACATCAGCTGCTTTCGCGAGCAACTTCATTGGCTTCCTATTCGCGATCGAAGAAATTTGCATACGTTGTCGCTACTCTACAACATACTCAATAACCCCACTTCACCCTCCTATCTCAAGGAGAATTTCCACCCTTTGGGAGGCCACGGTCTTCCACTTCGATCAAGCCGGGATAACACACTCGCCATTCCGATACATCATTCTTCCGTTTACACGCACTCTTTTACAGTCTATTCTGCTCGTTTATGGAATCAGCTACCTCACTCTATCAGGCATGCACCTTCGTTGCATACTTTCAAAAAGTTGTTGCATACTTTCAAAACATTTATTTTTACACAGCCACTAACCAAATACCTCACCTTGTCCTCTCTTTTATCCTTCCCTGGGCAGCCTTAGCATAAGTTACTGACATATATTTGTATAAGTTTATTTTAAATTTAACTTATAGGTCGATGGGCCACGTCGGACAATGAAACAACGGCGGCTTGGATGCGACGTAAGATTTATTTCTGAACAGCTGGTGCGGTTACGTAAGATACGGAGCGGGCAGCAAAGCAACGTGCGCTCCGCCCGAGGATCAATTTATCACTGGTGCCCGGTGCGCGCCGCCGCCGGGCGGCCGCTTCGCGCAGCGGACTTTCCAAACAGTGTTGTCAACTTTGACTTTAATTATGATGATGTACATGAGAGAATAAAACATTAAACATAAAGCGTCGAGTTTGATGCCACATCCTTTACTACTTCTTTGTGTATTGTACTGTGAAAATTAGGAATTATTTTATCAAATGGTTGACTGTAAGATATCGCTATAGCGATAAGTCCGCCATTGTGCATAAATTGTCTTCTTTATAAAACCAGTGTAATATTCATTATGTTTTTTATAGCACAATAAAGTTATTCTATTCTATTCTATTTATTCTATAGAATTGAAATGCATTTCCGTTAATTTCATCCCCAAAGTAAAATGGTGACGCAGCCGGGAGTCGAACCCGGAAACTTACAATGTAAGATCAGGCAACCTAACCACTATGCTACCAAGGAATGCCCTGATGAATGTGTACATTATAAAGCTCTAAAAATGGGGCAGAAAAGATTCCACAGATTCTGGTACATATAGATATATGGGTATAATTCTTGTATCTGTGGGAGCCCTGTCGCTCCACATACCCACAACAAAAAAGTAATTTCCACGGAACGAAAACCGCAGACTCGCTCAAACCTACACGAGCCAGCTGCAGTTAATTTCCAACTAAATTTGGCAAATTATGCCCAGGCAAGCGATGACTCATGTCATTTCTTCTGATCGATACACATGTTACACCCCACTCATAGCTATTTACGTCACCGCTGAACGGTATAAAACGTGGTACATTTCAATCGATCGCCATCATTCCCTTGGTGGACCAGTACGCGGTTACAATCATTCCCTTGGTGGACAAGTATCGCGCTACACCTCTGCATCATTCCCTCGGTGGACAAGTACACGGCTATAGCTATCGCGCTACACTTCATTATCAAGCAGTACCTGCATTATCCGCGATACCGATCGTCAAGCCTCGCTCCTCGACTACACCCTTCGGACACACTACTACGACTTCACCTCGCGCCCACACTACTACACAACGGCGAATTAACAATCAAGGCGTTAAGAACTGGCGACTTCAACTCAATTCACTTCAACCTTCTGATTAAACACTTCTACTTCGACATCCTCGACTTTCATTCACGGAGAAAACTTCATGATGGGAACCACCCTTCGCTCACGATCAATTGGAGTCCAGTGAAGGGTGGCCCATCTCACATATCTATCAGATCTGGAACCCTTACTTTTGCAAAGATGTAGATATTCTGGAAAAGGTTCAGCGAAGGGCAACCAAAATGCCAGTGGGCCTGAAGAATAGGAATTATGAAGATCGCTTGAAATTACTTGGAATGACTACACTCAAACAATGAAGACAAAGAGGGGACCTGATTGAGACATATAAAATTCTAACACATTATTACGATGTACCTGCACTAAAGAATATTTACAAATTCAACGTCAACACAAATCTTTGAGGTCACAACTAAAAACTCAACCGTACAAAATTTAAATCTAATCATCTTATAAGAATATTCTGCCAAATAGAGTGGTGGACATGTGGAATAAACTACCATTTGAAGAGATTAGTGCAAGCTCTGCCAATCAATTTGAAAACAGACTCGATTTGTAAGTAAAAACTTGTTTATTGTTTATATTATATTGTTAATATTGTTTATCTTTACAATATCTATCTGGACGTATCAGCAAAGCTGCCTGTCCAGAATAAATAATAATAATAACAATAATAGTATCTGATAGGACTTTTTTTTTTTATTTAAAAAAAAATGTTTTGGAATTATTTTTTAGTAATGATTTTGCATAACTCCTAACTTGGCATAGCCTGTTCCAAGGAAAATTTATTTTTTTTATGGAATTTCTGTTACATTATTTTAAATTTTAAAGCTGAGTTTTATGAAGATGTTAGGAAATGGTTATTGTTAATTTTTAAAATAACGCGATAGAATCGGTGTATACCGAATCTATTGCGGACCACGCAGGATCGGGTAGCGGATGGTCGTTTCAAGAGCAGTTGCCGTAAGGTCCGCAACCACCCCCGCTCTGTAGGAAACAGTACTGCTTCCAGACTCTCCGACTGTTGGTCAGAGTTCACAAGCTATTGGCTTACGCCGCACGGTGCGCAGACTGTCCAGGAGCGCCAGAACGTTGATTCCTAGGGGAAACTAGCCCTAAGGCCAGAGTCCTGCCCGGGATCGCACTTCATGCGTGGACGCCGCCGGATGGGTGTTGACATGTGAGTGTGACCAACCCTGAACAGAATGGGTCTTCGTGGCCAACTCAGCTAGGGCCCATTAGCTCCCCACACATAGACATTTAGCGAAACCTCGCCAACAGGGCGCTGTCTGTACGTGTTGGTAGCCTAAAATTTAGGAAAACAGGAAGACAGAATGCCAGAAGGCAGCCGGCGAAACGACAATGTTTTTACATGCTTCTAAAATACAATCTACAAACTGATCTTAAAAGTCACCTAAAAAGTAATTAACCATCGCACGAATTTTTCAGTTGAAACGCTAAAAAAAGTTAGAAATATACTCACATGATACCTAGTATCCTTTGATTCCGGTCGAAAAAAACAATAAAAGCCTGTTTTTTTTATAGTAAAATAACAAAATACGAATCAAGCCGCATAACCTCAAAACTCAAATTCAGTTTGACAATTCACTGTCATTATGACATTTCTCAATATTATTACGCAATCGAGACTGCGCGATCAACCTACCAAAAATTCAAATTAAGATGTGAGCGTCTCTTTCCCTCGCGTGGGGAATCCGTACGAGTAAATGAGCAACTTTTGAGAAACGGTGTAAAAAATAGTTTTTGTATTTTTTTTTAATTTAAACAGCATATTTTTTTAAATAAAAGTCGGTCGAGAACAGTCGGTCGCATTGCAGCCAAAGGGGGGCGCCAGTTTTGCATGCGGCAATTTTGCACAAATGTCACTTTTGACAGGTCCAAATTTGTTGAGGGCAGATTTGCAGGAGGCAACCTTGCAGGAAGCAACCTTGCAGGCGGCAACCTTGCAGGCGGCAACCTTCAGTACAGTTTTTAAGTTTTTCTGTTAGGTTAGGTTAGGTTAGGTTTTTCTTTCCCTAAAATCGAAGTGACATTAATTACCGGCATCCTTGTAGTGGATGACTTTTATACATCAAACTAAACATTAAAAAAAATGTTTTAAGTTTTTCTGTTAGGTTAGGTTAGGTCATTTTGACATTTGCAAAACTGCGTTCTGCAAGATTGCCTTCTGCAAAACTGCCGCCTGCAAGAATGCCGTCTGCAAGATTGCCGTCTGCAAATTTGCCTTCTGCAAGTTTGATGGGACCCCAGCCAAAAAGTCGGTCGCATTGCAGCCAACCGTCTCGAGTCTACAAAACATCGAGATGGTTGGCTGCAATGCGATTTTTGTACTGTTGGCTATATTATACTCTTCAGTACAAACAAAAGATCAAATGTACTGAGTTCCGCATCTTATTTATATGATCAGTGGAGATGGACGTCAAATTAGCTTCAACTGCGTCCCTCATGTTTTGCGCAATAGCGCACTATACATAATTATGAATATATTAAAAGTAAAAACAAAATGATATCATCCATTCATTATTTCATATTCAAACCAACTGAGATTTTTTCAAGTAGGATTTTTTACTTTACTTTTGTAATTTCTGTAACTAGATAGCAAGGGATTCCCTTTTTTTCAAAATTTCTACATGTTTTGTCAATGACGCGTCGTAGTTTTTATATTTTTTCATAAAATCTTTAGGATTTACATCCCAAAAAACATGTTCGGTTTACTGTATTCAAGAAATTGCAGCTAAAATTGTTTCATCCAGTTTACGGTAATTTTGTAGGAAAACTCAACAATATATTAATTAGGAACAGACACGACTAGGTACACACCGACGCTGCCAAAAGTCAACTGAGCGGCGCGTGAGTGTGGAGACTATGCGCGTTCGCACTAAGTTCGCGCTTCGCGGTCCCTTTGTCGCGGGACAGAAAACCGACAAAAATCGGGAAACTGGGCGCGAAGAATGTGCGAGGCCGCGAAAATGCAATACGGTTCCACACTACGCGTTCGCGCACCTTCGCTGTTCGCGGCTTCGCGCGCGATTCGCGGACCACAGTTCGCGGACTAAGTGTAGAGCGGCCACTAGTTCGCCATGAGAAGGTGGAGGGATGAGGGTATAGACACACTAGTCCCACGTACGCAACGTGAAGCGTTGTTGTGCACACTTGCCCCACGCATGCAACGCATAATATGTGGCATTAGAAGCTGTTGTCACTTAGTACTGTGTACAACCGCTGTACAATATGTTTTCTCATTTTAAGAGTGAGTTTGAGAACGATTTATTCAGTTATTTTTAAATAAATATGTCCGCAACAAAAAAAAGAAAGTAATATTAAACGATTATACTTACATATATCTAATGTTTATCTAACCTTTCTTATTATACTAGTTGCTACTTTTTAACAATTTTAATACTATATACTACATATTTATCTAATTACTCGATTGCCAAGAAATACCATTACTGTACTTTGCAGTTGTGCTAAGTTCACCGTCCAAATATCCAATTCCAGCTCAGTGAAGCAGTGTTGAACGATGTTAGTTCTAGCTCGCGGTAACGCGAACAATACGTGAGTCCTTGCACGGTTGTAATTGGCGGGTAAGAAACAGACCGATTCTTCTAAGGATGGTCGGATTATCAACGAACCCCCTAAGCAGTTTATATATGTGGCAGATCGACAGCCAATCTCTTCTTACCCTTAGTGAGTTGTACCCAACCATCCCCAGAATAAATGCCGTAGGATATAGAAAGGGATAATATCCATGCTGTTTAAAGTACAGGAACCTCAGAAAGCGTTTCTGTATACTCTCCAGCCTGGATATGTAGCTATTTTCGTAAGGAATCCATATTGCCGTTATCAAAAAATCGTTCCATTTTGTTCCATATTGCCGTTATCCCAATAGTCGTTATCAAAAAATGCTTTATTCGCGATTTATAACCGAAAAACTAAATTAAATGCATTTTTACGGGGGGGGGGGGCGTTTAGCACTATATATTTAAAAACATTTAATTTTAATATTTTATAAAATTATCCAATATAATACAATTGATTTTGCGAAGCAGATAAGATAACATTTGTGTGGATTTTATCACCCCACTAGATTGTATATCTGTTCTGGGGTGATAGTATTTAAGACTTCACTTTAACCATAGTGACTTCACTTTCTTTTTTTATTTTTTTTCTCATTCATTCCGATCGCTCATTCATTCTTATAAATTTTAAGGTTAATAGAAATATATAAATGTGTATATAAATAAAGAACTAATATTAAATAAAGCAAATGAAAATATTTATGTTTATAGATAAGTAAAATAAATAAATATATAGATTAATATATAAATTGACCGATACATTAAGTAGCCTAAAAAGGTTTCTTACTATGCACATATAAAATTGTGAATTTAATTAATTAATATAATATTATCAATTTATTTTGAACTTAATCAACCGAAACATATTTCTTATCAAGTATCAGGTGACAGATATGGACCGAAGTTTGATCCCTCAGATTATCGACCGATATCAGTAACTAATGTTTTAGCAAAAATTTTGGAAAAAATAGTACTTACACAACTCTGTAATCACCTAGAAACCAATCACATGTCGTCCGAAAACCAATACGGCTTCAGATCCAAAAATGTGAACACAAGATGCAGTACTAAAAATGTCGGAGCATATCACTAGGTATGTCGACGCCAACAAAAAGTGTATTACTGTACTTCCTGACCCCGCGCAAGCCCCCGACACAGTATCCCATGAAATGCTCCTAATGAAACGTGTGAAATATGGTATTACAGGTATCGAACTAAACTGGTTTCGCAGCTGTATTGGATCCCGAAAACAGCGTATCCGGGCAGGCAATCCCCCTAGTAATAGTCTCCACAATAATCATGGGGTCCAATAGGTAGCATATACCTAAAGGTAGCTTCTAAAAAGTCAAATAAATGCCCCCCTACTTGAATTAACAAATCGATTCGAAACTTTACGCGAAGCGAAGCCGCAGGCAACAGCTAGTGGCTATATAAAGTTTTGATATTTGTGGTAGTACCCCCTCTTTGTAAATTATAAAACGAATAAAACGCCATTGCTCAAGTGTATTTATTTAATATAATAATTAAATTTTAAAACATTCAAATCTTTCAGATATTCTTAAAATTTAGGAAACTAAGAATACATTCATCACAGTAAACTTACGCGTCTAATATACTTTTTAAAGTACGTAGTTTGACTACGATCGAAAAAGAGCATTTTTTTAGATATGGTTTTCGAGTATTTCATACTTTGATAGGCCAGCGTTTTTTTTTTCGAGAGAGTAAAAAAATACTTTTTTTAATAGAAGAGAACGGTTTTTTAGAATATGGATGAATATTTTTGGATGTTAAAAGACTTATCCAATTTTCTTTATATTTTAAACGCTAATTCTTAAAGTCTAATCCTAAATAAATGCCTCAGCCAAGATGATATGTATTCGTTTTATATTTGAGTCTTAATTATTTTTTTTTAATTATCTTAAGTTTGAGATTTTTTAGATTTTTAGAGAGCATCATTTGGAAGGTAGCTTTACGGGAAGTGGGTAGACAAAAATTGCATATGGTTTTATTTTTTGTTTAAAAAGCACCCAATCGTATTTTGTCGTGTTTGCCAGTGTCTTTTGCGGGTTTCTCGGTGTTGTTTTTTGTTGGTTTAATGAAGAAAATGCTTGTAGGACGTTATCCTTTTCTCTCCCGAGGTGTGTTGGATGTCGTTGTTCTTTATTTGATCCATGGCGACCGGTCCGATGCAGACGAGGGGGTCTTTGAAGTAAGAGCACATCTGGAAACAAAAGAAAGAAAGAGTAAATTTATCTTCTTTTTACACGACTGCCAAAATCAAATCGTTTGTGTCCCCTCAAGACTTTTACGGCAAGTAGCCAAGGACTGATTTAATCTGAATTTAGATTTCATTTAAAAAATCGATGAACGCTCTCTCTCGGTCAGTAAACGAACCCGATTGGATTCCATTCCAATTTATGGAGGAATTTAAATCAAATCAAATCAATCAAATAATTTATTGTCCTAAAAACTAATACATAGTACTTAGTAGTATAGACAGTTGTATTACATTTACATTTGGCCGTGATATGATTGAATTCTTCATTAACGATCAAATTCTTATTTATTTATTTATTTATTTATTATAAAAGGTACACAAACAATACTCTAATATTACATGGCTATCGCTAACATTTTTACTTTGTTTCTAATTAGGGTATAATATTATATGCGTACTCCGCATGCTTAATTTATAATTGCGTATGTGCCGTATCTCATGATTTACAAAATTATCAAAATTATCAAAATTATCAAAAATTATCAGTACTTACAAAAATTAACATCATTAAAAATTATCAAAACAAAAATTAAAAATTTTAGAAATAAGTTTACAGTGAATTCTGAAAATCAATTAAACAATTAAATGGTAAAAATAGATCAAATATTGTCTGGAATAGAATAATAAAAACATAAAAATTATCAAAACAAAAATTAAAAATTTTAGAAATAAGTTTATAGTGAATTCTGAAAAACAGTTAAACAATTAAATGGTAAAAAAAATAGATCGAATAATGTCTGGAATAAAATAATAAAAACATACGGTAAATTATCAATTTGTTTCATAATACGTTATTTATAATGGACTTAACTATAATGGACTTGCCGAGGATAGTTCTTGTCCCCTCTGTAGCAATACCCCTTGCACAGCTAGGCACATTCTAGCTGGCTGCAAGGTGGCCTTAGATCAAGGACGGTACACTTACCGCCATGACAAAGTTCTCGCTGTTATTCGCGAGGTAATTAGTCTCTCAGTGGCTCGTGCCAACAAGGGTTTGACAGTATCCTCCAAACCCCCAATACAGTTTGTGCGGGATGGCTCTAAAGGCAAAAAACATTTAACTACAAAACCTTTCTCAATAATCGAGAAAGCTACAGATTGGATTCTGGAGGTTGATTCGGTCTCTAAGCAGTATAAATTCCCTGAAAGTCTCGGATGCACAGCCCTCCGTCCAGATATAACTCTTTACTCTCTATCTCGGAAGGTGGCTCTTATCGTAGAATTAACTGTTCCATGGGAATCAAATATCCCAAAAGACCACGAGTACAAATTAAATAAATACCATGATCTCGCAAATGCCGTAACCCGGAACGGCTTCACTGTTCACCTTCACGCGGTGGAAGTTGGCGCTCGTGGCCTGCCAGCTAAATCTCTATTTCACCTCTTTAAAGATCTTGGCCTTTCCAGAAAAATAATCAACTCTTTCTTAGAAAAATTATCTAAAACTGCGATTTGCGCATCTCAAATTCTATGGCTTCGAAGGGGGAGTGAATGGGTGGCAAGGTGAACGCTCACATGTGGCAAGACAGCTGTCCTAAACCTACCACAGCCGGTTCGTAAGTCCGGAATCCACTGCTCACCCCCCAGAAGTGTAAAAAAAATAGTATTATGATGGGCCCGACTCCGGTCGGTGAATTCCATGGCAGCTCCGTTTGTATTTATTTATATACTAATGGTCCCAGGTTGAAGAAATCAATGTTATCGGTTATAGTGTTGTATAACCGGCATGTACGTGAGATAGGATTGTGGAAAGATTGATTTGTCTGCGAAGTGGGAAGGTGAAATGTAAAGTGCTGCCTCAGTCGCCTGGATGGTACGTTGAAATTTAACGCCTCTAATAAATCTGGTGAGTCTATCCCGCCGTTAAGAAGTTTGTGCAGAAACATTAGACTTCCGCACTCTCTCCTCTTTCTAAGAGTAAAAATCTTAAAATAATTTAAACGCTCTTCATAAGAGTAGAGAGTGCGTGATAGGCCGGTTTTATAGGTTACCATACGCATATACTTCCTCTGCACACACTCTATCGCTTCCGAATGCACCTCATAGTATGGATTCCAAATTATGGAACCAAACTCCAGTTGGCCCTTATATTAATAATCAAAACATTAAAGGATACTCGTAAGAATAAAGAAGGTATTATTGTAGAATTAAATCGAGTCTCACCATTTAGTTTACCTGATAAAAAACAAAGAGTAATCAATTCTTTAAAATACCGATAAAAATAAGTTTTTTTAGTATAAAATTAATAAATGTAATGTCAAAAATAACAAAAAAAATGTGACGATTGTCAAAAAGTAAAATAAAATGCCTTCGTGATTATATCAAATAAAAATAATCAAGGTATAATTAATATGTGCCTACCTAATAATAGAAATAGTCAATACATTTTAGTCAAATTGAAAATCGATTAAAAACCTATTACAGAAAGAGATATAGTCGAGATGCATACAGTTTTTTAGAGATCGTTAATGTCGTACAATTCTCTTTCAATGAGATATGACTTGAGTTTATTTTTAAATTGGAGCATTTTTCCTTCGCGGCATATTTTTTTGATACTAGGGGGTAGCTTATTGTAGCATATAATTCCGGCGTAGTTCGGATCCCTTTTAAAAAGTTCTAGATTTGGACGAGGAAGAATCAGATTATTTCTCCCCCTGGTAGCTGAATGTATCGGCAGCTGAAGTAGGTTTTTTATGATCAATTTAACGCATTCTAAAACGTATAGAGATGGAAGGGTGAGGATTTTAAGCCTTCTGAAATGACCACGGCATGAATCTACATAACCCAGATTACTTAAAATTCGAATGGCCCGTTTTTGCAATGAAAAAATATGTTGCCTTAGATCGATGGTGCATTGCGCCCAGAAGAGAATACCGTAACGGAGAAAATACTCAAAATAAGCGAAATAAATCGTTTTCGTGTCCTTAGAATTAATCAGTTTTCGTATTTGGCGCAGCAGAAAACAGGCACTAGAAAGTTTGTCTCTTAATTGTTCTCCGTGTGCATTCCATCTCAAGTGATTATCTAAAACTAAACCAAGAAATTTGTGAGATATTATTAGTGTAGCTTGTACGAGATATTTCAACAAAAGGTTTATTATTTATTATTATTATTATTATTATTATTATATTATACACTAGCAGCTTAAGGCTGATGCGTGTATATCACATGCACTTGTTTTTAAACTTGTGACTGTTTTGCACTAAGAAAAATGTCCAGTTTATTTTTAAAGCTATTGACAGAGATAGCACTGATCACATCCTCTGGCAACGCATTCCAAGCATCCACTACACGATTTGTCAAAAAATATTTCCTGGGGTTCGATGCTGCAATTGTCTTATTTAGCTTCAACGAGTGTCCACGCAGTTGCTTATTGGTGTTCAGGGTATACATGCTCTCGAGGTTGGGCCACTGTTGTAGCTTTCTATTAAGTCTCCTTGCTGCCTACGTTCCTCTAATGTTGTCAGGCGAAGTTCTTTCAGTCGTACCTACTTCGTATGATTTGTTCCTCAGCGATAGCACCAACTTTGTTGCTCTTCTCTGAACTCTTTCCAGGTGCTCTATATCCTTCCGAAAGTAAGGATTCCATACCTGGTAGGAGTAATATACGAAACTCGCCTTCTTTACCATCGTTTAAGACTCACCTTAAGGATTACTACCTTTCTAAGAAGTAACCAGTTCTTCCCCCCTTTCTCTCCTGTTCCTCTCCCAATTTCCTCTCCTCGGGCATTATTAGTCTTAAATTCTTCCACTTGTCTGTATGTTATGTAATAATCTTTATTTTCACAATGCGCGCATGTACCACTATGTTTAGGTTAGCTGTAAGACATTGCCATGTGGCAATAAGCTCGCCTTTTTTGTATACTTATTAAGTGCAAATAAAGAGTTTATTATTATTATTAGTATTCGAGGAGCGGGCGAATGTAGGTTTTATAGAGCTTGAGGAAAAGTTCACTGGTGATAGTGGAAAATTTACAATGTGATTTTGGCAAACAAGGTATCTGTGTAACAAATTTCAAGTTTTAAGTCCAATATTTAGAGGTTTAAATATGACTAGTGCGCCCCCTGGAGGACCGATTTCAACCACAACCTTTCTAACTCTTCTCATGACCCAATGATGTTTGCATGCCAAGCTCGGCCGAGTCCCGGCCGAGCTTTATCACCTGTCCTAGGTATGTGTACCTACTACTCCTGCACCTGCTCCAGCGGTTGTCCATTCAATGAAATGGGATTCGGTGTGAGATTTTTTGATAGATCCGAAAGTGCCTTGCCTTTACCTGCATATAAACTGCTTAGGGGGTTCGTTGATAATCCGACCATCCTTAGAAGAATCGGTCTATTCGTACCCGCCAATTACTACCGTGCTAGGACTCATGTATTGTTCGCGTTACCGCGAGCTAGAACTAACATCGTTCAACACTGTTTCACAGTGCGGACGCTTCTTACCCTAAATGCACTATGTTCGACTGAGCAAGAATTGGATATTTGGACGGTGAACTTAGCACAACTGCAAAGTATGGTAATGGCATTTCTTAGCAATCAAGTAATTAGATAAATATGTAGTATTTAAATTGTTAAAAAGGAGTAACTAGTATAATAAGAAAGGTTAGATAAACATTAGATGTACATATGTAAGTATAATCGTTAATATTACGCTCTAACGGATGTCTCCGTCTCGTTTGCTATAGTCTAGAATAATGATTTATATATTAGAATAATAATGATAGTAATAGTAATGGAGTAGAGTAATAATAATATTATTAACAGTAGAATTATAATAATAGTCTATAGTAGAATAATAGTTATAATCTAGAATTGCCTAGAAAAATAATTAACGATTTGGAATCATCTGTAAGGTTAATTATGTTTTGAGAAATAAATAAATAAATAAATATAAAAGTATAATATGTGCACGTAATGAAGTTGTGAATAACTTTTAGCAAATGTAAAATTACGTACCTACTTCACAGTATGTACTTTTTGTAATTAATAAAATATGACTATGACTATGACTACGTAGACTCCTATGCTTTAAAAAATATTCGGCAACGTGTTACATTACTCTTTGTTTAGTAATTACTTTCATAGGTAGGTGCGTCATTCCCGGTAATATTAGTCTACTTTTTTTGGCTAAGTCATTTACCACATTTGGGACACTCCCCATGCGACGAATTGCCCTGAATATAACTAGTCATTCACTCAATTAAATTAGTAATTTTCATTATAATCGGTTAGTTGGTGCTCTATTGAGGGCGTGATCTATCAAAATTGGCGAAGCACGACTTTGCATTCCGCCGATTATGCAGGCGCCGAGTTGTACCGCCGGTTTTGCACCCGCCGATTCCCCACTCTACCGAATCATCACCCCGCCCAGACTGAAATATGCATACCGCGCGGATAAGTCAAATAGGTTTCTCTTTTGGCCTCGGCGACATGTTTTCCGTTTCTTATTGCTGTCCTAATTCTTTGGGAGTTAATGGGCCCTTGCTGAGTTGGCCACGAAGACCCATTCTGTTCAGGGTTGGTCACACTCACGGGTCAACACCGATCCGACGGCCTCCACGCATGAAGTGCGAGCCTTGGTGGACTCTGACCCTATGGTTAGTTTCCCCTGGGAATCAACCTTCTGGCGCTCCTAGACGGTCTGCGCACCGTGCGGCGTAAGCCAATCGAGAGTGCACTCTGACTAACAGTCGGGGGAGTCTGGAAGGAGTACCTACTGTTTCCTATAGAGCGGGGGTGGTTGCAGACCTTACGGCGACTGCTCTTGAAACGACCATCGGCAACCCGATCCTGGGTGAACAGCCGGGCAAAGGATGCTGTGGTCTGCGATAGATTCGGTATACACCGTTTCACCGCTTCGTAAGGGAGAGGACCGCACAAGCGACCTCGAACTCGTAACCAATCGAGAGACTGGAGTAATCTGGTCGCAATTGGAAGTAAGGGCGTGAGTGTAAGCCCGCCGGCTAACACTCCTGGCTATCTCGCGGTTAAGGCGTTGGCCTCTTACGGGTTTGTGGCGGAGCTAGACGGTGGACTGTTTTGTCCAAGTCTTCTGCGCTCACTTCAGGGAGATAGAACGACCAATCGTTAACACTTCCTGAGGTGACGGGCTCGCCCGCTGTAGTCGACAACCCTAGTTGTCATGACGAATGGGGCTATAATCGAGTTTGTTTGGGGTTAACGAACGCTCGGAAATCGAACAGTTTAAACTGGCAGGCATATTAAAATTTAAGGTTTTAATGTACGTTTTGGCACGTGAGGTATATGCGTTTTGGCGAGTGAGCGAGCTGGCAAAATTAGGGCCCCGATTTTGAACGTCGAAAAACAGAAAAATTTAATATTTGAGATTAATAATTTTCATTTTAAGCACCAGCTAAATTTAAGCACGCGAGAAACGAAATACAGGCCATTTTGTGATTTTTCTCTTTGTTGTTACATACTCATGTAATATGAAATTTCTTCTTCTTCTTCCTCAGCCTGGTTTGGTCCAGACGTAATCGTAATCGCAACAGACGTAATCAGCGCCCCCCCCCCCCAAGATGGGGGGGGGGGGGGTAATCTTCGACGTGGCACTGCGGTATTTCCGTGCAGGTTCAGACCAAAAAAAATTGCGATGCCGCGATCAAAGTTGATTACGTAGGGTAATCAAGACGGGCACCCCCTCCATCAAGCGTAAGCTTCAGCTCCTAACCCCCCCCCTTCCCCTCGGTGATTACGTAATATCTGGATGGCCCCCTATTGGCCTCATGCGCAAGCTCAAAGTCGCGCAACAAGCCAAGGAGAGAGCTATGCTTGGAGTTTCACTGCGTGATTAAAAAGACAATTCGTCATGGCATTCAATAGTGTAGACCTATGTCCAACAGTGGACGTTAACCGGCTGATAATGATGATGTACCTAAGCGTATGTATGATGTATGTAAGATGATGTAAGCGGCTAGTGATGTATTGGTAAGCGTGTAGAGGTTTACCTTTCTAGGGGCTTGTCTATGCCTGCGTTGGACTTGACAGCACAGCCCTCTCGCTATGTCGCACTCTCCAGAGACTACGCAATCTTCCGAGTATTGTTTGCGCGCTGTAGTCGGCGGTCTGCATACACGAGCTTCCCCTGAAACGTACGAATAAATGAAAATTAAATATGTAAAAGTCAATAATAGGTATTCGATAATAGTCAATAATAAATATAGTCATAAATAATAGTCAATCAATAATAATCAATCAATCAATAATAATCAACAATCTATAATAATCAAACTCAATAATAATCAGTAGGTAATCGATAATCTATCATCAATAGTAACAAACAATAATAATGGTGAATAACCAAACAATCGATAATAGCAATCAATAATAATAACTTTAGATGAAAATTTAAACTGGAATCAACATATCAAATTTGTGTTCAACTTTGTCATCGGCAGTCTATGTTATAAGAAAGGTGAAATTTCTGGCTGGCGAACATGCAGCGATCAGAGAGTGTGTATCACTCCTGCTTCCATTCAAAGATGTCTTATGCGATACTACTATGGGGTAATGTAACCGATATCCATCGCGTTTTTGTGCTACAAAAGCAAGCCGTTAGGACAAATTTTGGTGTAAGCAGAGAAACACATTGCGCCCCTTTTTTTATTAAAGCTGGTATCCTTACCATGTCGTCCTCCATGTACATATATCAGTGCCTTTTATACGCCAATAAGAATATTTTAAATTGCGAGCTTAACTTTACTCGACATAACCATAATACGCGACATAAAAACAATGTATTATTGCCTAAAGTACGCTTGACTAAATATCAAAAAACATTTTTATATATTAGTTTTAAATTGTTCAATGCTTTGCCGTCATCGACGAGAAGACTTGAGATGGCAGCTTATAAAATCTGCTTGAAAAATCAGTTAGTCAAACATGCCCTTTACAAACTGGACGACTTTTATGATATTGCGTCCACAATTGCTTGATTATAAATAACCATATTACGACTATAATTTCGCACTAAGTTTTAGATTTTATTGACATTGTTTTTAATAACGCATGTTTCAGAATTATTCTTTTTCATTGTATTGATTATTATTTATTGTTTGATTATTAATTATTTTGTAAATTCGACTATTTTTAAGTAATCACCTCTGATTACAATTATTTTTTTTCCTTTTAATTAATCAAAGCGGTTTTATCATCCGGTAAATTATGATTATACAATTTGACATATCCTCAGTACTGTGAAATGCTTCTATGGAATGAATAAATGATGATGATGATGATGATGATGAATCAATTAATAATAGTTAATAATAATAATAATCAATACATAATAAACTACATAAAAGTGGCACGCTCCCAGCAGAATCTGAAGCTTACCGCCAAGAGTGTCTTCGCAGAGTAATCCAGACTGGCAGTCGTTGTCCATCCTGCAAAGCTCCCCCATCTTTCTACCGTATCCAGCAACGCACGTGCCGATATCTGAAACAAGCATAAGTATATTGAAAAAAACAGTTATGTCACCTCAAGACTTTCCCGGCAAGCATACCAGCCCCTCCCCCCTCCAACTCCAGTCCTCCCTGCAACTCCCCCTCCTCCTCTCTGCATATTTCAACTCTGTCGATGAAATGCAATAACAAGACACACACTTACACACATGTTCCATGCATATAAATATTTCATAGTAGGGTTGGTTGTAAGAGATTGTCATATGTCAATAAACCCGCCCATTGTGGAATTTCACAATAAAGAGTAGAGAAAATAAGTACGAGACTTTAATCTTTAATCATTTTACTTTAATCTTTGAGACCTTACGTAGAGCAAAGATGAATCGTATGCATACATTTTGCAAACGTTGAAGTTTGTTGAGTAGTTCCTCTGATAAATCGAGAGAAGCCACTGATTGAAGAGACTGCCCGAGAGATTTCTTTGTGTCCATAGGAAGAAAGATACAGAAAGAGTAGGAGTAGAAATCAATACCATGATGGAGAATTTTAAGTAAATTATTAAAGGTTTTACCGAAATACGAGACAGTGGGAACCTTCGGCTACGTAACGACCAAATTTGGTTGCACATCAGAACACCGTTGACTACGTAACGACTAATATTGGCGGCTTGCTCCCGGAGCGCACAGTAATATTATTTTCTAATTCGAACGCATCCTAAAATCCATACCAAATATATCGTTATTACCATAGATACATAGAAGGCCCCTAGAATAATTTTGCGCGTCATTTCGCGGATATCAATAGTGAGCACATCAATAGTGTCATCAGCAAAGCATCAAGAACATTAGGTTTTGTTCTGCGTTTATCATCTGAGTTTAAATCTATTAAAACCATTAAAATTCTTTATTGTGCATATGTACGTAGTCACTTGGAATATGCATCACAAATCTGGAACCCCAGCTATAACACTTACATTACCCGCATTGTGCGAATTCAGAGACGTTTAGTACGACACCTACAATTTAAAGTAAAAAAATTCTTTCCAGACTACACTAAACGTTGTCATAAATTTCACCTCTTACCTTTAGCCACAAGACGCCATATTGCAGATGTCGCCTACCTATTGAAGGTAGCAAATGGCTCAGTTGACTGCCCGGATTTATTGGAGAAGGTTGGGTTGAGGGTCTCTGCTGATCCGATCAGAAGACCATGCACCCTGTTTATCCCCAGAGCTAACACCAATTACAGGCTAAACAGTCATCTATTGAGAGCAAGCCAAAGTTTCAATGATGTAGCTACCCAATATGACATTGACTTATTTAATATGTCAGTCCAGCAGCTCAAGAAGTTACTGGCTGACGCCTTCTTTGGCTAATCCTTTGTTCTATTTTGTTTAGTTTTTTCTTAGTCTACTTGTTTTTCTTTTTTTTCTCCCCCTTTTATATATCTATTCATACATTTTTACTTGTGGAACCTTGTAATTGGCCTTATATACATATTAATTTGTAATAACCGTATACCTAGCTGTAAGATTCCTAAAATTAATAAAATAAAATAAAATAAAATAAAATATTTCTGGTAAAATTCCATTGTCTTACATCATAAGAAAATTTGACCACATCACGGAGTACAGAGAGAAGCTTCACTGGCTGTCGACCCGTGAGAAAAGAGACATGCGAGTTCTCGGTATGCTTTTCAAGATCTTGGATGGCGTCGCTCCCAATTATCTTACCGGCAGATTTACTGTACTATCGGCTCATGGACGCCCTCTGAGATCAAAAAACAACCTGCTACTCTCTATCCCTAGTCACAGCAGTGACTTCTTCTCATTCTGTTTCACCGCGCATGGAGCCCGTCTTTGGAATGCTTTGCCGAAAAATGTGAGAACCGCGCCAAGCATAACAACTTTTAAAAACAGACTCAGAGAGCATTTAAAAATCCTCCAGATAAATTCCCTTTCCCCTCCCATTCCCCTCCTTTTAAAACTTTAGCGTCCTTATAGGCGTTAGATTATTTTGATGTGGCAAATCTGTGCCCACAAAGAGTAAAGTATATACTTCTTTCTTTCCTCCTCTATTTTATTTGTCATACTCTTTATATAGGTTACTAGCGACCCGCCCCGGCTTCGCACGGGTGCAATGCTGATACTAAATACAGTACAGAAAAACTGTGAATGTTGTATATAAAAACATAGCGGCCCGCTCTGGCTTCGCACGGGTATAAAATATATAGCCTATGTGATTAAAATCGATCCAGTAGTTTTGATTTATTCATTACTGCCCGTGGCCCGCACGCGTTAAATTTGGAGTAAAACAATCCCCCTTTCCCTATACCATGAAGATTTCCTGCTATCTTTGGAATATCTAAATTCATACACTACATTTTTACTTATTTACTTTTTACATTTTTAACTATTTATTTTATTTTTACAGCATATTACAGAATGTCTTTATAAACAACGTTCACAGCTTTCTTGTCATTAGACAATACAAACATGTTTTCTCTGGAGGTCACTCTTGAAAGAGCGACGTACAGTTGTCCATGTGAAAAACAGTCAACGCTCAAATCTAAGCCTGCAACGTTGAAGGTTTGACCCTGCGATTTATTAATGGTCATTGCAAAAGATGTCTTTACCGGAAACTGTAAACGTTTAAATTGGAAGGGTAAATCCGATGGTATCAGAGGGATTCGGGGAATCAATACATCTTCTCCGGTACCACATCCTGTGAGTATTGTGCACTCTATTATGAAAGTTTTCAATGATTTTACCAGCAAACGCGTGCCATTGCAAAGTTTAGGTGGATTCAGGTTTCTTAATAAAATAACAGGACAACCTACTTTCAACACCATTTTGTGAGGAGGGAGTCCAGACGGGTTCAAAGAGTTTAGAAATTCTGTAGGAAAATGAACAGCTTCTTCCAAATCGAGAACAGTATCGACCGAGTAGTATATTTTCGTCGGCGCATCAATCTTTGAAAGAATCAAGTTATTTACTTTATCTACTTGTTCGTTAGTTGGTGACAGAATCGCTCTTTCTTCAAACCAAGATATTGTCTTATAACTTATGTTATCAATGTCAGGATAGACATTGTTGACTAACTCTTGGATGTTGTCTATCAAAACGCAAAGGTTTCCTAGGTCAATCCTTCCCTCACTTTGTGTTAACTCTCCATTGCCAACTTTTAGCAGCATCTCTGGAAATAGCCTGTTCTCACGTGAAGATGACGAAACCCTCATATTAGTTTTAAGCTTTAATTTATTGACATGTGGCCAAAGGTTGGATCTTTTTAGGCAAGCATTTATTTCGTCAGCACGTGTTCCTCGAGTCACAACTGGTAGGATTTGACGGAAATCTCCTGAGAACAGAATTGTACATCCACCCATAGGTGAATTTTTGTTGCGCAAATCGCGCATTGTCCTATCCAGTGCTTCCACAGACGTCTTGTTTGACATGGTAGCTTCGTCCCAGACTATTAATGAGCAGTCACGCATCAATTTTCCTGTATTGCTCTGTTTAGAAACACTACAGACGCTGTTATTATCATCGGTGGCGATTTTCAGCGGGAGCTTGAATGTGGAGTGTGCGGTTCGGCCTCCTTCCAAAAGCGTAGCGGCAATGCCGGATGACGCAACAGCTAACGCAATTTTTCCGATAGATCTCACTTTTTTTAAAAGCAGATTGATTAAAAATGTTTTTCCTGTACCTCCTGGGGCATCGATGAAAAACAATTTCCCTTCATTGTTATCAATTGTTGATAGTAACGCAGTGAATACTTTTTTCTGATCGATGTTTAATCGTGGCTCATCTTGAGCTATATTTTGTAAAAGTCTCGTTTGATCGTATGATATTTCTCTTGTGTATTCGGCACTGTTAGTTAAATCTGAGTTAGTAGTATTAGCTGGCATCGGCAGCCCAAAATCCTTGATCGATTTACCCGAAAGTAATTGCACTACTTTGTTCATAATGCTTCGTCAAATATGTTTTGATCATATTGTACATCATCTGAGTTTAACTCTCGCTGTCGCCGAATCAGAATATCACTGGCCATATTTTCTTGAAATTTATTCCATAGATTAACAGAATCAGTTACTTGATAAAACACTACTATGACGGCAAATACATATCTTAATGATGTAGCTGAACTACAAACAGCTGCTTCTGATAATGTGTTTTCCCAGTGAGAATCGTCTTCCAAGAGCCCCATAGCTTTGCATGCTGCTTGATAAGTATTGTAAACAACACCTTAAACAGTTCTTAGGTGTGCAAAGGATGTCGGGCCTTTTACAATATGCAATAACATTCTCAGATAAAAGCATTCGCTGTTGTTGGGATGAACCACGTAGACTCTGCCAAGAGCATCCGTTTTTTTTACTCCGGGGAAACCATCAACCGCAGTACCTTGTTTTCGCCGTTGAAAAGTTTTAGAACTCTGGTTCCATGTATAGTAACCTGGAACTCTGTCATACGTCAGTGTTTTCGCGAAATCATCTTGAGCACATAACTTGAAGAATGCTGTCAATGTTGTATCCCGAGGGTTATTAACAACTTCTTGTATATTGTTCTCTGTGAAATATACTCTTTGTCCATTTTCTAAATGAACTGCAAGGTGGACAATTGTGGGAGCCCGGTCGTGCACTTCGAATGATAAAATCCTCCATACAGCTTCAGAGCTGCAGATGTAACGTCCAGACTGATATTTTTCCACTTCATTATGTGATTGTATGCTGAAAGTGGCTTGATCACTGCCTTTATTAATTTACTTAGTAACATATTGAATTGACTTTATTGAATTGCACAACTCTACGTTGATGTGGGCATCAAAAATTTTCAAAAGGAGCGGATTATAGGGAACGATCCATCGGTTATCAATATCATGGTTTCGGACGGTAGCATTTTGCCCACCCTGTTCTGGCGATCGTCGACGATATTTGGGATATCCGTCATCGCTAGTACTTGTTTGAGTTTGGAACGACTTCGGAAATTTTTTACTGCATTTAGAATCTCGCATACATGGAGAATTCGGGTTTAAAGTCCCGCAAGGGCCGTGTACCATATGTTTCTTTACGATTTCGTACATTATAGGATCTTCATCTTTATCCGGTAATTCAGCTGAAATAACCCTGTCAATTTGGTTTGGTCTAATTTTGTTCACTAACCACACCAACAGGTGTACATGTGGCAAGCCACGTTTCTGCCATTCTATTGTGTACATATGACAGCGCGGCGGACCGAATATATGAGACTTGTTAATGAGGTGCAGGAGTTTCTGTACTTTTAAATGGAAGACTCTGTTAACTATATCGTATCTGTCTTGTGGAGTTAAATTGGTGTTAATATTTTCTTTGATTTCCGGCCAATTTGGGTTACATGTTGCAGTTATAAATAAATCAGGTTTGCCGTAATTTCTTACGTAAGTCATGGCGTCTTGCGATTTTTCGTGTAAATATCGAGGTCCACCTGTGAATGATGAAGGTAGTATAACCAACTGCCCAATGCCGTTGCGGTGTTCATTCGCCTGTAAAGCATCCTGAAGATGAACGTAATTTTCAGCTCTCAATTTAGTTTGATTATTACGGATGTAGGCCAATCTCTCAGATTCAATTTTCGCATATTGATCTACCAAGTATTGGTTTGTTAACATTCCATATCTAAGCAAAGTATTGAAATTGTTACGTCTTGTCATTATACGGTAGCAATAGTAGTTCATACATGACACTGTTTTACCCAGAGGTGTACCACCGATTGGGTCAACTTGAGAAATATTAATGGCATAACCATTTTCTCCACGACATAGCATCAAAGGATATTGTAAGCTGTCATAAGATCTGTGTAACTCTGATTTTTTTTGCAAATTATCATCACGACTATGCAATACAATATCTCTTTTGTCAAATTGCTGTCCAGCTATTACCACTGCTACTTCACTCGTAGAAGGCGCATTGTATCGTCCTCTGTGTTCTCCAACAGGAACTTTATTTGCATGGATTACGACATTAAAGTCAGGAGTATCTGCTGGAACACTCTCAATCGCAGTTTTGAAAGACTGTATGTAGCAATTATGAGAATGTAACATATCTTGGAGAGATCTAATCAAATCTCTATCAATTGGCTGTGCAACACTTGTACACCGCGTAGATGCTTGTGTATCTGGATCTGCAATAAAATATATTTGCAGAAAATTGTGATCATCGGGTCGAAGTGGAAGCAAGCTCCCAGCTAAGTGGTACACTTGCCCTTGAATTTTAAATGTAGGCATGAACCCATGCTCAACGACTTGCTTACTCTTAAAAGAGGTCATTTGAAATGCGTTATTATAACGGCGTATATTGCGCATGAATTGCTTGGATTTCTGATGATCACCCGTAAGAAGAGAGTGAAGTGGTTCAGGTGGAGGGAGAACTTCTTCTAATTTGACTTTTCCTTGTAAGCAACACATGCCTTTCGATTCGTCCTTGAATTTCAATGCCAAGCAATGTTCACACACTACTGACATGGTACCTATTGATACTATACGATCGTCCTTGTAAGAAATCGAAGGATCGTAATTCATGGCAGAATTTTCTTTATTCACCCATGAATTAGTAACTCGTGCTGATGATTCTCTGGCTCTCTGTATTCGATGTCTTTCCCTATCTCGGCTGCGGTGAACCTCACGCTCTACTGAAGATTCTCTCTCTCTCTCAGCTCTATATCTATCCCGAAGCTGACTGAGGCGAGCCTCACGCTCTACTGACGATTCTCTGTCCCTCTGAACCGTATGCCTATCTCGATCCCGGCTGCGGCGAATCTCACGCTCTACTGAAGATTCTCTCTCTCTCTCAGCTCTATATCTATCCCGAGCCTGACTGAGGCGAGCCTCACGTTCCGTTGACGATTCTTCATCTCTTGCTGAACGTACTCTTCTGGCATTCACTGTACTACGACCTATGTTCGAACGACGACGTCTTCCAGACATGACTTTATAATTTCTGTACAAAATTTACTCAGTTCTATATGTATGATTACCTATGCACAAATTGCCATATTATTACATAGTATGTGCCGCAGTAAAAAATATCTAAATTATAAAATCGAAGACTATCGCGGTTGTTTGACATTATAAATAGGACAGAAAACGAATTTACCGCGTGAAATTTGTAGGACCCGACGTTTCGGTGACGTTGCAGCCGCCGTTGTCTAGGGTATACTGAAGACCTGTCAGTCCGTTGTTTTGCGGGTAGGCCGCAAACCGCTGCCGCCACTGCGTAGGTTATAACGGTGGTGGGGGGCCGGGCTCCGGAAACGTCGGGTCCTACAAATTTCACGCGGTAAATTCGTTTTCTGTCCTATTTATAATATCTAAATTCTTACCATTTAGAAACAAAAGATAATCAGCAATCATAAAAAACAAAAGATACCTATTCTATTCAGTTCTTTTTTTTTTTACTGAAATACCTCAACTTAAACAACGATTTTAATTATAAAAAATAATTTGCTATTCGTGCGACTAAAAACAAAAGATAATCAACAATCATCAACAACAAAAGATACCTATTCTATTAAGTACTTTTTCTGAACTTACATATCTCACCTTAAATCACGATTTTTGAAAATAATTTCCCTAATATTAAATTGATCTAACTGTAAATTTTAATCAAGATCTTAATAGAAAATTGCAATCCATAAATTATGGTTTTATTTAATCTCACCTTATGTAGGTACTTATAATCTCACCTTAGGTATGTAGGTACTTATAATTGCGATTTAAAAATTAACCTTAGAATAGAATATAATTTATATTTTAAAACTACTATCATACAATTATTTATCGTAACTTACTTATAATTACTGATACGTTGTCGCGCTGAAAAGCACGTTTTTATTACCTAAGTATTGCTATTTTCCTCGCTGGAGAGCTCCGATATAATAAACGCGTCCGATCGCTGCTAAATTCAAAGTGCTGTAGAGGAAAACCGCGGCCTCAGACGCGCTATTTATAGGCACGCTCTTGCCGCACCGGGCGGCCGGCCGGTACCGCCGCAAACGCTACGTCCCGCAATTTTTAAATCTGTAATATCTTCGAAAATATTCACTTAAATCATACGGTGTAAAGAGCCATATAGATCTATATTAAATGAACAATGTATTCAAGGTATTTAATTGGTTAAGGATTAATGCTGTATTGGTTAAAATCGTTTCGAAAATTAGCCATTATTTGTCGTAAAAAGTAAATGACAAAAAAAAGTTATTGTGGGTTATCCATAAGAGATAGACATATACCATCACGGACTTTTCTGTAGACCTTTTCAATGTGTACAATACTTAGTACATTATTTTGATAAAACTCGTAGGGTTCAGCCTGCGTTTGCAATGTAAGCGGAAAAAATGTAATTATTTACGACATCACATTAGAAACCTCAAAAATAGCAGTACTTCTCCACTATTTAATGGATGTTATTATACATATAAACCTTCCTCTTGAATCACTCTATCTTTTAAAAAAAAACACATCAAAATCCGTTGCGTAGTTTCAAAGATTTAAGCATACAAAGGGACATAGGGACAGAGAAAGCGACTTTGTTTTATACTATGTAGTGAAGTTATGTAGTCTACTCGCAAATAATGTTCTTACAATTTATTTATTTATTTATTTATTTATAACGTACAAGAACAAATACAAAGACATGCATACAATTGTACACGAGGAATAATTAAGAATAAAACATTATTATAGCGAAAAACATAGCTCTATGCATATAAATATGCTAGCATATCCGAATGAGGCGAAATCGCACAACCAACTAGACCTAGAAGGTCTGTCTCTGGCTGTGCTGTGTTATACCAACTGTATTTTTGTAACTCGCGAACTGACGAAGGTGATCAATTTTAAATATTTCTAAATCTAACAAATGTGTTGTTTACACAAATTAAAGTAAAATTTTAAGTAGAAAAAAATAAATATATATGTATGCAATTAAGGGCTAAAAATAAAGTAAACTTTACATTATATGCAATAAATTTAAGTGGAAAATAAGTAATAATATATAAAAATATATGAATAAACACTACATTCTAATATATATGTTTAAGAAAATGTTAAGTAATATTGCACAATTTTACAAATACATATTTTTTTTAATATTCTCCCTACAGTATTAAGAAGGTCTTTAGTTTTTGAACGCCCAATATCTAGAAGCCAGTTTTTTACTTTACCTTTAAAAGTTACAATAGTAGCTCTAATATATTGCCTGCAGCCAATAAGCTCGCCTTTTCTTAAGAATAAGGAGTTTTATTATTATTATTATTATTATTATTTTTTGAGAAATCATCAACATTTTTATTGGTTTTATGATCTAAATATTTTTGTACGTAAATAAGCAAAACTAAATATTACCTTTGATAGAGAATCTAATTAAAATCACTATAGTGTTACAATTTCTAAATAGGGTTTTGTATTTTTCCGTAAGACAAGTTAGAAATGCCGAGTTTTTTCACTTTTTCGATTTTCTCATAATTATTCATAATTATATAATTATTTTACAAAATTATATTTTAATATTTTATATACGAGATTTCAATGCGATCATTGCACAGTTATTCTCTTTATGATTGCTATAGTTGTTCCATAGTTATAGTACTTTTTGTCGAGCGCGGCGATATTGCAAGAAATTCCAATAAATTGCCGCGGTCTGCCATGAAATTATGCCGCTACTCGAAGGGTTAATGGTTCGAAAAGCTCGTGGAGATATGATAGTATTGTTTGGGAGAGTACACGCTAGAGGAGAGCAAGTATATGAATATTTGCCCTTCTTTTTGCCATATTTCAAACAGAACTCACCCGCAGAATTATAGATGCAGACAAAACCGGGACAGCAGAATTCATTGGTGACGCAGCTCGTTCCGTAGCATTCGTCCTCTTCCACAGTGTTCATGATGTCGCCGATTGTGTCGCCGTCCAGGTCGCCTGGAGAGTACTTTTTCCCTGGGTGGCTCTGCAACAAAATGTTTGTGTAAATCGAAATCCCTTACAAAGTCTTGTAGTAAATCTGGGAGTTAATGGGTTCTTGCTGAGTTGGCCACGAAGACCCATTCTGTTCAGGGTTGGTCCCACTCACGGGTCAACACCTATCCGACGGCCTCCACGCATGAAGCGCGAGCCTGGGTAGGACTATGGCCTTATGGTCAGTTTCCCCTAGGAATCGAACTTCTGGCGCTCCTGGACGGTCTGTGCACCGTGCGGCGTAAGCCAATCGACTGTGCACTCTGACTAACAACTTGGGTTGTCGACTACAACGGGCGAGCCCGTTACCTCAGGAAGTTTTAACGATTAGTCGTTCTATCTCCCTGGAGTGAACGTAGAAGACTTGGGACAAAACAGTCCACCATCTAGCTACGTCACAAGCCCGTAAGAGGCCAACGCCTTAACCGCGAGATAGCCAGGATGTTACCTGGCGGGCCGACACTCGCGCCCTTACTTCCAATTGTGACCAGATTAGTCCAGTCTCTTGATTGGTTACGAGTTCGAGGTCGCTTGCGCGGTCCTCTCCCTTACGAAGCGGTGAAACGGTGTCTACCGAATCTATCGCGGATCACGGCATCCTTTGCCCGGCTGTTCACCCGTGCGCAATCGATTGACTTACGCCGCACGGTGCGCAGACCGTCCAGGAGCGCCAGAAGGTTGATTCCCAAGAGAAACTGACCATAAGGCCAGAGTCCTACCCAGGCTCGGACTTCTTGCGTGGAGGCCGTCGGATAGGTGTTGACCCGTGAGTATGACCAACCCTGAACAGAATGGGTCTCCGTGGCCAACTCAGCAAGGGCCCATTAACTCCCGCTGTTTGTAATAGCAGTCGGTTTTTATTCCTTTTAATATATTTAGGGCCGATTTTTCAATCGTCAGATAAACAGTCGGATAGGAATATTCATTAGATATTACAAAATTAATTTTTTTAATAGTCAGTTAACAGTTTTCAAGGGAATAAAAATACTATTCGCTGAGCAAAGTTATCCGCTGCTCCGAGGGTCAGATAACGAGTTATTCGTCCAATAAATTGATCCGTCAAACTGATTTTGACAGTGAGAGGTTAGGTTGTGATAATTTCTGGTGATCTTTTGCGTTGAGAAATGGATTTATTCGCTGTGTTAGATGACGTTGCTATTGAAAAAGAAGCAGAAATTATAATTACTTAAATCCGGTTCCGAGAAAACAAAGAGGAGTGAGGAACAGACCGGATAATTTTGTACAAAGGGATGATGTGGAATTTAAGCGAAGATTCAGACTACAAAAACAATCTGTCCAGTATCTGCTGACATTGATTGAAGACCAAATTAAACACAATACATAAAGGTTAGTTCATGCTTATGATGATGCATCAAACCACCTATGATGCAATTACATATCGTGAAAGTAACAGACCTATCTCGTTTCGACAAACTCGCAAGTTCACGAAAGACGCACACGACAAACAGACAAATCGCGCAATTCGAGGTTATGTTGAAAGCAAATGTTAAATAAATATTTTTAAAGAGCTTCTCGCTCTAGCATATTGAGTGGTTCAATCATTCTGTCTCGCTTTTCGTTTATTGTCTGAAGTTAGTGCTGCCAACATAGCGAAAAATCTTCCAATAACTATTTGACAGTTATTTGATGATTGTAAACTCGCCATTGTTATTCGATGAATAAATCAACATATAAAATGATTCCTTGGATACTTATTAGACAGTTTATCTGACGATTGAAAAATCGGCCTTTAGTTGTTATCCTACTAATATTATAAACGCGAAATATTGTATGTTTGTATGGATGTTTGTTACTCTTTCACGCAAAAACTACTGAATGGATTTTGATGAAACTTTACAATAATATAGCTTACACATTAGAATAACACTAGCTTACACATTAGAATAGCTTACACATTAGAATAACATTATTACAATTTTCCATCACCACGCGGGTGAAACCGCTGGGCGCAGCTAGTTCTTTATAAACGTTAAAAATCACCTTAAAATACTTCCATAATAAAAGCCGATATGTTATTACGTCGTATATGCATGTACCTATAACGAGTATTAGTATCGACATTGCCATTAAACATCTTAAAATAAACATATATGCGTCATACGGAATGACGTCATATGACATTATAGGCGCGGCAGCTGTTATCTTGTTTGCACGTCATTATCGCCTGTCAATCAATTTCCGGCGACCTACGGGGAATACCCTTGCTTATTTTTATAGCAGACTTTATGGTTCAGTGGTCATTAGATGGGATGCGACATTAATAGCGAAAGGGTATAGCAGATTAAGTGGGAAAGGTCACGGTGTATTATTATATTAACACAGGGATTACAGGAACGTAAACGCCGACCTGTTGGCTTAACAAAAAGCCTTGCGCCCATTCATACTTGCAGAACCTTTATGTGAGCAACTCAACGGTTGAAAGTACAGGATATTCCAACAATTAGCTAGTAAGCTATGTAGCTCGATATACTCTATTAAAAAAATCAGAAGTCTTTGTGGTTTTGCGGCAGCCAAATCTGTATACTTTGCGTATTTTAACTCATTAATGACTTATGGACTACTATTTTGGGGAAAAGCCGCAACCAGTAAAAGAATCATTCTTTTGCAAAAGAGAGCACTGCGCAGCATGTATCAGGTAACGACTAGGACCTCATGCAAAGAATATTTTAGCAAGGCAAGGGTAATGACCATGTATTCGGCGTTCATATACCAGTGTTTAATGTATGCTAGACAGCAGCTCGCAGAAACTGCAATTAATGCAGACATTCACTCGCATCGTACCCGCGGTAGCTCCCTTTTATGCGTACCTCGAATACGACTGGCAAAAGTACAGAAAAGCTACTTGTACCTTAGCATTAAATTCTATAATCTACTCCCTACAAAATTTCAACAGCTGGAGGACATAAAATTCAAAAAAATCATCAAGGAGATGCTGATAGGCCACCCTTTCTATAATCTGGCCGAATTTGAGGGCCATGATTTTTCAAATATTGTGCCCATTTAAATTACTTAAAAAAGTAGAGCCTTATTGTCTGATTATTTTATATGGTCTTATATCTGTACTTTTAGTTTAAAATGCATAACGTAGCTTTAATTTGATTATTTAACATTTTACTGACAATTTGAATATTACGATGAATAATTTTGCTACGTATCTTTTCAAATTACTATGTATGTATGTATGTTCAGTAAAGAGTACCTAGTAACGACTTACTACCTAACCCAATTATTTTGACACGTCCAAGAGCGGTCTTTAGCCGTCAATTGGACACGATGAAAATGTAACGTAATGTAATGATTCAATAGACTCGACAATACTGGCAAAATATACCAGGACAAAAACTTGCCCTCGACTTAAGCTAAAACTATCATTGGTGTGCCCCAAGATTCAATTATATGACCTCTCCTTGTCAGATTATTTAGTAGATCCTTTTCTGGAGAATCTGCGAACGAAAAATACAACAACCACTCTAGCCACAAACAAAATCAATGAGAACGTTGATCGAGTTTTTTGTGATAACCTAAAATCGTGATTTCATGTGAACGTTTTTTTTTGGGACAATATATTGTATTCCCTGAGTTTTAATTCAGTTTTTTAAACCCTTCGGCTACGTAACGACTAAATTTGGTTGCACATCAGAACACCGTTGACTACGTAACGACCAATATTGGCGGCTTGCTCTCGGAGCGCACAGTAATATTATTTTCTAATTCGAACGCACCCTAAAATCAATACCAAATATCTCATTATTACCATAGATACATAGACGGCCGCTAGAATAATTTCGCGCCTCATTTCGCGGATATTTCTGGTAAAATTCCATTGTCAAACATCATCATTTTATTTTTCGACAAATCAAAATTTTTATTGGTATTTATGAGCAAATATCTAAATATTTTTGTATGTAAATAAGCAAAACTAAATATTACCTTTGATAGAAAATCTAATAAAGATCACGATAGTATTTACAATTTCTAAATAGGGTTCCGTATTTTTCCGTAAGACAAGTTCAAGTTAGAAATGCCGAGTTTTTTCACTTTTTCGACTTTCTCATATTTATTCACATTTACCTAATTGTTTTACAAAATGAAATTTCAATATTCTATATACGAAATTTCAATGCGATCATTGTACAATTATTCCTTTTATGCTTGCTATAGAAGTTCCATAGTTATAGTACTTTTTGTCGAGCGCGGCGATATTGCAAGAAATTCCAATAAATTTCCGCCGTCTGCCATGAAATTATGCCGCTACTATCGGGATCTGTATTAGGTTCTATATCAAAGGTAATATTTCGTTTTGCTTATTTTCATATAAAAATATTTAGATATTAGCTCATAAATACCAATAAAAATTTTGATGATTTCTCAAAAAAAAAAAAAATATGATGTTTGACAATAGAATTTTACCAGAAAGATCCGTGAAATTATTCTAGCGGCCCTCTATGCATCTATGGTAATAATGAGATATTTTGTATGGATTTAAGGATGCGTTCGAATTAGAAAATAATATTACTGTGCGCTCCGGGAGCAAGCCGCCAATATTGGTCGTTACGTAGTCAACGGTGTTCTGATGTGCAACCAAATTTGGTCGTTAAGTAGCCGAAGGTTTAATCAAACTAATATAAAAGATACATAATAGGATTTCAACTTAGATTTTAAAATATCCGAAAAAACATGTTTTTTTGGCAGTCTAAACCGGGCTCCTCCCTTAAGTACCATCTCCCACAGTTTTTCTAGTACTTACCTGCATAAAATTGTGCGTCCTATAGGACGATACGCCTCCCCCGTGGCCTCCGTATCCCAAATTCGCGAGGACCTCAGGGCTGAACCTATTGAAGAGTCCGCCCCACGCGTCCGCCGCACCGAAGCAGAACACTGTAACCGCCAGCAGGGCCAAACCGTCTCGCCGGAATCCAGACATGTTTTGATGGGGAATCTGCGAACGAAAAATATAACAACCACTGTAGTCAGAAAATAAAATCAATGGGAAAGAGAAGGATGATTATCCAAAATAATGGCATTTCTGACAAATGCAAAAAATCCTCCCTGTAAGCACTAAGCAAACCATAACGCAAAGTCTGCTGCTGCCGTTACTAGAATATGCCGATGTTTGGATCTCACCGAAAACAGACAGGTTAAAAAAAATAATATATATATATTCTACGTAGACCATATCGCCATCCCACTAATGAACTTTATAAGGAAGCTTAAGTTCTTGACTGTAGGCAACTTTTTCTAAAAACTTCCCTCTTCAGGCTATTTTTGGACAGTAACTCAAATTTAGAAATAATTCAGAACCGGCGACCAACGAGACAAGTTTTAGAAAATAGCTTAATAATACCCAGAAGGAAAACATCATTTGGACAAAGACATTACTCTTTCATTGCGCCGAGATTTTACAATCTGATCAATATGGAAATAAAAATGAATTTGACATTTAGGGAATTCAAAAATAAATTAAAGAAATGGTTATCGAATCATGACAGACTAACCATACATCAAATGTTAGAAATAATAGTATAATAAAACTTAGGTGCACAAATTATTAACATATTTTTAAACATATATGTTAAGTATATTTTAACATTGAACTAACTACCAAAAATTATTTGACTTTGACAATGAAGTATACTTTTTAGACTAGGTAATTTTATATTAATAAATATTAATGACTGTTTCTTTCTTTTCTCACATATAACTTTATTTATTTTATTTAATCGAATTTTATATGATTATTATTGCCAATTAAATAATGGAATTGCATTTTATTTATTATATTATATTTTAATATTTTTTTTATTAATATTATTTTTTTATTTTATTCTGAAGACCACATTTTAAGGCAATTTAGTGTCATTAGCTTTTTACTAAAACTTGTATATTTGTAAGCAACCAAGCAATCAAGCAAACTTGATTGTAATATTGGAGTCCTGTCCACCCTAGAACGGGCTAGTCCCAGTTGGGTGACAGAAACAAATAAGCAAAAGGTTAAGGTTTTGCCATTTGGTTCCTGTTATTTTTATAAGCTAATCAATGTTTCATAGTAATTAATTCTTAAATAAAAAAAAAATACGTGTGGCACTCGGGGACTGCCTCGGTAAAGCTATTGCATAGCATTTTTAACAACTTATGCAATTATAATTATTTATTTATTTTATTTTTTCTGATATCAGATAACTGCGCTCTATCGGAAAACGTTGAAATTATTCCGAATTATTTGCGGCTGCGGAAGCAAATGATTCGGAATAATTTAAACGTCTTTCGATAGAGCGCCGCGCACGAATTTTTTATTCAATAAAGCAAAAAAACCGAATTATTCGAAAAAAATCGTAGATAAAAAGATAGATAATTAAATTATCTTTAAAATGGTGCAGGTTTCATAATAATACGCCAGATAGTATTTGCGTAGTAGTCGTTTTTGTGTTCTGTTAGACCTAATTTCACAAATTAATTACACTATGTAATATAAACAAAATCTAAAATATTCAAAGCTATGAATATTAGGAAAATGTTCTTGTTTAACATATATTTTTTTCGAATCGTAAGCAGTACTCGTTTAGACGTAATTATCAGTTTAAAATCATTAATTTTCGTTAAGAAATTTCTTCATTCGGTCGCCGCGCTGGCCTAGGCCCGCGATAAAAGCTATGCAATAGCTTAAAAATAAATAAAAAAATAATAAACTTGAGCGCCTACAGAATGTGTGCATAAGATACATATTCAATCTGAGGAAGTATGACCATGTTTCTGAGTACCGAGCAAAATTGCAATGTCTTCGTATACGAGACCGGAGAAATTTGCATATCCTTTCACTTCTACATAATGTCCTACACAATCCTTCATCTCCCTCCTACCTCAACGCGGCTTTTACCGGGTTAGGAAGTCATGGTCTCCCACTTCGTTCAAGTCAGAATAATATCCTACGTATCCCAAAACACAATACCACTTTTTTCCTACTCCTTCTCCGAACATGCAGCTCGACTGTGGAATCAGCTTCCTTCAACTATTCGAGGCGCTAGGTCGCTGTTACTTTTAAGCAATCATTGAAAAAGCACTTCCTTTCACAATAAATATGAACCATAAATTCAAACCTTTCCGTTATCTGCTCCCTTTTCCTACCTTATTTGGCAGTTTATTGATTTACTTATTAAGCTATTGCATAGCTTTTATCGCGGGCCTAGGCCAGCGCGGCGACCGAATGAAGAAATTTCTTAACGAAAATTAATGATTTTAAACTGATAATTACGTCTAAACGAGTACTGCTTTCGATTCGAAAAAAATATATGTTAAATAAGAACATTTTCGTAATGTTCTTAGCTTTGAATATTTTAGATTTTGTTTATATTACATAGTGTAATTAATTTGTGAAATTAGTTCTAACCGAACACAAAAACGATTACTACGCAAATACTATCTGGCGTATTATTATGAAACCTGCACAATTTTAAAGATAATTTAATTATCTATCTTTTTATCTACGATTTTTTTCGAATAATCCATTTTTTTTTGCTTTATCGAATAAAAAATTCGGGCGCGGCGCTCTATCGGAAGACGTCGCAGCCGCAAATGATTCGGAATAATTTCAACGTTTTCCGATAGAGCGCAGTTATCTGATATCAGAAAAAATAAAATAAATAAATAAATATAATTGCTTAAGTTGTTAAAAATGTTATGCAATAGCTTTACCGCGGCAGTCCCCGAGTGCCACACGTATTTTTATTTATTTATTTATTTATTTGTTAATATATCAAAATATGTATGTATATATGTAATATGTCCAACACAAAAAAATATTTATTTATTTACTTTTTAGATACACACACAATGTATATTATAAATTTATAAATTGCTATCCTGACAGCACCGTATGTCTCATAAACTTTCCGCTTTAGGTTGATGGGCATCGCTTGGGGCATCTCTCAGGATGTAGGCAAGGTTTCCGAAGGCCGCCCAAGTCAATCCCGCGCGTTTGCCACTTCTGCACGTTGGCTGTCTTTGCTCAGTTTGAGTTTGTGGCCAAGATAAATGTAGTGGTCTACGACTTCGAGTGTCTGGCTCTCACCTGTGATCTGGACGGGGTCTAGGCTCTAATGGTAGGTCAACACCCATCCGGCGGCCTCCACGCATGAAGCACGAGGCCGGGTAGGACTCTGGCCTTAGGGCTAGTTTCCCCTAGGAGTCAATCTTCTGGCGCTCCTGGACGGTCTGCGCATCGTGCGGCGTAAGCCAATCGATTGTGCATTCTGACTAACAGTCGAGGGAGTCTGGAAGAAGTACTGTTTCCTATAGAGCGGGGGTGGTTGCTGACCTTACGACGACTGCTCTTGAAACGACCATCGGTTACCCGATTCCGCGTGAACAGTCGGGCAATGGATGCCGTGGTCGGTGATAGATTCGGTTGACACCGATTCACCGCTTCGTATGGGAGAGCACCGCGCAAATGATCTCGAACTCGTAACCAGTCGAGAGACCGGAGTAATCTGGTCGCAACTGGGAATAAGGGCGTGAGTATAAGCCCGCTGGGTAACATACCTGGTTATCTCGCGGATAAGGCGTTGGCCTCTTACGGGCATGTGGCGGAGCTTGACTGTGGACTATTTTGTTCTAAGTCTTCTGTGTTCACTTCACGGGAGATAGAACGAACATTTTGTTAAAACTTCCCGAGGGGACGGGTTCGCCCGTTGTAGCTGACAACTCTAGTTGGGTCTGGGCTCAGGATATTTGTTTTCTGGAGGTTTATCTTCAGATCCACTCTCGCTGATGCTGCGTGGAGTTCCTCGAGCATTGGTCTCGAGTTGTTATGGGTCAGGCGTTATCGTGGAGGAATACACACACATACACACACACACACACACACACACACACACACACACACACATAGACTCACAGACAGACTTCACTCTGAAAATATCCTAATCGTCTCAGGGGTGTATTGGATATCCCGGTTTTAATCTCATTTTATTTAGCGAGTATTATTTCATAATACTTTTTCTTGAGCCGGCAAGGTAAAAGAGCTACTCTCTCACTTAAAATAGCATAATGTGCATTTTTTTTTATATTTACCAAAAGTGCCTAATTTTGTAGTTTATACCAGGGAGTCACGTCATTCACCAATCAATTACGTCTAATTAATGTTATTCCCTGGTATAAACTACAAAATTAGGCATTTTTGGTAAATATTTGAAAAAAATATTTGCATTTTTCCTGCGGTTTACGATCCCTTCCCAGCCCGCCACGCGATGCTTGTCAAGCATGCTTGATCGTCTAGAGAGCCCCTAAGACTTAGCTGCTTTATCGTCAGTTGGTAGTTTCAATGCGCAAAAGTTAAACCATTCATTTCACATTCCGCTCTAACGTACTGCTCTGTCTCGTTCACACGAACTAATTTACGATTTCAGTTCGAGAGAAACGCAATCGCAATCAACAGAAAATAAATACATATTATTCTTATAAATATTCCAAGTACGAAATGCCATATCATCCAGTTTATGTAAAAGCGTTGAGTTTCAAGACTTGGCATTACGAATATACCGCCTACGAGAACATTTTCGCCTTAACTTTCGCTCAACGCGTTCCTCGAGGCGAAATTGAATAAATCATCCTCTTACGGCCCCTCGAGCCCGCCCACGAACCTCCTGAATAATTCTGCCCTCTTTTCACCCCATCAAGAGGCTATTTCGAGGAGATTGCCTCAGGGATACTGAGACTGAACTCATTAGGACGTAGTTTAACGCTGAAGTTAACCAGACTTCAGTCGAGGGGATGTGCTTGGGGATTTTATTTCATTAATTTTTTTTTCGGAAAGAAGAGATTGCTTGGGAAAGGGCATGGGAAGAAGATAAAATGAATTCGACTTTTATACTAGAGGAATCTCTTGTTACTATCGAATAGCTTTTATCGCAGGCCTAGGCCAGCGCGGCGACCGAATGAAGAAATTTCTTAACGAAAATTAATGATTTTAAACTGATAATTACGTCTAAACGAGTACTGCTTACGATTCGAAAAAAAAATATGTTAAACAAGAACATTTCCCTAATATTCTTAGCTTTGGATATTTTAAATTTTGTTTATATTACATAGTGTAATTAATTTGTGAAATTAGGTCTAACCGAAAACAAAAACGACTACTACGCAAATACTATCTGGCGTATTATTATGAAACCTGCACCATTTTAAAGATAATTTAATTATCTATCTTTTGATCTACGATTTTTTTCGAATAATCCGTTTTTTTTGCTTTATCGAATAAAAAATTCGTGCGCGGCGCTCTATCGGAAGACGTTTAAATTATTCCGAATCATTTGCTTCCGCAGCCGTAAATGATTCGAAATAATTTCAACGTTTTCCGATAGAGCGCAGTTATCTGATATCAGAAAAAATAAAAAATACGTGTGGCACTCTGGGACTGCCGCGGTAAAGCTATTGCATAGCATTTTTAACAACTTATGCAATTATAATTATTTATTTATTTTATTTTTTCTGATATCAGATAACTGCGCTCTATCGGAAAATGTTTAAATTATTCCGAATCATTTGCGGCTGCGGTAGCAAATGATTTGGAATAATTTAAACGTCTTCCGATAGAGCGCCGCGCACGAATTTTTTATTCGATAAAGCAAAAAACGGATTATTCGAAAAAAATCGTAGATAAAAAGATAGATAGTTAAATTATCTTTAAAATGGTGCAGGTTTCATAATAATACGCCAAATAGTATTTGCGTAGTAGTCGTTTTTGTGTTCGGTTAGACCTAATTTCACAAATTAATTACACTATGTAATGTAAAGAAAATCTAAAATATTCAAAGCTAAGAATATTAGGAAAATGTTCTTGTTTAACATATATTTTTTTCAAATCGTAAGCAGTACTCGTTTAGACGTTATTATCAGTTTAAAATCATTCATTTTCGTTAAGAAATTTCTTCATTCGGTCGCCGCGCTGGCCTAGGCCCGCGATAAAAGCTATGCAATAGCTTAATAAATAAATAATTATAATTGCATAAGTTGTTAAAAATGCTATGCAGTAGCTTTACCGCGGCAGTCCCCGAGTGCCACACGTTTTTTATAGTATATTTAGAATGCTTAACGACGTACTACGATTTGGAATCCATCATTTTACCACGAAACGCAACGACTCAACGAGTAGATGACACTCAGTGTCATAAATTAAAACTCACACTAGTAATCACTTCTCGTCAACGTAAACTATTCGGCAAGCGTTATAACTGGCAATATTCAAACTTTCGATCAATAAATTTCTTCTACTTCACACAAAACTGCCTTTCAATACGGAGATAACTCGTAAGTTGATACCACCACCTCACACCGAACAACCTGGAGTCTTGTGAGGGGTGGTCCCTCACATACCCCTGTGTATTTTTGTAATTATTATTATTTTGTTATAATTCCTTTCATTATATTCTGGACTATTATTGACGATTTTTAAAATTTTAATAATATTTTGGTAAGTAAATTTTGACTATTATTATATTTTATATTACTTGCGACAGTTTATTGATAATTTTTATGACATTTTGTTTTATTTTTTTTGTAATAAATTAGGGTAATGTTAACATAATTAAGTTCGATGATGTTAGATTTATTTATTTATTTATTAGTTTCAAATAGTATTCAAGGGCATTACAGATGAATCCCATTCGCCCTTGTATATTAAAGCTAGAGTGTAAGTCTAAAAATAAATGACTATATAACTAAATTAATGCTAACATTGAACAAGATAAAAACATAAAAATATAAAACTAAATAAAAGACAGATTATGATAAACATGAGATAGCAGGGAGTTGCCTTTTTAGCTGCCAAAGGGATATACAAAAGATATCTATTTCTGGGGGTAAGGAATTAAGAAGAGCTATAACCCTTCCCACTGGCCTGTCTACAAAAATATTTGTACGGTGGTACGGCACATTAAACAATAGATGCGATCTCCTCGCTGTGTAATTTACCGGTAAGTATTGTACAATTCAAACTTACATAGTATCTCTGGCAAATAAATAGTTCCTTGAATTAATTTATATGCAAATATAATTAGTGAAATATATCGACGAGTTTCAAGACTGTTGTATCCTACCATTCCTAGCACAAAATCGGACGGAAATAAGTATGGATTAATATTGTATTTTCTGTAATAAATATATCTTAAAATTTTTCTTTGAATACGCTCTATCATCTGATAGATAGATTTCTCAAGATGATAAAGATTGAAAAAAAATGTCTACCTTAGAACAGACAGCACCCTAGTTAGGTTTCATCTATAGTAAATTATAGGTATGGTAAATTTGAAATTTAAAAAATAAAATGAAAATATAAAATTGTCTTTTATATTTTAGGGCAAATCATCAAAAAAGTGTCAAAATGACTAATATATTTTTTAGATTCCAATTTAACATTCAAGAAGCTGGTGAAATAAGACGAAAAATAAGACTAAAGGGGTGGAAATCTTCCCAAACTAATTTGTTTTTCAGTAAAATTCAGCAAAATATAAGAAATCTGTAAAAGATTACGAAGTGATTTCAAATTATCGATAGGTTTATCTTTTGTTGGGTGTTCTTCTAACTCCATTACTCTGTGATCGACAAAAGATTTTTAAGCTATTGCATAGCTTTTATCGCGGGCCCAGCGCGGCGACCGAATGAAGAAATTTCTTAACGAAAATTAATGATTTTAAACTGATAATTACGTCTAAACGAGTACTGCTTACGATTCGAAAAAAATATATGTTAAACAAGAACATTTTCGTAATATTCTTAGCTTTGAATATTTTAGATTTTGTTTATATTACATACTGTAATTAATTTGTGAAATTAGGTCTAACCGAACACAAAAACGACTACTACGCAAATACTATCTGGCGTATTATTATGAACCCTGCACCATTTTAAAGATAATTTAATTATCTATCTTTTTATCTACGATTTTTTTCGAATAATTCGGTTTTTTTGCTTTATAGAATAAAAAATTCGTGCGCGGCGCTCTATCGAAAGACATTTAAATTATATAATTTAAATTATATAATTAAATAATTTCAACGCTTTCCGATAGAGCGCAGTTATCTGATATCAGAAAAAATAAAATAAATAAATAAATATAATTGCATAAGTTGTTAAAAATGCTATGCAATAGCTTTACCGTGGCAGTCCCCGAGTGCCACAAGTATTTTTTTTATTTTATACCTCACAGGAAGAAGTTTTTGAGCATTTTTACAGAATTTCGTCCATGGATATCTTATAAATAGGATAGAAAACGAATTTACCGCGTGAAATTTGTAGGACCCGACGTTTCGGTGACGTTGCAGCCGCCGTTGTCTAGGGTAGACTGAAGAGCTGTCAGTCCGTTGTTTTGCGGGTAGGCCGCAAACCGCTGCCGCCACTGCGTAGGTTATAACGGTGGTGGGGGGCCGGGCTCGGAGCGCGGGAATTTTTAAAATCCGTCTTGCACACAACACTCACTGTATCCTGTTTTACGTCTTTGCGTTCGGTCTTCGGCGGCGGGAACATTTTAAGAAGAGGGTTCCACGTAGAAGAGAGTTTGTAGCCGTCATCTCTATTGAAGTTCGGAGTTCTTCTTATTTCAATGGCTTCCCGGATCATGCGAGGAAAGTAGAATTGTTCCTTGGATAGAACAATGGGATTTTGAAACTGCATCCAGTGGTTACTTCCGCTATCCAATATATGTTCGCAGATCGCCGATTTTTCTCGCTGAACGTTTTTAACAGCTTTGATGTGTTCTGTCAGTCGCGTGGCTATGGGCCGTTTCGTTTGTCCAACGTAGGCTAGACCGCAGCTGCATTCGACTTTATACACACCCGGGGTTTGCAGTGGTATTACATCCTTTACAGGCCTCAAAAATCGAGCTATATTTTGGGTCGGTTTGAAGATCGTTTTTATATCGAATCTGTTTAGCATCTTACTTATTCGATCAGTCACGCCCTTGACGTATGGTAAGAATGCTCTTGATCTGTTCGGTTTTTGAGTTTCGTCCGTATTAGATCGTGTGCGTGTCTCGTGATATTTTCCGTATCCATTTTTCCTAAGGACATCGTTGATATGTTCCATCTCCTTCGGAAAATGCTCAGTGTCGCATAGATCGCGTGCTCGATTCACGAGCGACGCTTGCACTGAACGTAGATGGTAGGGATGATGGTGTGAGCTTGCATGCAAATATCTGTCCGTATGTGTGGGCTTCCGATATACCGTATGTCCGAGAGTATTGTCTCTTTTCCTCGTCACTTTGACATCCAAAAATGGTAAGGAGCCGTCCTTCTCTACTTCATAGGTGAAACTGATTTTTGGGTGTATGGAGTTTAGATGACCCAGGAATTCTTTCACCGTTTGAATGTTGCCTTTCAGGATGCAGAAGGTATCATCCACGTAGCGAAGCCAGAGAATGGGTTTAAATTTGGAGGTTTTTATGGCTAATCCCGCGCTCCGAGCCCGGCCCCCCACCACCGTTATAACCTACGCAGTGGCGGCAGCGGTTTGCGGCCTACCCGCAAAACAACGGACTGACAGCTCTTCAGTCTACCCTAGACAACGGCGGCTGCAACGTCACCGAAACGTCGGGTCCTACAAATTTCACGCGGTAAATTCGTTTTCTATCCTATTTATAATGTCAAACAACCGCGATAGTCATGGATATCTTGTTATATATAGGGCATACAGATAAAGTGCGGTATAAATGTTGATTTATGTCGCATCTTGGGTGTGTGAGAGTGGCCACCCTTCACTTGACTCCAATTATACGTGAGCGAAGGGTGGTTCTCATCAATAAGTTTTCTCCGTATTGAAAGTCGTTGTAGTTGAAGTTGAAGTATTTATTCAGAAGGTGTGTGATCGGTTGCCAGTTCCTAACGCCTTGTTTGATATTTCGCCGGTGTGCAGGCAGTGTGGGCTCGAGGTGATGTCGTGGTTGTGTAGCCGAAGTGTGAAGTTTGAAGATCGCGGATAATATATGACTGATCGATGTATGAGCGCGTACTTAGAGCGGGCGACGGCCGCTGAGAGGATGATGATGATGTGTAGCCGCGGTAACTGTCCACTAGGGGAATGATATTGATCGATCGGAATGTACTGCGTTTTATATCGTGTGAATGATGCAAGGGTCACTGTGTGGGGGAAATTAAATGTGTCAAATTGGATCGATCAGAAGAAATGGCATTAGTCATCGGTTGACTGTGCATAAAATGCCGAATTTAGTTGGAATTGAATTGCAGTTGACTTGTGTATATTTGAGCGTATTTGCGGTTTCGATTCTATAGAAATTACTTCTTTTGTTGTGGGTATGTGGGCGAAATCCTTACAGGTGTTTCGACAAAATCATTTAAACGAACACTAATACGATGCTTACGGCAAGAACATTTACACCCGATTCTATAGTCGAGTATTGAGAAGGCGAGTAATACTCGAGTATTGCTCAGAGCTGAGTATCCGTCTGGCGATACTTGAGAGCTACTTGGCTTGGAGCTGACAAAACTTTTCGTTTATATGCGTTGGTGCATGTGTATATTATTGTATTTACGTATTATTTCGTGAAATAGCGGAGTTTCTACAACGGCTGGAGGAAAATGAGATAATATTCGTGGTCGACGCTCCCGAAGGCACAATTTGTTTTCTCCATATCGAAGTCCAAATAAAACAAAGTCCAAAATAAAACGCAGAAATGAGGGCGATATGAGGGCGTTATGCGAAAAATTAGAATAGATGATTCTTACGCGCGTTTTGAAAGAATACGTGAAGTTAGAATCGAACTTTCAAGTCGTAGCGACAACAAATTTTCGTTTTTTCAAATCACCGGCTATGAATTATTATTCTCTGTAAATCTTCATCATAATTTTAGATGAAAAATAAAAGATTAGTAATTTGTTTTCGAATAAATTACAAAATATTTTATTTTCCCCATGTTTTCCCCTCTATTCGAGTATTACTCAGCTGAGTCGATGAACTATATTCGCCTATAGAACGCATCCAATACAACCTTTCAGCTACGTTACGACCAATATTGGCGGCTTGCTCCCGGAGCGCAAAGTAATATTATTTTCTAATTCGAACGCATCCTAAAATCCATACCAAATATCTCATTATTACCATAGATACATAGATTTCCGATTTTGCGCATCATTTCGCGGATATTTCTGGTAAAATTCCATCGTCAAACATCCTTATTTTTTTTGAGAAATCATTAAAAAAATTATTGGTCTTTATGAGATAAAATCTAAATATTTTTGTATGTAAATAATCAAAACGAAATATTACCTTTGGTAGAGAATCTAATAAACATCGCGATAGTATTTACAATTTCTAAATAAGGTCCATATTTTTCCGTAAGACAAGTACAAGTTAGAAATGCCGAGTTTTTTTCACTTTTTCGACTTTCGATTTATTCATAATTATCTAGTTGTTTTACAAAACGAGATTTCAATATGCTATATACAAAATTTTAATGCAATCATTTCACAGTTATTCTTTTTATGATTGCTATAGTAGTTCTATAGTTATAGTACTTTTAGTCGAGCGCGGCGATATTGCAATAAGCGAAATTGCAATAAATTGCAGCCGTCTGCCATGAAATTATGCCGCTACTCGAAGGGTTAAGTACTACTTGGCACCTGAGTAATACTTGGTTGAGTAAAGACTCAAGTAATGATCAATACTCGACTATAGATTCGCGTGTTTCTCCTCCAAGCTGCGATACCGAAAACCTCGAAATAGTCCTACTATTCATATAATTTTTTTTTAGATTAAATAAATTAAATAACGAAAGTTTTGAGTCAGTAGAAAAATCATTTATATTATTTTTACTTACTAACGAAGACAGAAAGTATTGTGAACGCGCTTTTTTCGAGAGGGAGACGGAAATATTGATTTTGAGCCCCCTTGAGACGATCAAGACCATGTCCAGATGGAAGACTGGCTGTGTGTCTGTATGTCCACGATAGATTCGGTATTCACCGTTTCACCGCTTCGTAAGGGAGAGAACCGCGCAAGCGACCTCGAACTCGGAACCAATCGAGAGACCGGAGAAATCTGGTCACAATTGGAAGTAAGGGCGCGAGTGTCGGGCCCGCCAGGTAATCATTACTGGCTATCTCGCGGTAAGGCGTTGGTCTCTTACGGGTTGTGGCGTAGCTAGACGACGGATTGTTTTTGTCCAAAGTCTTCTACGCTCATCCCACGGCTGAAAGAAAGATTTTATATCGTTATACCAGCCTGGGGTGACGGGTTCGCTCGCTGTAGTCGACACCGCCCTACTGATTGAAAGAAATAGTCAACGACGAGCGCGGATAGTGAAATCGCAAAACATTAAATACGTGCGATTCAATCGTTTACGCAAATAAACTGACCGGTTAAAATGCAACGTGATTTCGGCTCAACAATATATACAGGGCTGAGTTTTAATTAACCGGCATCCTTGAAGGGGGTGAATCGGTACGATCAGATCGCGCTGCGCAATATAGCGGTAGGTAAAATATGGCGATTATTAGCGATACTTCACCAACCGCTAGATTGCGCATCGTGCTCAACGGTTTTTTACTATTTCCAGAAAATGAATGTTAGCATCTGTATAACAAATCTACTGTATAGTTTAAGCATGAGAATAACACATTGGCTATAATTTATAAAGATATAATGTGAATTATCTAAAATATAACGACAAGTGTCAAGTAAGTAGGAAAACAATCTGCCATCTGCGAGCTATTCTGGCTTGCGCCGCAAAAACCGTATATAATGTATAATTATATATTATTATGTTTCTATTAGTAGTATTATCACAATTTTCCATCACCACGCGGGTGAAACCGCGGGGCGCAGCTAGTATATTATATACATAAAACAAACTTATACATTATAGATTTCCTAGGATAAATAAAATAAATTATCTACCTTAGAACAGGCGGCAGCCTAGTTAGGTTAAGACTTTTGTATATTGAATCTACTCATAATTTAAAATCAATATATAATTTGTAATTTAATTTAATGACTCTTTTACGCCAAGGCTTAACACAGCGATTTTTATTGAAGATGCTGTTTCTTCTTACTTGAGAGCAAGGGGTCGCGGCACGTACCATATGACACTCGGGATGACATAACGATTTTAACACTACTCTCACACTTCTAAATCGGTTCAAGCGTTTAGGAGTTATGGTGGAATAAAGACACGGAAAACACACATACATGAATCCTAAACACAACAATCAGTGAAACTTGGGCAGTCATGGAAAAATTAAGAATTTTCGGTAATAAAGTTCAATGTTATATATATAATATATATATAATATATAACCAACATATAAACCCTATTAGCAAAAAAACTCGTTATGAGCAAATAAGTTTTTTAAAGTTATAATTTCAAATATCTGATATATAGTTAGTCTGTCATGATTCGATAACCATTCATTTATTTCATGTTTGAATATACGCCTAATTTCAGATTATTTTTTTTAACCAAATTAAACATGTTCCAAAATCTAGGCGTAATGAAAGAAATGTGTAATATCTTTGTTCAAATAATGTGTTTTTCCTGGGTATTATTAAATTATTTTATTGAACTGGTTTTACATTACATTACATTACATTTTCGTCGTGTCCAATTGACGGCTAAAGACCGCTCTTGGACGTGTCAAAATAATTGGGTTATGTAGTAAGTTTCGTTACTACTCTTTACTGAACATACATAGGTAGTCAAGAATTAACTACTAGATTGTCAAACTATAAATATCAATAATCAAAATAGAGCCTAATATTTGAAGTAGTTAGTAATTCGAAAAGATACGTAGTAAAATTATTAATCGTAATATTCAAATTGTCAGTAAAATGTTAAATCATCAAATTAAATTTAAAAGTACAGATATAAGACCATATAAAATAATCAGACAATAAGGCTCTACTTTTTTAAGTAATTTAAATGGGCACAATATTTGAGAAATCATGGCCCTCAAATTCGGCCAGATTATAGAAAGGGTGGCCTATCAGCATCTCCTTGATATTTTATTTTTATTTTATGTCCTCTAGCTGTTTAAATTTTATAGGGAGTAGATTATAGAATTTAATGCTAAGGTACAAGTAGCTTTTCTGTACTTGTGCCAGTCGTATTCGGGGTACGCATAAAAGGGAGCTACAGCGGGTATGATGCGTGTGAATGTGTGCATTAATTGGTGTTTCTGCTAGATGCTGTCTAGCATACATTAAACACTGGTATGTGAACGCCGAATACATAGTCCTTGCCTTGATGAAATATTCTTTGCATGAGGTCCTAGTCGTTACCTGATAGGTACATGCTGCGCAGTGCTCTTTTTTGCAAAAGAAAGATTCTTTTACTGGTTGCAGCATTTCCCCAAAATAGTAGTCCATAAGTCATTAATGAGTTAAAATACGCAAAGTATACTGATTTGGCTATACTGAGTCTCGTTGGTCTTCTGTTCTGAAGTTTTGTGTAATTTTAAATACTATCCAAATATTGCTTTAAAAGGGAAGTTTTTAGAAAAAGTAGCACAAAATCATGGACTAATGCTTCATGTAAAGTTTATTGGTGCGATGGCGATATGGTATGCGAAGGATAATTTTTAATATCATTTTTAGCTCAACTTGCAATGACTCTAGTAAGGTTTTAGCACATCCACCCCATCCGATTATGCCATACAATACAATCAACTACTCCAGTAGATAGGCATTTCTACACTTGGATGCGTCACAAAATTATATGCTTAAAATTTAATTATTAAAAACATAACTATCATGATAGTTGTCATGGCTGTAATATTATATTCAATATTACCTACTTACAAATAATTAAAATATACTAATGTCATTAAAAGTAAGAGAGAATAATATATTAAAATAGAAATGCAAATTCTATGTAGAATAATCAATATAAAATAATTTTATTGTCAATCCAGCAATATGCCTTTGTATTTTTTAAACATAAATAGAAGTTTACTAAATTATATGAGAATTAGAATGTCAGCTATCATAATACCGTTATGTTAAAAATTTAAAAATTTTGCTAATTATCAACATGGAAAATAAACTCGGAATTTTCAAACTGCCTTATACCATAAATTGGGTTTCTTACCAAATTATTTTTAATTATCTTTTTAGTAATATATCATTACTACTACTTTTAGTAATATGTCATTACGCATCAGTAATAATCATATTATCATCAGTAATAATCATATATCATGTTATCATTACTCAACAGTAATAAGTAATAAGTCATTCACATAATGCATGATATGAATGGGTTCAGAACTAAACTTATAAAATATGGCTGATATGCAAACATGCCTTACAACGAAAATAAAGTGTATTATTTTATATAATTAAACCTAATAGTTTAGTATTGTTTAAATATATGATTTGTCGCTTTTTTAAAGTTATGATCCCCAATTTAAAAAGCTCCAAGGAAGTTGGTATCATTGTCGCTCACATGGTCACCGACTAGGCGACGTTGTATTATAAAAAAATACGAATGAAGATAAAATCAATTCAGATTATTTAGTTTTATTTTAAATGATTATTATTTTAATAAAAAATATTTAAAAAATGTATTTTACTCACCGTAACTGTGTATTCCCGCTAAAAATATTATGCTATCCAGGTGTGACCTCTGAAAGTTGCAAGGGACGCTTCGTGAATGAATCGATGAACGAACGGCCGCGCGGTTTGTGGAATCGATGCGAAAAATGATTCGTTCACTTGTCAATGAACGAACTAATCTAGGTTTCTAAAAATATGATGTTTTATTTATACATTTATCCATATCTAATTTTATATTGTAGAGACTACGTCACATGTTATACTTTGTATTTATTTATTTATTTCCCAAAACATAATTAACCTTACAGATGATTCTAAATCGTTGATCGACGATTAGGCTATTATTCTAGATTATACCTATTATTCTACTATAGACTGTTATTATAATTCTACTGTTAATAATATAATTAATACTATACTCCATTACTATTACTATCATTATTATTCTAATATATAGATTATTATTTTACACTAGAGCAAACGAGACAGAGAAATACGTTAGAGCGTAATATTAAACAATTATACTTACATATATCTAATGTTTATCTAACATTTCTTATTATACTAGTTACTACTTTTTAACAATTTTAATACTAGGTACATACTACATATTTATCTAATTACTTGATTACTAAGAAATGCCATTACCGTACTTTATAGTTGTGCTAAGTTCACCGTCCAAATATCCAATTCTGGCTCAGTTGAACATAGTGCATTTAGGGTACGAAGAGTCCGCACCGTGAAGCGGTATACCCCGCCAGAAAACAATTCAACTTTCCCGCGCGTTGTATAGCCACGCGCGACGTCATGGAGTCAGATATATGTGTCATTAGGGCGGTGTCGACTACAACGGGCGAACCTGTCACCCCAGGCTAGTATAGCGATATGTGAGCGTTGTTTTAGCCGTGGGACGATCGTAGAAGACTTAGAGACAATACAAATCTACTGTCTAGGTATGCCAACATGCCTGTCAAAGACCAACCGGGAAAGGTAGCCAGCAGGCAGCCCCGCCCCTGACTACCAGTTTAGGAAGGATATCTTTTCTGGAATTAACCATCAAGATACCTCCAACCTCCCGAGTGGTCACGGGTCCGAAGCCACTTGCGCGACCTCTACCTGCCGTATGCTTAACGGTGATTCGGTTTGAATCTATCGCGAACCAAAGGCATCTTTTACCCGGCTTTGAACTCAGGATCAGGTAGCTTAATGGTCATTTCCAGAGTGGTTAACGACAGGTCAACATCCACCCCTGTTGCTTAGGAGACAGTATATTTCCATAGTCTCCAGACTCCTTCAGCAATTAGAGTGGCGCCGAGATTCAATCCCGCCGGGGGAAACCGGTCCACCAGCTTTGAGGCCTGAGACACGGGAGTCTTACCCGGGGTAGCCTTCCACTCGAGGAGGCTTCTGAATAGGAGCTGAATCGTGAGTTAAGCCGATCCGAGAACGAAGTGGATCTTGTGGCCCAAGCTGCACGAAACCGTTCACCACCCCTCAACGGCCGACAACTAGGGTTGTCGACTACAGCGGGCGAGCCGGTCACCTCAGGAAGTTTTAATGATTAGTCATTCTATCTCCCTGGAGCGAAAGCAGAAGACTTGGACAAAACAGTCCACCGTCTAGCTCCGCCACAAACCCACCAATTGTGACCAGATTACTCCAGTCTCTCGATTGGTTACGAGTTCGAGGTCGTTTGCGCGGTCCTCTCCCTTACGAAGCGGTGAAACGGTGTTCACCGAATCTATCGCGGATTACAGCGTCCTTTGCCCGGCTGTTCACCCAGGATCGGATAGGCGATGGTCGTTTCAAGAGCAGTCGCCGTAAGGTCCGCAGCCACCCCCGCTCTATAGGAAACAGAACTGCTTCCCGGCTTCCCCGACTGTTAGTCAGAGTGCACAGTCGTTTGGCTTACGCCGCACGGTGCGCAGACCGTCCAGGAGCGCCAGAAGGTTGATTCCCAGGGGCAACTAACCATAAGATCAGAGTCCTACACAGGCTCGCACTTCATGCGTGGAGGCCGTCGGATAGGTGTTGACCCGTGAGTGTGACCAACCCTGAACAGAATGGGCCTTCGTGGCCAACTCAGCAAGGGCCCATTAACTCCCCTCAACGGACGAAAGTACAGAAACAAAATTTCGTATCGCATTCAATTATGATGACCCGTTCTAAGTGTCAGCGACAGGGCTTCTGCACCCAGGGTTGGCTTCCAACGAGGGGACTCTTTAAAGGTTAACAGCACAGAAACGAATTGTTGTATACGCGTTCAATTATGATAGCCCGTTGTAAGTTTCGCCGCGACAGAGCCGCTGCAACCAGGGTTGGCTCAGGAGAGAGCATTTTAACAGAAGCTTATTTTTGAAAGTGTGTTTTTAACAGTATCTTATTCCTTGTTAAATTGAATGTGCCATTTTTCAGTCCATATCTTCTGGACAAGATCGCTCAACTTTATATATATACTTTATATATACCTGATGTTTATAATATATGTAAACGAACTTTCTTTACATTACATTACATTACATTTACGTCGTGTCCAATTGGTGGCTAAAAACCGCTCTTGGACGTGTCAAAATATTTGTGTTTTAAGTAGTAAGTGTCATTACTACTTTAATCTTTACGTTACATACATATATTAATTTAAAAAAATATATAGTATCTAAGAAACTTTGGAACCTACTAAAAGTTATTCGTCGTAGAATCGTATTACAAAACAAATTAAAGAATAGTCAATGGCTACCTACTAAACACACAATAATTAAAATAGTCAGTTACAAAGTTGAATAATCAAAGCAGAAGCCTAACAATTGAAATAGTCAATAAATCAAATATATACGTACTAAAAACTGTATATAGTAACATCCAAAGTAGTAAGTAATTTGTTAAATAATCAAACTAAAACTAAATCTTAAATTTAAATACTAGAAGTACATATATAATTATCATTCAAATTGGTATAATATTTGCAAAGTCATGGCCCTCGAATTCGGTCACATTATAGAAAGGGTGGCCTATCAGCATCTCCTTAATGTTTTTTTAAAATTGTTTGTCCTCCAGTTGTTTGATAGAGGTAGAGAGTAAATTGTAGAATTTAATGCTAAGGTATAAGTAGCTCTTCTGTACTTTTGCCAGTCTTGTTTGGGGTACGCATAAAAGGGAATTACCATAGTGACACAACAGAAAATAATCCTATTCGCCGACGACACTTCTATCTTAATTGGGGGCCATACTAAAGCTGATGTGGAAAGCAGCGCAAACACAAGCTTTATAGAAGTAAGTGAATGGTTAGGGAATGCGGAAATAACAAAATGTATGCAGTTTCATTCCTATCAAGCACAAAAGTACAAATTCTAAATTAAACATAACGCTCAGGTTATTGATATGGTGCAAAAATTCAAATTACTAGGGATAACAATCGACTGTAATTTGAACTGGAAAGCCCATGTCGAAGATGTAAAAATAAAAATTTCGAAATTTTGCTACGCTCTAAGGATTTTAAAACGAACTACAGATAAAACAACAGCCTTTATTATGCATATATTTACGCCTGCATAAAATATGAAATTACGCTTTGGGGCAATACGGTAAACGCAGAGGAAATATTCATAGTACAAAAACGATGCTTACGAATTATATGTGGAATTCCAAAGACTGACAGCTGCAAACCACTATTTAAAAAGGAGTTTGTGCTAACGTTTATATCGATATACATCTTGGAAACCTGCAAATTTGTAAGGGACCACGATCAGTATTTCAAAACAAACAATGTTGAACACGGCTATAACACAAGAAATAAACATGAGCTACAAGCACCCAAGCCAAATTTAACTCCATTTAAAAAAGGAATGTTATACAATGCAATAAAAATCTATAACCACCTACCTGCAAATATCAAAGAAATAAAAGGAAAAGGGTTTACCGCAGCGTTGAAAAAATGGATTATCGATAAAAGCTTTTACACATTAAACGAATATTTCTAATAATATTATATTGTAGGCATGCATTTTCATTTTCTTTTTACAATAATTCAATTAGGAAGATTACAAATTTTATATTATATACATACATAGGCGGATTTTTGATTATTGCTTGATTTTGAATTTTTTCTTTATTTTTGATATTATTGGTGAATTATTTTTATTAATTATCTTCTACTGTTAGTTCTACTTATCCGTTTAGATTTTTTCTGTTTAGTCTGTTTAGTCTGTTTAGATTTTTTCATGTTAAACCAGTTAAATAATTACATTTTTTAATAAGATATTATAATTAGCAGATAAGTAAATCTAGCAGATAAGTAAATTTGTCAATCTGTTTTAATAGCAGGTAATTGTGAGAGATATAGTTTTACGCATTATCACCATAAATGTACCACCACAATTTCGGACAATAAATATATTTCTATTTCTATTTCTATATTTTAGACATGATTGGGTATAAATTCCCGACTCATAAGAGAATTCACTATTTTTAATTGGTGGGAAAATCACTATGATAGTTAAAATGCTAATATATGTAAACAAACGACATTGTATTTTATATCACTTTAGATTGCTTTCTCCGTTGGGACTCTCATATACATAACGTGGCTATGAAGGTGCGAATCCTTGGATATGTTTTCAAAGAACTGAGGAATATTCTGGATTCCAAAACACTAAAAACTCTTTATTATGCTTTATGTGAATCGCTTTTTACTTGCGGCATAATTGGATGGGGTGTAGGTATGTGGTAAAACCCTGCTAAAGCCATTGCAAGTTGCGCAACGATTTATATTAATAATTATTCTACGTAGACCATATCGCCATCCCACTAATCAACTTTATAAAGAAGCTAAAGTCCATTGATTGTAGGCAACTTTTTCTAAAAACTTCTTTCTTAAAGCTATTTTTGGACAATAACTCAAATTTAGGAATAATTCAGAACCGAAGACCAACGAGACAAGTTATAGAAAATAGCTTAATAATACCCAGAATGAAAACATAATTTGGACAAAGACATTACTCTTTCATTGCGCCGAGATTATACAATCTGATCAATATGGAAATAAAAATGAATTTGACATTTAGGGAATTCAAAAATAAATTAAAGAAATGGTTATCGAATCATGACAGACTAATCATACATGAAGTGTTAGAAATAATAGTTTAATAAAACTTAGGTGCACACATTATTAACTTATTTTTAAACATGTATGTTGAGTATATTTTAACATTGAACTAACTACCAAAAATTATTTGAATTTGTTAAAAAAATTTAATTCCTATATTTCTTAACATATATTAAATATTAATGACTGTTTCTTTCGTTTCTCACATATATCTTTATTTATATTATTTAATCGATTTTTTTATTATTGCTGATTATATAATGGAATTGCATTTTATTTATCTTTTAATTTTTTTTAAATTATTTTTATTATTATAATTATATTTTTTTTGAAGACCACACTTTAGGGCAATTTAGTGTTATTAGCTTTTTACTAAAACTTGTACATTTGTAAGCAATCAAGCAATCAAGCAATCAAGCAAACTTGATTGTAATATTAGAGTCCTGTCCACAGGACTGGACAGGCCTGTCCTGTTGGGTGACAGAATCAAATAAGCAAAAGGTTAAGGTTTTGCCATTCGGTTCCTGTTATTTTTGTAAGCAAATCAATGTTTTATAGTAATTAATTCTTAAATAAACAAATAAAATGAATAAAATGCTTTTCAAAGAAAGTACGGTGTTAGATATACGCCAGCTGTTTGTGAAACAGTCACTCATGTTTTTCCATCGAACCTCAGATAAACGATCACGAAGCCAGCAACACCGAGCTACAATAGCATCTGCAGGTCTGAACTATGCCGTTCCCCGAGTTAATTCTTCATTTGCCCAAAGACAATTCAACTATATAGCACCAAAAATATTCAACCGTCTTGATGAAAAAATAAAAGCATACATCGTAGAATGATAAAGCATCTAGAGTAAATTATCTAAATTGTTTCCCCAATATTTTAGAATTTTATTGTCAAAGAAGTTGTTTCGTAATACTCATACAAGTTATTCGCAAGTTAATAATACTTTAATTACCAAAACAGAACGACCTAGGTGTACCCCTATTGTAACGACCTAGGTTTATCCCCGACCTAGGTGTGACCTATTCGCTTACCTAACCGACGCCGCGCAGTTCGTTCAATGATCCGTTCGTTGAGTGGTTCGGATACGCGACCCCTTTGAGGCCCTCATTCGGGTATGGATCAATAGGCTGCTGCGTGGAGTGCGCAAGAACGGAAACATTGAGTAGCGAAATGGCCTCCACCTCCGCTCCCCGGGATTCAACATCCCACACACAAACTACGCGAGATCTTACCATAAAGCAAGACGCACACTGCGCCAAATATGATTTGACAACTGTCAAAATTGGCGCGCTTTTCCTACTTCTAAGTAGGAAAAGTGTGTGTGTGTGTGTGAGAGAGAGAGAGATGACACTCTAGTGCTCTCTCTCTCACACACACACACACACACATCCACACACACCCTCACACACACAACTAGAGCAGAAGACGAGGACAAAAACAATCAACCGTCAAGCTGCGCCACATGCCCGTAATAGGCCAACGCCTTATCCCCGAAATAACCAGGTATGTTACCCAGCGGGCTTACACTCACGCCCTTACTTCCAGTTGCGACCAGATTACTCCGGTCTCTCGATTGGTTACGAGTTCGAGGTCGCTTGCGCGGTCCTCTACTTACGAAGCGGTGAAACGGTGTATACCGAATCTATCGGGGACCACGGCATCTTTTGCCTGGCTGTTCAGCCAGGATCGGGTAGCCGATGGTCGTTTCAAGAGCAGTCGCTGTAAGGTCCGCAACCACCCCCGCTATATAGGAAACAGTAGGTACTGCTTCCAGACTCCCCCGACTGTTAGTTCTGAGGGGGAGCTAATAGGCCCATGCTGGGTTGGCCACGAAGACCTATACTGTTCAGGGTCGGTCACACTCACGGGTCAACACCCATCCGACGGCCTCCACGCACGGGGTGCGAACCTGGGTAGGACTCTGGCCTTGGTCAGTTTCCCCTGGGAATCAAACATATGGCGCTTCTAGACGGTCTGCGCACCGTGCGGCGCAAGCCAATCGATTGTGCACTCTGACTAACAGTCGGGGGAGTCTGGAAGCTGTACGGTTTCCTATAGAGCGGGGGTGGTTGCGTACCTTACGGCGACTGCTCTTGAAATCACCATCGACCATCCGATCCTGGGTAAAAGCCGGGCAAAGGACGCCGTGGTCCGCGATAGATTCGGTATACACCGTTTCACCGCTTCGTAAGGGAGAGGACCGCGCAAGCGACTTCGAAATCGGAACCAATCGAGAGACCGGAGAAATCTGGTCACAATTGGTAGATAGGGCGCGAGTGTCGCCCGCCGGGTAACACTCCTGGCTATCTCGCGGTTAAGGCGTTGGCCTCTTACGGGCTTGTGACGTAGCTAGATGGTGGACTGTTTTGTCCCAAGTCTTCTACGCTCACTCCAGGGAGATAGAACGACTAATCGTTAAAACTTCCTGTGGTGACGGGCTCGCCCGCTGTAGTCGACAACCCAAGTTGTTAGTTCTGAGAGCGGGGGTGGTTGTTAACATTATGGCAACTGCTCTTGAAACGACCATTCAGCCATCCGATCATGGGTGAATAAGCCGGGCAAAGGATGCTGTGGTCCGCGACAGATTCGGCAAATGCCGTATCACCGATTCGTAAGGGAGAGTACTGCGTAAGCGACATCGAACCCGTAACTATTCGGGAGACCGGATTAATCTGGTTGCAACTGGTAGTAGGCGCACGAGTGTCGGCTTACTGGGTGACTAACCTGGCTATCTCGCAGTAACGCATTGGTGTTTTACGGGCATGTGGCGAATCTTGACGATGGTCTGCTTTGTCCTAAGTCTTCTGCGCTCACCTCACATCGTTAAAACTTCCTGAGGTGACGGGTTCGCCCGTTGCAGTCGACAGCTCTAGTTGATGTCTCTGGTGGGAAGACCATTCAATATAACTCTAAATAACAGTAATCTAGAATAAAGCACATCGACAAAGTTTCTAGTATCATGATCGATCATCATCTTAGCTGGAACGTCCATATTAATGAACTGTGTAGTGCACTTTCTTCGGCAATATATGCGATAAAAAAGATTAAATTCTTAGCTGACGAAATCGCTGCAATAACTGCAATTCATGCCTGTTTCCATTCTGAAATGACTTATGGTATACTGATATGGGGGAATACCACAGAGAGTTCTAGGGTTTTCATTTTACATAAAAGTGCATTGAGAGCAATTGCAGGAGTATCCCGTGACACGCACTGCGAACCATACTTTCTTAAGTACAAAATACTGACTTTTACGTCTGAATATATTTTAAAATGTCTATTATATGCTAAATCAAATATTAATTAACGAACAAGGGGTAAACGGGAATATGCACTCCCACAATACACGCAGACATGATGACGTTATCCTGCCTAAAGTACGCCTTACGCAGACACAAAAGTCTTTTTGATATTTGATCTTTAAGCTCTCCCGTCAAATGTGAGGCGTCCCATTAGGGATATAAACTTTAATACGTTGAAATGTGAGGCGTCCCAATAACCCCCTTATGATGGAGGCGACAGTCGCCGTTTCGGGAAAAATCCATTAAAAAATAGAACGCGCTTCTATATTTTATCGTTTGATGCCAGAAAATAGCCAATGATTCGTTACCATTACTGTATACGATAGTATCATGCGATAAAATCTGTACGATACATGGCAACTCTGCCAAATCGTGGAAAATTCCGCTTCGCCAGTGCGACATTTCGATCGACCGAGCGTCGCGCGGCTCGGTACTGAAATTACAATTGTAAGTGTTTTTAGTTGGATTTTACCCGTAAAAGTGAGTTATATGCATTCTAAAATTGTGTAGGAATGATAATTACCGATTGGAGAAGGCCATTTCCTTTTTTTCACGTAGTTTTTAGTAAATTTGTGAAATGACGCAACACGATCAATGGCGGTGTATCAATTTTTTTTCGAAACGAACGAAATCTCGCGAGTGTAGTGATAATATTGGTTTATTTCGCTTATAAAATCGTTATTATTCAATTTAGGAGGTATATACTCAAGGAATTAGATGTATTTTGATATTTACACGTCGTTTACAAACTGACCACGTTTTCAGAGTTCATAGTTTGGCGGCAAAAACCGAAATTTCTCAATGTGTATAGAGAAGGCTTGGATTTCTATCGATACAAAACAACAACAAAAATACGGGAAAAATTTTTTATGTTCGATATTTTTATTTTTGAGAATTTTGGTTATTTGAATATCGGATTTTATAGGAAAACTAAAATGCAGCTTAAAATAACATACAACTTTTTTTCAATTTGGGCTTATTTACTGAGGAAATCTAGACTGTGTCTCACCATGCGGTGTAAGATCGTTATACCAGCCTGGGGTGACGGGTTCGCCCGTTGTAGTCGACAACCCAAGTTGTTAGTCAGACTGCACAGTCTGATTTTGATTCCTATGGGAAACTGACCATAAGTTAGATTGTGCAGAGTTTGATTCCTAGGGGAAACTGACCATAAGTTAGGGGAATTCAAGCTGATTAGGGGAAGAGTTGATAATCCTAGCATGCTAGCGAAGGTTTGTCTTTTTGTCCCGGACAATTATAATCGTGCTCGCATTCATAATCTATTTGCGGAGCCGTCCTCGCGCACCAACCTAAGTCGATGGAGTCTGCTTACACGAGCTTTGCGGCACATAAATGCGCTATGTTCGACACCGCCAGACTTTGATATTTTTACAGCGAGCCCGCATCTCTTCAAGGTGTGGGCATTGCGCTACTTGTTTATGGCAGAATAATATAAACTGTTTTCACTCTTATGTACTGTAAGTTTGTAAGTTTTTCTATTCTTAATGCCGGTATTTGTATTTAACGCTTATTTAAACATGTTATGTATGTACTTGTAAGAATTCTATTATTTTTTTTTTATTTATGTGTATATTGCATATCAACGGATTGGTAGAAACAGTAATGTTGATTTGTTATGAAAATAAATAAATAAATAAATAAGGCCAGAGTCCTACCCGGGCTCGCACTTCATGCGTGGAGGCCCCGTCGGATAGGTGTCGACCCGTGAGTGTGACCAACCCTGAACAGAATGGGTCTTCGTGGCCACCTCAGCTAGGGCCCATTAACTCCCTCAACGGTCAACAGCGGAGAGACCGGACTATTCTTCTAAGGTTGGTCAGATTATCAACGATCCTCCTAAGCACTATTTTGTTTTATTTTTCAGATATGTTGCGCGCTTGCCGTTCCACGTCTATGCAGCCCCCGTCTCGCTTTCGTCGCCGAGCTTCATAAGGTCAGTACTTATTAATTTTATTTTGACCTTACGGCGACTGCTCTTGAAACGACCATCGGCTACCCGATCGGACGACGACGGTGGACTGTTTTGTCCAAGTCTTCTGCGCTCACTTCACGGGAGATAGAATGACTATACGTTAAAACTTCCTGAGGTGACGGGCTCGCCCGTTGTAGTTGACGACTCTATTTAATCATTCGGCTACCCGATACCAGGAGATAGTTTGATACCAGGAAAAAATTTGGCAGTAACTGATAGCGGAGGCGCTTGGTCTGCCCGCTGAGTCAACTGCCCGGTGCGTCTTCTACGCTCATCCCGCGGCTGAAAGAACGATCACATATCGTTATACCAGCCTGGGGTGACGGGTTCGCCCGTTGTAGTCGACACCGTCCAACTATGCAGCTTTCCGGTAGCGAACGCTTTCGTTTAGCTCGGGCCAAAAGATCAATTGTAGGTAAACTCGCATCGCAGGTGAACAATTATTTTGACACGTCCAAGAGCAGCGGTTTTTAGCCGTCAATTGTACACGACGAAAATGTAATATAATGTATTCTTCAAATCTAAACTAACATAAAGATTGCTAAGATGAATAAATGAATTAATGAAAATCTCTTTATTGCACAATAAAAAATAAGGTACAATGGCGGACTTATTGCTACATTACAATATCTTCCAGTCAACCAACACAATATCTTCCAGTCAACCAACCCAATATCTTCCAGTCAACCAACTCAATATCTTCCAGTCAACCGACAGGTGACTTTTTTGATCATTTTAAAGAACTGACCAAATTTTTTGTCGCTTGGTTGCCGAAAACTGTAAATAATCAACAAAATATAAAATACCAAGCGACAACAAAAACTACCCCAGCAGTTTGAGAGTGGGACTAATCGACGCAGGATTATTTTATGATTCTAGTGATATATATAACTCAATATCGCCCAAATTGTCGTTTAGTAAATTTTTCCTTTCCACCGTCGATGTATTTATTTTAACCTATTGATATTTGGACATTTAGACAACTACTTACTTAATATTTTTAGATTGAGGTACCCTATGACACTCGGGATGACATAACGATTCTAGTAATACCGCAGATTTTTAAATTGGTCTTAAGCGTTTAGAAGTTATGATGGAATAAAGAAACGGAAATTTGTGGTTGGGGAATTTTCGATCACTACAACAGAATTAGATTTTTGAAATTGAATTGAAATTTAGACAGGACGTGAAAACTAATAATATTGTTTTAATTTTCAGACGACCTCTAGCGGCGGCGGGGCGAGTAACGGCGGACGCGGGAGAGCCGGCGCGCGGCGGAGACCGACGGGCGGCGTTTTGTTATTACTGTTTTATATAGAATAACGACGTTTCACTCGAAATTTTGTTGAATTACAAGGAATTTTGATGAAACTCCATTACTCGATTATATGTATCATTATATTTCAACGATGTAACGTGATGTGTGTTATGCACTTTTTTGTGATACATTATAAATTTTTATCAAATGTGGCAATTTTTAAACGTGCATGTACTATTTTGTACTGGAAATTTAGTACCAATAAAAAAAAAATTAAAGCATAAGTCGCATAAAAAATAAATGATAAAATCCAATCTCTTATATTTTTCTATGTTTCTTTTGTATATAAAGAAACGAATAATTGTATGCCTAATATACCAACTGATGAAAGTTTTTATTTTAGTCGGTACAATTGTTTTGTTTATTTTTATGACATGTTTGTTTTATTTTTATCAAATGACTGTTACTGTAAAATTTTGTACTGGAAATTTATTCTATTTTTGATATTTCTAAATGATCTTTTTAATATTTAGACAATGTAATGGTTGATTTTGTATAGTTTATTGACTTTCAGATTTCTAACTTGATTTAATTTTATTTTTGCCAGATATATGATATGTTTAAAAGATGAATATTATAAAAAATGTATTTATTAATTGTAAGTTCTATACCCTTACCGGGTTTTTTGTAATAAATAAACTTTGAACTTTGAAATAAAAAAAAAATGGTTTCTTGAGTTTTCTTCTAGAAAATTTTAATAATAATTATTATACAAAAGTTGTTAAAAAACGAATATACCGCGTGAAGTTTGTAGCACTTGACGTTTCGGCGATGTTGCAGCGGCCGCTGTCCAGTCTACTCGGGACAACGGCTGCTGCAACGTCGCCGAAACGTCGGGTGCTACAAACTTCACGCGGTAAATTCGTTTTTTAACCACTTTGTATAATGCCTTTGCCATTATTATGAAATCAAAAACTTATCGCGTTTGTTTGACATTATAAATAGCTTTATAAACGAATTTACCGCGTGAAGTTTGTAGCACCCGACGTTTCGGCGATATTGCAGCGGCCGCTGTCCAGTCTACCCTGGACAACGGCGGCTGCAACGTCGCCGAAACGTCGGGTGCCACAAAGTTAACGCGGTAAATTCGTTTATAAAGCTATTTATAATGTCAAACAACCGCGATAATCTTTTTCATAATAATTGCAAAGGCATGATACAAATGTGGTTAAAAAACGAATTTACCACGTAAAGTTTGGACACCAACGTTTCGGAGACGTTGCAGCCGTCGCTGTCCAGTCTACCCTGGGCAACGTCGCCGAAACGTCGGGTGCTACACACTTCACGCGGTAAATTCGTTTATAAAGCTATAATGTGAAGCAACCGCGATAGTCTGATTTCATAATAATTGCAAAGGCATACAAAAGTGGTTAGAAGTTTTTCGAATATATTGAAAACTTGACGCTTATTAGATGTCCAATAACTAATTATTATACTCCAGTCACATTTCATAGAAGAAACTAGAAAATCACACTCCGAATTTGCCTAATCAAATGAGAACGCACCGCGGCAATATTGCATAGACAGGCGCGCTGCCTAATTTTATCGATATTCGCGAAATCGCGGGGTGCGCATACCTATTTGTTTACGTAATTAGTATGGAAGAATTACCATATTTTGAGTGTGATTTCCTATAGTTTTTCTATGAAATGTGACTCTTTAGAGTATAATAATTAGTTATTAGACATATAATAAGCACATAATAACACAATATATTTGAAAAACTTTATCCACTTTTGTATTATGACCTGTCAAAATTAATACCAAATTTTCGTCACCGACTCGCAAAAGTTTGGATTTTTCTGTAATATCAGACAAAGTTGAAAGGTCTGGTATGATTTTATAAGAAGTGTAGTGTAGTGGAAAAGTTATTATGAAAGAATTTCATATAAATAAAGTCCCTAAGTAGTCAGAAATACAAAATTAAAAAAAAAAAAATTTACGAGGAGACATCAAATTTTTCTTGGTTATTATGACTGAAAAACTAAATATTTTTGTATGCAAAGTAGTAAAACAAAATAATGGTTTTGGTAAAGCATTTAATAAAGAACATAACTGTAAATACAATTTCCGCATAGACTTTCGTATTTTGTGATAAAAACATCGAAATGATAAATAGGCGAGTTTTTTCACTTCGCCAAATTTGTAATTTGTCGCCATTATTATCTTAATTGATTTACGAGATAAGGTTATAATGTTTTATATGTCAAATTTCAATGCTATCATTTTACAGTTCTTCTTTTTATGATCCGTATAGTGGTTTACAAGTTATGGTCGTTTTTATTAAGGTCGTCGATTTTGCGCGCGAAAAGGTCGCGCGCGAATGGGACGGCTGAATTTTATTCCGCGAGGAGAGGGGTTAACCAGCTACGACTCTCCATAAGAAAGATGGAAACAAAGGCGTTTAAAAGATTTATTAAACAAAAGCTGCAATCCACACATGCTTTCTATAAGCTGGGTGATTTCTTTGAGCATGCCAATTCTTTCAAATGGGAATAACATTAATACTCGTATGTAACTTTCAGGTACCTCATTTTAGTTCTTTTTGTTTAATAATAATATTATGAATTTAATATTTAATGTGTAACGTAACATACCTGATCATATACATACTTTGTTTTTTTTCCAATTTTGTTTTGATACTTTCTATTGTGTGATTATTTTTTGTATAAAGTGCCTAAGATGACTATTAATATTCTTATAATAATTATCTATTTTATATGTATACTCATGTACATGGATTCAGCTCTATTTTTTTATTTTTTATTTATTTGTCTGCCGTGTAAAGCCGACTTTAGTGAACGCTATTGTCGAATTAATATTTATGCTATAATAGTTTTATATCTACATACATATATTAATATATTACTAGCAACTGACGAATTCTAATATTCGATAATTAGCTTTAATTCTGAATACTGAGCTTTAATTGAATACTGAATACTAAACGCCGGTCCCAGCACCACTTACGTGAGCAACTTCATTGGCTTCCTATTCGCGATCGAAAAAAATTTCATACGTTGTCGCTACTCTACAACATACTCAATAACCCCACTTCACCCTCCTATCTAAAGGAGAATTTCCACCCTTTGGGAGGCCACGGTCTTCCACTTCGATCAAGCCGGGATAACACACTTGCCATTCCGATACATCATTCTTCTGTTTACACGCACTCTTTTACAGTCCATTCTGCTCGTTTATGGAATCAGCTCCCTCACTCTATCAGGCATGCACCTTCGCTGCATACTTTCAAAAAATTGTTGAAGAAACATTTATTTTTACACAGCCACTAACCAAATACCCCACCTTGTCCTCTCCTTTATCCTTCCATGGGCAACGTTAGCATAAGTTACTGACATGTATCTGTATGAGTTTATTTTAAATTTAACTTTACTACTTCTTTGTGTATTGTACGGTGAAAATTAGGAATTACATAATCAAATGGTTGACTGTAAGATATCGCTATAGCGATAAGTCCGCCATTTGTGCATAAATTGTCATTTTTATAAAACCAGCGTAATATTCATTAAGTTACGTTTTTATAGCACAATAAACGTATTCTATTCTATTTAGCTCAGTGCCCAACTGTACATCTTTTTATGAGATATAATAATTTCTGCTTTAGACACCGCAATTTGCAACATTACCCTAGCTAGTGTGTCGTTAACTTTATTCCTTGGCTATATCCGAGGGTGTTCATTGATTGAAATTCTACGAATCCACAAGTTATTTCGAGCTTAGGTCATTAAAGCCATTATAATATATGAAGGACAACACTAATTTAAATTGTCACGATACTACTCCATTACACTTAGCGTTCCGAAACAGTATACTTCTTCTTCTTCTCCTACCTTCTACACTTATAAATGCTTGTTGTCCGTTTGATTAATTCTGAAATGTGTAATTTTGTGATTTTTGCCATAATTTTCACTGTCCTATTAATAGTCGAGTTAAAATCCTAGAATTACTATAAACCGGTGCTTCCATCTATTAGAAGCGGTAGAAACTAAATAGTGTGGTTATTTTTTTAAAATAAGAAGAATGCTTTTGGTTTTTGTCTTTGCTTTACTTTGGATTGAAATTAGGGGTTCCCCTAATAGATGGCCAATAATAAGGCGGTTCTGTAATAAATAATAATAACAAAACTAACAATTAACGCTTTATTCATGACAAAAGCAGAGCGTATTAAATATTCTAGAGCTAAACTGAACTATTTTACGATCAGTTATTTATTTATTTAAAGAAACGCACGAGGTATACCTATTACTTCAGCATTACAAAATATTTGTTCTTGGACCAGTAGAAATAAATTAATAGTTTAAAAAAAACACTAAAAACACGCTTTTATAAATGCACGTAAAAACCAAAAAACTACCCTATTTACACGTCAATATACATCGTATATAGATATATCAATATTATTCTATTTACACTCTCCATGTACAGGTCTATATACATTTTATACAGGCACCTATGTCAATATTTACACTTTTTAAACTCAAAATATTTACAAGTCAATATATAATAGGTTTGTTATAACCTTGAAACTTGATCGTGTTCAAAGTCCATTACGTGACCTTTCTCAAGTGCAGACACGACTATGATACGATATTCCGTCATGGAATGCCAGTTCCTGTCTTCCGGCTTCATCATCAGACCTTGAAACTTAATCGTGGTCAAAGTTCATTACAAGACCTTTCTAATAAGTCCAAACACGGCTATGATACGATATTCCATCATGGAATACCAGTTCATATCTTCCGACTTCATCATCAGATCAGTTCGACAGTACCATATTATTTCCATTCCATGTTGCCATTTCACGTTCATTGGCCCTAGAATGTATAACAATCTTCCCGAAGCAATTAAAAGTAGTGAGAGCACATCCACTTTTAAAAAATCTCTAACCGATTGGTTGTTGGAGGTGGGTAGGGACGGTTTAGGGAATATGTATTTGACTGTATTTTGAATGATAGTATTTAGTTTTTCCATGATAATTTTAAATGGTGAGCGTTATATCAATATGTAATTGATTTATATATGTATATTATTTTAGTTTTTATTTATTTTGGTTTTATTATTATTTTCGTATAAATATATGTATGTGTATGTGTGTATATATGGATATATATTTTATCTATAGATGTATCTATCCATATTTGTATATGCGTAAATATTTGTAGTTTTATATTTGTCGATTTAAAAATAAGTACTAACTATAGTTTAAGTTGACTGTGCACACTTAATATCGTCATTAAAAGTCTGCCTTAGAGCAGGCCTAGGCCTAGTTGGTCACTGGAATAATTATAATAAACTAGCTGCGCCCAGCGGTTTTACTCGCGTGGTGATGGAAAATTGTGATAATGATGATAGAAAACCATATATCTTTATAAATTATAGCCTATGTGTTATTCTGATGTGTAAGCTATATTATTGTAAAGTTTCATCAAAATCCATTGAGTAGTTTTTGCGTGAAAAGTAACAAACATCCATACATACAAACAAACTTTCGCGTTTATAATATTAGTAGGATGTATGTATATATGTATTATGTCTTACTCAAAAAAATATTTATTTATTTACTTTTTACTTTAAATACACACAAAATGCATAATATATGCTATAATTTAAAATTTAATTTTATATCTTTTAAATGACACTATGCACTCTCTGCCGCCTATTATACCCACTCAAGAACGTCACCAGTCGTTTCATCGAAACATAATAAATTCTTAGATTCACAATATTGCGTGCAGTGCATATATAAAACGGAAGCCACAGCGGTCTCAAAGACGGTACAAATGGGCCGAAATGGTGCGTCGCATGCAGAGGCAGTAACATGTTTTCCTTAAAGGAAATGCAATTTGGTGGCCGCTGTGGGGGCGAAGACTTAGCAAAGGCGGCACAAATCAAGCGCCTTTAGCTATTTTCACCGACCGATGCGGAGCGACGGCACAAAGCCAGCCAATCGACGTCGCGGTCGAACCATCAATATGGACGTTTGTTTGTAGCATGCCATATTATTCAGACTGAGTTCTTACAATAACTAGAGCTGTGACTAGAGATTCTATAATCTACTTCCTACAAAATTTAAACAGCTGGAGGACATAAAATTAAAAAAAAACGTCAAGGAGATGCTGATAGGTCACCCTTTCTATAATCTGGCCGAATTTGTGGGCCATAATTTTTCAAATATTGTGCTCATTTAAATTACTTAAAAAAGTAGAGCCTTATTGTCTGATTATTTTATATGGTCTTATATCTCAGAGTTGGTCACACTCACGGGTCAACACCCATCCGACGGCCTCCACGCATGACGTGCGAACCTGGGTAGGACTCTGGCCTTGGTCAGTTTCCCCTGGGAATCAAACTTCTGGCGCTCCTGGACGGTCTGCGCACCGTGCGGCTTAAGCCAATCGACTGTGCACTCTGACTAACATCTTGAGGTGTCGACTACAACGGGCGAGCCCGTCACCACAGGAAGTTTTAACGATTAGTCGTTCTATCGACCTACAGTGAGCGTAGAAGACTTTGGACAAAAACAATCCGACGTCTAGCTACGCCACAACCCGTAAGAGTCCAACGCCTTACCGCGAGATAGCCAGGAATAAACCCGGCGGCTCGAGAAACTCGCGCCCTTACTTCCAATTGTGACCAGATTTCTCCGGTCTCTCGATTGGTTCGGAGTTCGAGGTCGCTTGCTCGGCCCTCTCCCTTACGAAGCGGTGAAACGATATATACCGAATCTATCGCGGACCAAGGCGTCCTTTGCCCGGCTCTGAACCGGGATCGGATGGCCAATGGTCATTTCAAGAGCAGTCGCCGTAAGGTACGCAACCATCCCCGCTCTATAGGAAACAATACAGTTTCCAGACTCCCCCGACTGTTAGCCGGAGAGCACAATCGATTGGCTTGCGCCGCACGGTGCGCAGACCGTCCAGGAGCGCCAGAGGTTTGATTCCCAGGGGAAACTGACCAGGGCCAGAGTCCTACCCAGGTTCGCACCCCGTGCGTGGAGGCCGTCGGATGGGTGTTGACCCGTGAGTATGACCGACCCTGAACACATGGGTCATCGTGGCCAACTTATCATGGGACCGTTAGCTTCCTCTGGCTAACATGTTGAGATGTCAACCACAACGGGCGAACCCGTCACCGCAGGACGTTTTAACGATTCATCGTTCTATCGACCGCGGCGTGCAGTGAGCGTAGAAGACTTTGGACATTACAAATCCGACGTCTAGCTACGCCACAACCCGCAAGAGACCAACGCCTTTACCGCGAGATAGCCAGTAATGTTACCTGGCGGGCCGACACTCGCGCCCTTGCTTCCAATTGTGACCAGATTTCTCCGGTCTCTCGATTGGTTCCGAGTTCGAGGTCGCTTGCGCGGTCCTCTACTCGCATGGGTCTTAGTGGCCTAATTGGAACAGGGCCTATTAGCTCCCACGTTTGCTAAGCAGCGGGGATCGTATCTGACATCATGTCAGCTACTCTTGAAACGACCCTTTGGCCACCCGATCCCGCGTGAAACACGGACAAAGGGTGCCAAAATCCGCGATAAATTCGAACTGAATCAGGTAGAGACCGCGCAAGCGATTTCGAACCTGCAACCATATTTTAGGACGGAGAAATCCGGCTAAAGTTGGTAGGGAGGGCGTTAGGTCAGCCCGCTGGTTTCACTTAAATAATAATAATAAACTATTCAATCAAAAAAATACATTTATATTGTTTTCATTGCAGAATCTGCCTAACTAGGCCGTAGCCCGCACCACAGTATACCGAGTTAGAACAGTAGGCACACTCTCGAGTGGTAGAGCGTTGCGGGGATAGGGTGCAAGGGATGTGAGCAGATAGATAGGTCTTGCTGGCGAACGCCTTTGGTTGGCGTTACGCGCGGTTGGAGCTTGGCAATATGCAATCCTTTAGAACTCGTGACGTCGCTCGCTTCGATTTCGGTTTTTTCCAAGAGAAGCTACTGTCTGTATATACTGTGCCCGTACTAAGATAGACTCTATATATGGCGATGGTTTGTTCATATGCGCACATATAGAATCAAAATAAAACAAAAGAATCTAGTAGAAGTATAAAACATTTTTTTTAAATAAAATAAAACTTGTAATTAAATGTAAAAATACCGAAATAAAATCAATATAAAATATCGTAATTTGAAGTTTATAGGACAAGTATAGAATTTAAAAAAAACGTGCTTGTCAGCTCCAACCCGCGACTGAAGTTCTTCTATAAGGGCGAAAGTCTTTGAATATACAATAAGCAAAGGGAGTAGATTGATTGAATGGTTGATTGATTAATTGATTAATAAATCGATCGATCAGTCAATTATCAATCATCATCATGCAATCATTATCAATCAATCATCATCAATCAATTATCATTAATAAATCATCATCAATCAATCATCGTCAATCAATCATCATCAACCAATTATCATCAATCAATCACCATCAATCAATCATCATCAAGCAATCATCATCAATCAGTCACCATTTAATCATCAATCAAACATCCATCAATAAACATACATCAATATTCATCAATCAATCATCATGAAGCAATTATCATTAATCAATCACCATTTAATCATCAGTCAATCATCAATCAATCATGATCACTAAATCATCAACCAATCATCAATCAATCAATTACTTACGTCTAATTAACGTGATTCACTGGTATGAAACTGCATAATTAGGCAGTTTTGTAAATATTAAAAATAAATGTGCGTCTCATCTCGGATGCGCGACTGGAGTGTGATTCTCTCAGATTGCGATCTGCTGATCTCATTGAATAAATGATTGGTCAGTACGGGTTGGCTCGGAACCTAGCGAATTTCATCGAAGTTGTGGTCTCCTGTTGGGTATTGATGCACTCTTTACAATTTTCGGACTTAACTGACATTAAACGTAGCGCTTTTTGTTAATGCTAGATTTTACTACCCATCAGATTGTTGTACCGGGGGCTTTAAATGAAATCGATCCCAGATACAGGCTGTTCGATCTAGTTGGGCATTCGTCTAGAATGATCGTATGGGTTGTGTTCATTTTCTTATTGCTTATATAAATAATTACAAATCATATCTGTACGATCTCACTGTTAACTCTCTACCGGGAGCTAATGGGCCCTTGCTGAGTTGGCCACGAAGACCCATTCTGTTTCAGGGTCGGTCACACTCACGGGTCAACACCCATCCGATGGCCTCCACGCATGGGGTGCGAACCTGGGTAGGACACTGGGTTAACCAGTCTCCCCTGGGAATCAAACCTCTGGCGCTCTGGTGAAACCAACTGGTCTCGATGATATACCTGTTAGCGTAATTAAAATCCATAAACGTGTACTGGCACCTTGTCTAACATATTATCTTTACAATATAAGCTTTTCAGAGGGAATATTTCCAGATTGTCATAAAGTAGCCAAGATTACACCGATATATAAAAGACGGCGATTCCACGAGCGTAGAAAATTATCGACCCGTAGCCCTACTGAGCAATTTCTCAAAAATTTTGGAGAAGGTCACCGAAAAACGACTAAATAGTTTCCTTGAAAAATTTGTGATCATTTCAGACAGTCAATATGGATTCCGGACAAAAAAAAATCTACACAGGATGCCGCGCTGTATGCATGTTTCATGATTGAGAATAGTCGAAACAAGAAGATGCTTTCAGCAGGACTGTTCTGCGATCTAAGCAAAGCATTCGACTGTATAAACATCAATACGTTCCATTGAAATATATTAAATTCCTAACTCTACAATATTGAGTGCAGTGTATATATATATAAAAAAGAAAGCCCCAACGGCTTCAAAGTCGGCTCAAAGTGGCCAAGATGGTGCGTCGCACGCAGAGGCAGTAACATGTTTTCCTTAAAGGAAATGCAATATGTTGAAGATTCAACAAAGGCGGCGTATATCAAGCGCCTTTAGCTATATTACGCGAGCCGATCGACGTCGCGATCAAACTATCAATATAAGCGTTTATGTTGTAGCGTGCTACATTATTTATTTATTTATTTTATTTATTTATTTAAGTCCATAAAAAATACATTTGGTTACAAAAACATTCTCTTAGCCTAATATTTCATAATTAATTAAACAGTTTTTTTAATTTACCTAACTCGGAAAGAGATTCAGAAATAATAGTTTGTGGTTTACCACCTCACTAGGAATAACCTGTATCGAGGTGGTACCAACAGAAATCGTATATTGCCTGCCGAAAGAGCATGATATACCCGCTCTTAGGTTTTCATTTTATTTTAATATTTTTTAAAAACTTTATATTGCAATGGTATTTACAATTAATAATTACAAGGATAGGGGTAGTTACTTTATTCTAAAATTTAAAATTTTGAAGATACCAAATTAAACGGAAGGTATTTTTGTTCAAATATTCATAAATAAATATTCTTACATCTAATATAAATACATACATAGATACGATTATCGCATAAACTTTACATGAATTTATATTAAAATTATATATAAATAAAAATTATTATAAATAAGTACATACATATAATATGATAATTAAAAATTAAAAAATAGAAAAAATATTATTATGATAATACGAGTATATATTTACATATGCAAAGTGCCTTGATAACTATTTATCAAAGAAAATGACAATTTGCAATGCCATTTTATTATATAATATAGAAGTTAATTAAGATTTTAGGTACCTACTACAATACAATATAGCCGTAAATTAGTAAAAACACATTTTAAAAAACAAGCTTATATTAAAAGGATCTGTCTCGAATCAGCCCTGGGTGCAGCAGCCATGTCATAGTGGAACTTAGAAAGGGTTATGCAAAATTTCGTGTTTATGTTGCACTAACATATTGAGATGTCAACCACAACGGGCGAACCCGTCACCGCAGGACGTTTTAACGATTCATCGTTCTATCGACCGTGCAGTGAGCGTAGAAGACTTTGGACATAACAAATCCGACGTCTAGCTACGCCACAACCCGTTGGAGACCAACGCCTTACCGCGAGTAGCCAGGTATGTTACCTGGCGGGCGGCACTCGCTTCCTAAATACCAATTGTGACCAGATTTCTCCGGTCTCTCGATTGGTTCCGAGTTCGAGGTCGCTTGCGCGGTCCTCTCCCTTACGAAGCGGTGAAACGGAGTATACCGAATCTATCGCGGACCAAGGCGTCCTTTGCCCGACTCTGAACCGGGATCGGATGGCCAATGGTCATTTCGAGAGCAGTCGCCGTAAGGTAGACAACTACCCCCGCTCTATAGGAAACAATACAGTTCCCAGACTCCCCCGATTGTTAGTCGGAGAGCACAATCGATTGGCTTGCGCCGCTCGGTGCGCAGACCGTCCAGGAGCGCCAGAGGATTGATTCCCAGGGGAGACCGGTTGACCCAGTGTCCTACCCAGGCTCGCACCCCATGCGTGGAGGCCATCGGATGGGTGTTGACCCGTGAGTGTGACCGACCCTGAAACAGAATGGGTCTTCGTGGCCAACTCATCAAGGGCCCATTAGCTCCCAACTCTGACTAACAGTCGGGGGAGTCTGGAAGCAGTACTGCTTACTATAGAGCGGGGGTGGTTGCGGACCTTACGGCGACTGCTCTTGAAACGACCATCGGCTACCCGATCCTGGGTGAACAGACCGCGCAAGCGATCTCGAACTCGTAACCAATCGAGAGACTAGAGTAATCTGGTCGCAATTGGAAGTAAGGGCGTGAGTGTAAGCCCGCTGGGAAACACTCCTGGCAATCTCGCGGTTAAGGCGTTGGCCTCTTACGGGTTTGTGGCGGAGCTAGACGGTGGACTGTTCTGTCTAAGTCTTCTGCGCTCACTCCAGGGAGATAGAACGACTAATCGTTAAAACTTCATGAGGTGACGGGCTCGCCCGTTGTAGTTGACAAATCTAGTTGTTGCACATCAAATTAACCAGGGCATACAAATGTTACTGTAAATGGCCGAATAGAGGTAAATCTTAGGTTTCACTAGTAAATCTTAAGATCATGACTTGTATTTGTGTTGGTTTGGGTAGGTTCGGTTATGTTATGTAGATTGCTATGAACTACAACGCACTAGCCACGAGCCGATATAAACGCAAAACGTAACCAGTCGTCTCGAGGCGACACTCGCGACTGACAGAATTGCGACAATCACTTAGATTATTGTTGAGGCGTGCGTCTGTGTAAGCGCGTTCGTTTCGAACGTTTGTACGTAGCTTCCATACTGCTTTAGCTATACATATATGTATTTACGGTGATAATGCTCTAGTATTGTTATAAATAGGATAGAAAACGAATTTACCGCGTGAAATTTGTAGCACCCGACGTTTCGGTGACGTTGCAGCCGCCGTTGTCCAGGGTAGACTGGAGCCGCCGTTGTCCAGTCTACCCTGGACAACGGCGGCTGCAACGTCACCGAAACGTCGGGTGCTACAAATTTCACGCGGTAAATTCGTTTTCTATCCTATTTATAATGTCAAACAACCGCGATAGTCTTCGACTCTAGTATTGTGTTTTAAGTTTTTTATTTATGGAGAATTTATACGAAGAAGATCTTGTAAAACTGTTCCATGGGAATCAAATATCCCAAAAAACCACGAGTACAAATTAAATAAATACCATGATCTTGCAAATGCCGTAACCCGGAACGGCTTCACTGTTCACCTTCACGCGGTGGAAGTTGGCGCTCGTGGCCTGCCAGCTAAATCTCTATTTCACCTCTTTAAAGATCTTGGCCTTTCCAGAAAAATAATCAACTCTTTCTTAGAAAAATTATCTAAAACTGCGATTTGCGCATCTCAAATTCTATGGCTTCGAAGGGGGAGTGAATGGGTGGCAAGGTGCACGCTCACATGTGGCGAGACAGCTGTCCTAAACCTACCACAGCCGGTTCGTAAGTCCGGAATCCACTGCTCACCCCCCAGAAGTGTAAAAAATAGTATTATGATGGGCCCGACTCCGGTCGGTGAATTCCATGGCAGCTCCGTTTGTATTTATTTATTTCTGGCAAGGAAAGTACTGTGGATGCACTTCTTTGTGTCTCTGTGTGTATGTCTGTCTGTCTGTGTGTATTCCTCCACGATGGCGCCCAAGCGCTTCGTCCGATTGAGCTGAAATTTGGCATGCCGGCATCATTTGGTCATGGCAAAAGTTGAAAATATTGTAGTTGAAATTGATACACCAGGGGGCGCACTAGTCAAACTTCCATCTAGAAATATTAGACTTTTGTTGTGTTCTAATGTGCAACCAAATTTGGTCATTACGTAGCCGAAGGGTTAACACTAAGAATGCCCGAGGAGAGGAAAAGGAGAGTAAGAGAAGAACTGGTTACTTCTTAGAAAGGTAGGAATGTTTGAGGTGAGTTTTAAATGATGGTAAAAAGGCGAGTTTCGTATATTTGCCGGGAGATCGTTCCAGAGTCTTGCACCATGGACACAGAAACGGTAGCAATAGAAATCAGTATTATGACACGGATATTTTTTGTAAACTGTCAGAGGCTGACCGAAGTACGAGACCGTGGGAATTAAATGGTTCAAAAAGCTCGTGAAGATATTATAGTGTTGATTGGGAGAGCACACGATAAAGGAAAGCAAGTATATGACCGTTTCTCCTTTGGTGTACTGGCAACCACTTTAACTGTGACCTATATTCAAACACGTGATCATACTTACGTAGACCGAAAATGAATAATATGCTGAGTAGTTCCTCTGACAAATCCTCTGAAGTTTGTTTAGTAGTTCCTCTGACAAATCGCGATAAGCCACATCTGCATAGTCAAGAAAAGGTGAGAGGAGAGACTGTGCAAGAGATTTATTTGTGTCCCTAGGAAGAAATCTTTTGAGAGTTTGCAGAGGGTGAAAACTAAGGGTTTAATTTTCAAATTCAAATTCAAAATTCTTTATTTATCTATAATATTACTTATATTTTTAAAATTCAAAGCCATCCTAACTATTCCTCGCCTGTACTAAGGTAGGCTTAATATAAAAGAAGGTAGAGTGGTTTTCGTAACTTGCTGTATTATCTTTGTATATTATAATGTTACATTTAAGAAGATAGATATGTCTCCAAAATAATAAAGCATAATAATGTTATATTTAGGTATATACATATAAATATACACGTACATACATAAATAAATATATATTTTATAGATAAATATAAAATAATATGATATATACATATATCTCACAAATCGTGCTCTATTTTAATATATATGCAGAGGGTGAAAACTTAATCTTAAAGGAAACTAAGGAATGTAAAGTTTGTTTTCTTTTTTTTTTACTTTATTGTAAATTCCGAGGTACAGCTATCATGTGAAACAGTTCATTGCCTGTTTTCGTAGCGGGTGTTGTGCGAAACAGCCATTTTTAGCGTTTCGCCGCTACTTTGCCGTTCATATTTTCATGGTTATTGAGAAGAAAAATATCAAGTTTATCGCTCCGGGAAAAGAGTATAATAGCTTTTATATCGATAGAGCGTAGGTAGGTAGGCCATTGTATTTTTCATAAAAGATTTTAATTTTCAAATTTCAAAAAGAATATATGTGTGGTAAAACGTAGACCATATCGCCATCCCACTAATGAACTTTATAAGGAAGCTAAAGTTCTTGATTGTAGACAACTTTTTCTAAAAACTTCCCTCTTAAGGCTATATTTGGACAGTAACTCAAATTTAGGAATAATTCAGAACCGGCGACTAACGAGACAAGTTTTAGAAAATAGCCTAATAATATCCAAAAGGAAAACATCATTTGGACAAAGACATTACTCTTTCATTGCGCCGAGATTTTACAATCTGATCAATATGGCAATAAAAATGAATTTGACATTTCGACCCTTTGCGGAACACTTGTCGTAAAAGCCAAAACGCTACTTTACAGGAGGGGCCAAAAACAAAAAAATACACGTGTTTTTTATTGTATTTTTATGGTTTTTATAGTTATATTGATATATCTGTGAAATATTTTCATGAAATTTTGAGTACTTTTATTTGATGTAAACCAGAAAAGAGTACGTGTTATCGTTTAGGAGTTAGTGTGGCTTTTACTACATAAAATTTCATGTTAATTGGTTATTACGACAAAAATAGTTTCATGAAATACTGAGACGTTTGTTGTAAAATACATGTGTGTAATAAAAATAGCCTGCTATTTGTGTAGTAAAAGACAGGGTTCCATAGATAAACGAGACTTTATTGCTGTAAATGAATACAATATAATTAGGTTTCTTCCAGTTAGAACGTATAATCTAGGAGCAAATGGTGTAATGCACTATTTCTCTCTTAGAAAAACTATTATTTTAGAATAATAAAATACAATTAACAACAAAAATAGTAACCAGTGGTGTTATAATTGAAGTATGTTTAGCAACTTCAACTGTGGCAACTTAAAATCAAGTATGACTTTAATTGGAGCTCTGGAGTGACATCGGAGATTGAGGAGGAGATTATAGATATCTATCCACAATCTCCTCCACAACCTCCGATGCAACCTCATCTTCTTCATCTGTTTTAACTAGTGCATCACTGATTTTGCCATCATAGGGCATTTCCTGGAACTCTCTGTGGAACCTTTTAGGAATTGTTCCATCCGAACACAATTTCTTCAAATCCGAATACTTAGATGTAGATATGGACAGTTTTTTGGAATACTTTGGAGCTAAGTTGAAGCTGTTTAGCACTTTCTGGTACTCTATTTCATGGCTTTCGTCAATCCCTTCTATCTTTTTTCCTATCCCTTTGCCTTTGCCTTTCCCCTTTGCTTTCTTCTGCACGTTTTGGAAAAGCAAAACTTTTTCGCTCAATGCTTCTTCCTTCATAGAATATTTAATTTCCATTTGATTCTAATTCTTTTTTTTTTACCGTAGCTACTCGAATATCTTTGAATTTTAAGTTTTTTACTGTCTCTTTGGTAAAGGTTTTCGTCGCGAGCTCCTCCCAATCAATGAAGTCTGTGTGCTCCATACATGTAACTGAATAAGGTCTAGGCCTTTTTCTTGCACTTTGAAAATATGAAGGCCATTGTGACGGACTCCACATTATTAGTTTTTTTACTTTGGCTTCAATTGTCGCATGTACATAATCGGCAGGCATGTACGTATGTCCAGGTAGCAAGTAATTGATCTGAATCACTTGAAGATTGTTCGAGGTATGTAAAAAGTAATTAAGGACGGATAAAACGACTTTATTTTTATTTTGTCCCGTGCACGAATCACAGTATAAGAGAGCGTTTTTAAACCCTTTTTTATCAACTTCTTTCAAATACAAATACAAACAAGATGCAATCTCAATGCCGCCTCATTTGCCATCACACTCACCCCAGGCAAAACAGGAAACATTTTGTGTGATACTCTCATAAACGGTGAAATTATATACTGCGTATTTCCGGGAATAATATAAAAGCATGCTTTGCCCAAAGGGTGTATTGAGAACCTTCTGTAAGTCAAAACTACAAGTCAGAGTATCAACATCCTTCAAAGTTTGATGAGCTTTGAATCGGCTATACATGGCTTCTTTGTCTTCTAGGTGTTTTTTCCATTTTTCTTTATCAGTTTCAGTCATTTCATTTCCAAAAGTCTCTGCTTTAGTATATAATGTACATTTATCCTTCTCTGGGATGTGGAAGCCAAGGTCATAATCTCCATTAAAAATCTTTCGGAAGATGGTTTCACTCACAGCCTTTTGGTTGTTTAGTTTGCAGTCCTCTAGATAAATCCTGAATAATTTGGACAGATTTTTCAATTCATGCTGCAGATACATACGTTTGGATTTTTTTCTGTTGTAATGTGACGGGCAAGCAGGAAGTTTCTCAATAAACGTACCTACATAGACTTTATCTGATTCTAAATATTTGTTAGGAGCATTTCGCGTTCTCTTTTCTTCTTGTGACATACCTTCCTTTTTATTAGATAAAGTGTACAACAAAAATCTCTGCGTAATGTCTAAAGTTTTCAATAAACATTTTTGGCATACCTTCCTATGATCTTCACCATCATTTATAAAATAATCGTAGGTAAGATTTCGTTTGATAGAATCCGTTGTTTTACGCCTAATAGGTCCTGCATGTACAGAGCGAACTAGGCAATCACGTCGCCGTTGAACATCAAGTTTTCAGAAAAATGAAAAAATGGAGGATCATCTCTCGTCGCTTATTTCGTAACAACCTCGATTACACTTCTCTGGAATTAATGTGCGTAGATTTTTCTTCGATAATTTTCCCCTTTCTTGTTGAATATTGTTTCCCCTCATCTCTCTGTTTCTTGTTCATCTTTTTCAAATTTTGTCGTTTCTTTTCCTTGTTTATCTCAATGTTTTAATGTTTTGCAATGGATATCGATCCCGGCAATTAAACTGCTGCACCTCCAAGCAAGCGGACGATATGCCGCGAGCCGCGCTCCAGCGCAGGTGTTTACTACGTAAACAATATACTATAGGTACCTTCACCATAGCTACTAGTAAAACAATCATAGCTAAGATACGTTGTAAAACAATCATACACGTGTTTTGGTTTTTACAACCAATGTCGGCAGAATAAATGAAAAGATTGTGTCGGATCCTAAGGGTGTAAAAGCCATTTCCAAATTTTGCCATCCTTTACGACAATTGTTATGAAAAAAAAATAGAAATATTTTATAGAACATACGTTGTATCGGCCACGCAGTAAATATTCGGTGTTTACAGCAACTACTTTTAATTGGAATGTTTTTACAGCATTATTTTTAAGAAATACGTGTTTAGGCCACAAAATTTTCTGTGCAGTAAAAGACATTTTTATGGGAATATGACAACTCTAAATATACAGATCGATAGAGCTCGCAAAACTGAGTAAGACTGCATCAAAAAGTGATTTTGGCCAAAATGGCTTTTACGACAAGTGTTCCGCAAAGGGTCGATTTAGGGAATTCAAAAATAAATTAAAGAAATGGTTATCGAATCATGACAGACTAACCATACATCAAATGTTAGAAATAATAGTATAATAAAACTTAGGTGCACAAATTATTAACATATTTTTAAACATATATGTTAAGTATATTTTAACATTGAACTAACTACCAAAAATGATTTGACTTTGACAATGAAGTATACTTTTTAGACCAGGTATTTTTATATTAATAAATATTAATGACTGTTTCTTTCTTTTCTCACATATAACTTTATTTATTTTATTTAATCGAATTTTATATGATATTTATTGCCGATTAAATAATGGAATTGCATTTTATTTATTATATTATATTTTAATATTTTTTTTATTATTATTATTATTTTATTTTATTCTGAAGACCACATTTTAGGGAAATTTAGTGTCATTAGCTTTTTGCTAAAACTTGTATATTTGTAAGCCTGAGTCCTGTCCACCCTAGAACGGGCTAGTCCCAGTTGGGTGACCGAAACAAATAAGCAAAAGGTTAAGGTTTTTCCATTCGGTTCCTGTTATTTTTATAAGCTAATCAATGTTTCATAGTAATTAATTCTTAAATAAATAAATAAATAAATAAAACAGGTTTTTTCCATCTATGTGCCTTCTGTGCCCCAATTATTTTTTTTTCGAAAGAATTGATTATTATCATTATAGTCAATAGTCAATAGTCCTTTATTAATCCAAAATTGCAAATATAGTTGGATATATCAGAATCCTAATTGTTTAAAACACTGTGACCAACATATAAATGTATCAAATAGTTTCTTTATTTTCAAATCATTAAAAATAATACTAAAAATAACTAAAAGTCAGACAAAATATTGTCATACGTAAAACGACAATATTCATAATGAATAATGAAATACTCTCACACCGAATTGCATTACATTACATTACATTTTCGTCGTGTCCAATTGACGGCTAAAGACCGCTCTTGGACGTGTCAAAATAATTGGGTTATGTAGTAAGTGTCGCTACTACTCTTTACTGAACATACATAGTTAGTCAAGAATTAACTACTAGATTGTCAAACTATAAATATAAATAATCAAAATAGAAGCTTAATATTTGAAGTAGTTAGTGATTCGAAAAGATACGTAGTAAAATTATTTATCGTAATATTCAAATTGTCAGTAAAATGTTAAATAATCAAATTAAATCTACGTTATGCATTTTAAACTAAAAGTACAGATATAAGACCATATAAAATAATCAGACAATAAGGCTCTACTTTTTTAAGTAATTTAAATGGGCACAATATTTGAAAAATCGTGGCCCTCAAATTCGGCCAAATTATAGAAAGGGTGGCCTATCAGCATCTCCTTGATGTTTTTTTTTAAATTTTATGTCCTCCAGCTGTTTAAATTTTGTAGGGAGTAGATTATAGAATTTAATGCTAAGGTACAAGTAGCTTTTCTGTACTTTTGCCAGTCGTATTCGGGGTACGCATAAAAGGGAGCTACCGCGGGTATGATGCGAGTGAATGTCTGCATTAATTGGGGTTTCTGTTAGGTGCTGTCTAGCATACATTAAACACTGGTATATGAAGGCCGAATACATAGTCATTACCCTTGCTGGTTATAAAATCCATCAGTTATTTTTCTGTGAGTTTCTCCCACTGCTGAAGGGTGGTTTTTGTGGACTGTAAATGTTATTTACCTTCGCGTTCTCTCGTTCTTCCTGGCCGCCGAGTAGTCTCCCGTATCTGGTTCACACTCTATTAGATGATCACACAGTGAAAGAGTTTATTTCAAAAGAACGTTTATTGTCCCTCAATTTACTCGTGAGTTACAGTATACACTTAAATTATGCGCGCGAGTACGAGACCAGCCAAGGGCTGCCGTATGTACAACTATTATCCCGCCGCTTAAGGGTCGTTCATTCTCGACCTCGGTATTTTTGTGACTGTTCGATTTTCCAAAATCGTTCACTAGCCTCGCTAAAGCCCCGCCACTCTAACCCGTGATTGGTTAAAAGGCAATGGCGGCGGTAAGAGACCGGCCTACTGAGGGTTAAGGGGTGTGGCTTAGCGAGAGTACATATTATTCAATCAGGCTTACATTTTTAACTTAAATTAATCTCACCTTAATTGAAGGTAATTTTCTATAATATGTATTACTACTACATTATCATTAGGTTTATAGCGAAAATATGTAGATTAAACATTAACAATACATCATATTTAGTACTTAAAATTCCTTCGAATAGCTAGCAAAATTATAAGTATTTGATTTTATCCAAGCTTTCAGTCGAATAATTAATAGCCTCCTAATTACCTCAAACATTGCGATTATTTTGAGATTACCACATTTGTTTTAATATAAGAGGGTTGCGCGAGCGGCTTGCCGCGTTTACGATTTTTTGTTATCGGTCGACACCCTCGATATATCCACTGCGAGAAATGACAGGCTGATAATTAATTAGGGGTCTTCGGCCCTTAAAGACGGCGATATATTATTACCAGGACCTTTCATGGAATTTTGTCCTGCGTATTTAGTTAGGACTTCCTTGCGGATGATTTTAATATTTGAATGAGCCGTATTTTGTTTCAGTGTCTGTTAGTTATGTCTGTTATGGGGTGGCTCGAGCGTGTGAAAGAGGAATATAAGCTTCTAAGAATCGATCTCTCGCGAACAGCCACCCATATTAGATAATGCAAGTGATAATTCGTACATTTCCCCGCTCATGGCAACGTGCCATTAACTTATTTTACGAATTATTTACCTTAAATCTACGTTATTTATATCTATGGCTTATTCTATTCGGGCGGACAATTCTAATCTAACTAGTTTGCTTATTGACCTGCGATAAATTTTTCCGTCGATTTTTACATCTACTATCCTGACAACACCTGTTTTGTCAGGGTAGACTTCCGTTACTATAGCGCGAGGCCATCTTCCTCTTTCTAGAGAGGGATCCAATATTAACACCAGTTCCCCCACCCTTAGTGGAGGTTGTACCTCCTTCCATTTAGGTCGAGAGACTAGCATAGGTAGTACTTCTTTAGACCACCTATTCCAAAAAGAGTCAGCTAGAGCTTGGGTCTGTCTCCACTGTTTACGGTTACATAAATCTCCAATGGTAAATTTACCCATAGCGGTGCTGTTAGAGTGTCCTAACAAAAAGCTTTGCGGCGTAAGTGGCTCCTGGTCTCGACTGTCTATAGTAATGTGCGAGATAGGCCGCTGATTAAGGATTGACTCCACTTCAGCCAATAAGGTCTGCATCATTTCCACAGAAGGCGCTCTTTCTTTCAATATGGCGTACAAAGCTCTTTTGGCTGACTTAACCATCGATTCCCAGCAGCCGCCATGATGGGGAGAAGCAGGTGGTATAAACCTCCAGTCAATCTGGTCGTTACTTAAACGTTCACGGATACGTTCATCGTCAATCTCTGAAACGACCTTCTTCAATTCGGCACTCGCACCTTTTAGATTAGATCCATTATCTGACATTATCACCCTTGGTTTGCCCCGCCGGGCTATGAATCTTCTTATCGCTTGTATTGTCGAATTAGTAGACAAATCATATGCTAATTCAATGTGAACCGCTCGTGTGGTTAGACAAGAGAACAACACGCCATATCGTTTCTCCACTTTTCTTCGTATAGTCACCTGAACCGGCCCGAAGTAGTCTACGCCTACGGCGTTAAAACACCTCGTATGATGCTGCAAACGTGACATCGGGAGTTGTCCCATCAACGCTGTGACTGGTTTTGCCCTTCTCATTTTGCACAGCATACACTGGTATATAAATTTTTTGACCGTTTGACGGGGACTAATTAGCCAGAACCTCTGGCGTAGGCTGGCCAATGTCGTTTCAACCCCGGAATGAGCCATCTCCTCATGAGTTCTTACCACCAGTAGTTGTGTATAGCGATCCCGGCCGTCAAGTATTATGGGATACTTAGTGTCGTGTGGTATACCCGGCGCATTTGCGATGCGGCCGCCTACTCTTATTAAGCCCCGCTCGTCTAAGTACGCATTTAAACCTATCAAACGGCTATTCCTAGGTAAAGTCCCTTTCACTCGTATAAGTTCTATTTCTTTCTTAAAAGAACGACTCTGCGACTCCTTTAATAATATTATTTCAGCGCTGGCAATGTCTTGTCCGTTTAAAATGCAGTTATTCGTGGCACCTCTACATAGTTGAATAAACTTCCTAACGTATGCGGCTACGCGCAATAATCTGCGATGTTGGGAGAATCTCGCGACATCTATTGTGCTCGTAGGTACAGCGTGTAGCGCAAATACCGCCAATGGTTTATACTCGAGGGATATCTTATCCTTTTCCCCGGGTTGATGGGGAACCTTTGCCGGCCATACCTCTGGTGGCTGTCTAAGGTATTCAGGACCATTCAGCCAACGGCTCTCGGGCGAGAGGTCAATTTTTGACTTCGCTCTCGTAGCTTCATCTGCAGGATTACTATTTCCGCTTAACCATCTCCACTCCTCCGGGGTAGTCAGTTCGTCCAATACTCCCAGACGGTTAGAGACAAATTGTTGGTGGTCGGAGCTACGTGAACGTATCCACCAAAGTACGTTCATCGAGTCTGTCCATAAAATCTTTTCATGAAATTTAATTTTGTACTCGCTAGTGATTTTTTTCGCTAGTTCGGCGCCTAATAGTGCTGCTGTCAGTTCTAAACGCGGTATTGTCATTTTTTTTAACGGCGCGACTCTGGTTTTACTTGCGATAAAGGATGTGGTCGGTTCTTCGCCTGGTCTGGCTATTCTCATATACGCGACAGCGCACATAGCCTCTTGAGACGCGTCACAATATATGTGTAATTGTCTATTTTCGGAGGGATTCTTTGTTACGCCGTGATAGCGTGAAATCCTTACGTCCTTCGCCGAGCGAAGGGCATTTATCCATTCACCCCAACCTTTGAAAATATCTTGTGTGACCTCCTCATCCCAGGCTACACCGCTGGTCCACACCTTTTGCATTAGAATTTTGGCTCGGATAGTTATTGGGCTTAATACCCCGAGTGGGTCATAAATTGACATTACTACCTTAAGAGCCTCTCGTTTCGTTGGCACTCTCTGGCCCGTTTTTAAGGCGTCATCGAGTTTTTCTAACCTAAAATTAAATGTAAGTTGGTCACTTTCTGGCAACCATTCTAACCCTAAAAGCCGTTGAGAGCTTATCTCTCCTTTCTCCAGAGCAATATTATGGGTAGCTTTCCTTTCTTCGGGTATTTCATTCAAAACGCTTTGATAATTAGACGCCCAGCCCTTTAAGAAAAAATTCCCTTGTTGATGGATGTAAATTATGTTTTTTATCACGTTACGAGCTTCTTCTATTGAAGAAGACCCGAAAGCAAGGTCGTCCATAAAGTGATGGTCTGTGATAGCCTCCACTGCTAGAGGGTACTGATTCTTGAAACGTTCAGCGTTTTTATTTCGGATATAGAGGGCTGATGTCGGGGATGACCGAGAACCGAATATTAAAGAGGACATTTTTAGGATACGAGGTTCTATATCGCGCCGATATCCCCGCCAAAGGAACAACTGACTATAGGTATCGTCCTCGATCACCTTAATACGCATGAACATGTCCCCAATATCGGCGGTAAAAGCCACCGGATGCTCGCGGAACCTAAAAAGTATACCTGTTATGCTTTGATTATAGTCTGGCCCCGTTATCAGTAAGCTATTTAGAGATACTCCCTTTACGCTAGCAGCAGCGTCATGCACGATCCTAAGCTTGTTTCCTTTGGCGGCGCTACAGACACCCAAGTGTGGTAAAAACCATATATCAGTTCGGCCGGCTAATTTGGAAGGGTCTACTTCTTCGGCGTAACCTTCTGCTAAGTACTTGTCCATTTTCTGACAATAAGCGTCTCCATAAGTCCGATCTCTGTCCATTTTTCTCTCGACGGCGTGAAGTCGAGCTAGCGCCATAGGTCGGCTATCAGGAAGAACACGTCTGTCATCTCGCCAGAGCAACCCCGTGTGCCATACCCCGCCGTTTAACGAAGTAGTGGATTCTAATAATTTTTTAGACCTTACCGAGTCCGCAAGTTCTCGCTTTTTATTCGGCCAGTCTTGCTCTAATCTGAGGTTTTCCTCGAGTAATCTCTGAAGAGACGCGTCATTGCTACCGCTATCACTTAGGCAGAAGCTATGTAATGCGTCATTTTGCCTATCTACAGATACTCGTCCCACTGGAACCCAGCCCAGTAGTGTTTTTGACAACGATAATTCGTCATTAATGCGCCTTAATCCGCGTGAAACGATTAATTCCCAACAATTAGCCCCGATTAGTAGGCGCGGTTGGACATCTGATATTTTGTCGACTTTCACCGCAGTCAAAGTGTCAAAATCAGAGGCGGCCGCCGATAAATTTTTTAATTTCGGAAGGTTTAACGCCGCAATACTATAAGCCTGCACGTCGAAAACCTTACGGCCCAATTCCCCCCTTATTTGAAACGAGACTGTTTCAGCCCCTTTAGAAGAAGTTTTCATACTTCCTATACCACATACCTCCATATTGGTGGGAGGCCCTCTAATATTCAGCTCTTGCGCGACTTCGCGGTCTATTATAGAGACCGTCGATCCGCTGTCTAAAAGCGCGTAAACTACCTTTCTCCCCTTTGGTCCTATTAACGTTATCGGTAAAACTTGCAAGAGGACTCTGTTGTTGGCTACTGTATGCGCGACAATAGCCCCGGTCTGTGTTTCACCTTCGGCTGTTGCCGTAATTATCTCGGTTCCGCCGAGCGCCGCGTCCGCGGCAGTAAGTAAGAAATGATACTTAAATCGAGGAAACCTTTTATAGGCTGGGCAGTTTTTCCTGCCGTGCGAAGGTGCAAGGCATTTAAAGCATCGCTTAAGTGATTTTACGACTCCCCAGCGAGAGTCTAGGGAAAGTTTTTTAAACCTTTCGCATTTGCTGAGAAAATGATCGCCGGTACAATTTGGGCATTTCATACGAGACTGCTCAGTCATGTTAAGAACGTAATTTTTATGATTTTGCTGTTTATACTTTTTATCGCGCGCTACTACTTGATTTTTTCTACCGCTGTCTAATGGACCTATTCCCGCATCTTGCGAGTCTATCGCTAGTGTTTCTAGCCAAGATGCGAATCGTATGATAACCGGTTCGTCTGGTTTACCCTTTCCTTTATCTCCTAGCCACAATGTTAATAAGTTTTTTGGCAACTTCGCTACAAGAGAACCTAAAAGTTCTGGGTTCCATAGGTGCTCAATCCTATTTACTGATTTTACTGTGGCCACCAGATTCTTAACTTGGCAAGCAAATTGCAACAATTCCTCTGCTTCTATAAATTCAGAGAGGTCCCTGGTTTTACGTAAATCAGCTAGTGTGCGCTGAATAATTACATTTGGATTTCCAAATAACGTCTCTAATGTTTTCATTATTTCGCCAACGTTCGCAGGGGATAAAAGTAACCCTGAAACGCAATCTCTTGCTCGTCCGCGTATCGCGGATTGCAAGCGAAGTAAGTTTTGTTCGTCATTCAGACCTATAACTTCGGTGGACTGGTTAAAAATCGATTTAAAGGCTAAAAACTGAAGTGGATCTCCACTAAAGGGTGGAAGTTCTTTGTTATATTGCGGCTTCGAGGAGGCTATTGAAATTACTCGACATACCTGGCTTATTAATTTTTTGCTCGCGCTGTCATCGGACCCGTCTCCTGTGCTGGAGCCAGCGGCCGCGGCGGCGTCTGTGGCCGCCGCGTCCGCTTCGGTCGCGATTTCGCCGCCCGCTGCGCGATGCGCTGCTCCGTGAGGTGCCGCCGCGCCCGCCTCGAGCCGCATCCCCTCGTGCGCCGCGCGATGTGTTGCTCCGTGAGGTGCCACCGCGCCCGCCTCGAGCCGCATCCCCTCGTGTGCCGCGCGATGTGTTGCCCCGTGAGGTGCCGCCGCGCCCGCCTCGAGCTGCATCGCCTCGTCCGATTCTTCTTCTCTCCTGCCGCGGTATCGCTCTTCATTTCGTGGTTTTATTTGGTCGGGTTCACTATATGAAGTCAGCGGTGCTTGCGTCTCTGCCCACAGCGTAGTACGACCTGCTGTTTCTTCAAGATCGGCGTAACTTCTTGTCTCCCATTCTCCGCTTTTTTCTGAGTCGTAAGCTTCGGAAACTACGTCTAACACTCTAAGTGCGTGCTGACGGTCTGCTTCTAGCATCTGCAATTCAGCTTCTAAATCTGCATGTTGCACTTGAATCGCAGCCGCCGCCCCTGCCGCCTCCGATCTGCGTTTTGCCGTCGCTATCTCTTCGGTCGCACGGAGTTGTTCCCTTTGCGTTATCGCCTCTGATTCCAATTTTTTCTTTTCCGCGGCTACCTTTGCTTGTTCTCTGGTGACCCGCCTCAGCTGTTCTGATGCTTCTTTCACTTCCTGAACTCTTTCACTCCTCCTGCTGCTTTGTGACCAGGTCCGCCTCGATACGTTCGATTTTTCTGCGGTCGACTCCATCGTACAATTTATTTTTCAAGGTTCTTTTCTTTATTTTTCATCCGGCTGCGATGGATCACTTATGGTTATAAAATCCATCAGTTATTTTTCTGTGAGTTTCTCCCACTGCTGAAGGGTGGTTTTTGTGGACTGTAAATGTTATTTACCTTCGCGTTCTCTCGTTCTTCCTGGCCGCCGAGTAGTCTCCCGTATCTGGTTCACACTCTATTAGATGATCACACAGTGAAAGAGTTTATTTCAAAAGAACGTTTATTGTCCCTCAATTTACTCGTGAGTTACAGTATACACTTAAATTATGCGCGCGAGTACGAGACCAGCCAAGGGCTGCCGTATGTACAACTATTATCCCGCCGCTTAAGGGTCGTTCATTCTCGACCTCGGTATTTTTGTGACTGTTCGATTTTCCAAAATCGTTCACTAGCCTCGCTAAAGCCCCGCCACTCTAACCCGTGATTGGTTAAAAGGCAATGGCGGCGGTAAGAGACCGGCCTACTGAGGGTTAAGGGGTGTGGCTTAGCGAGAGTACATATTATTCAATCAGGCTTACATTTTTAACTTAAATTAATCTCACCTTAATTGAAGGTAATTTTCTATAATATGTATTACTACTACATTATCATTAGGTTTATAGCGAAAATATGTAGATTAAACATTAACAATACATCATATTTAGTACTTAAAATTCCTTCGAATAGCTAGCAAAATTATAAGTATTTGATTTTATCCAAGCTTTCAGTCGAATAATTAATAGCCTCCTAATTACCTCAAACATTGCGATTATTTTGAGATTACCACATTTGTTTTAATATAAGAGGGTTGCGCGAGCGGCTTGCCGCGTTTACGATTTTTTGTTATCGGTCGACACCCTCGATATATCCACTGCGAGAAATGACAGGCTGATAATTAATTAGGGGTCTTCGGCCCTTAAAGACGGCGATATATTATTACCAGGACCTTTCATGGAATTTTGTCCTGCGTATTTAGTTAGGACTTCCTTGCGGATGATTTTAATATTTGAATGAGCCGTATTTTGTTTCAGTGTCTGTTATTTATGTCTGTTATGGGGTGGCTCGAGCGTGTGAAAGAGGAATATAAGCTTCTAAGAATCGATCTCTCGCGAACAGCCACCCATATTAGATAATGCAAGTGATAATTCGTACACTTGCCTTGATGAAATATTCTTTGCATGAGGTCCTAGTCGTTACCTGATACATGCTGCGCAGTGCTCTCTTTTGCAAAAGAAAGATTCTTTTACTGGTTGCAGCATTTCCCCAAAATAGTAGTCCATAAGTCATTAATGAGTTAAAATACGCAAAGTATACTGATTTGGCTGCCGCAAAACCACAAAGACTTCTGATTTTTTAATAGAGTATATCGAGCTACATAGCTTACTAGCTAATTGTTGGATGTGCGCATTCCATTGTAATTTACTGTCAATTCTTAATCCTAGAAAATTTATATCTTCTGTGATGTCGATTTCAAAATAGTCGTGTAGTCCCATTTCATTGAATGGACAACCGCTGGAGCAGGTGCAGGAGTACACATACCTAGGACAGGTGATAAAGCTCGGCCGGGACTCGATGATGGCAGAGATAAAGCGAAGAAAACAATTGGGATGGGCAGCCTTCGGGAAGCTGAGTTTCGTGCTCAAGTCTAGAATTCCCCAATCGCCCAAGACAAAGGTGTTTAATCAGTGCGAGTTACCGGCTATGACGTATGCTTGTAAGACATGGACACTGAGCGCTGGGATGATCCACGAGCTTAAGAGCATAGAGCGAGTCGTGCTCGGCATATCGTTGAGCGATCGAGTCCGAAACGAGCTCATCAGACAGCGCACGAATGTGGTCGACGTGGGTCAAAGAGTGGCCAAGCTGAAATGGGCTCGGGCCGGCCACGTGGCCCGACGACACGACGAACGGTGGAGCAAGAGCTTTTTGGAGTGGAGACCCCGGCTAGGCAGAAGAAGCGTGGGCAAACCACCGGTCCGATGGTCTGATGACATCAAGGAGATAGCTGGACCTGTCTGGATGAGGAAAACGGACAACCGATCCGGATGGAGAGTGATTGGAGAGGCGTATGCCCAACGGTGGGCGAATGCGCGCTGAAGAAGAAGAAGAAGAAGAAGAATCAAATATTGGGCCTGATTGCGTTTCTTTGTGAACTAAACCTGAAATTAGTTCAAGCAAACGAGATAGAGCAATACGTTAGAGCGGAATATGAAACGGACGATCGTCGATAAAAACTACCTGTCGAACGTATACTCGTCCGAATAAATATGATCATATTTCGTGCGGTCTTAGATTCAGATGCTTTATCTTTGGTGGGTAGTTTTAATATGCGAAAAAGTGACAACCGTTCATTTCACATTCCGCTCTAGCGTATTGCCCTGTCTAGTTCACTAGACACCAAATAAATTCCTCTACATATTCGATAATCTCTTGTCCTATTTCTATGTCTTCCTTTAATGCATTCGTCGTTACTTTGGTCTTCGTTGGATTCATGGATAGACCTGCTCTTCATAAAATCAGTTATTGTAGTTTAAATATAAAAGTTGTATGTATGCCGTGGCGGACTTTTTTATAGATCTCTTAGAGGCCGATGTTTTTGTTTTATATAGTTTTCAAATATACCAATCCGTTTCGTCAGCGCACGCCGATAAAGCACATCACTAGCACATTTTCACCGACTCGATTTACAAATAGCGTGATTTCGTATTGAAAACAAATATTTATTACATTAAAATATAGCCTATAGCACTACTCGATATTTTAGCTTTCCATTCGTAAACGAATTTTTGAAATCGCCTAAGTAGTTTTGGAGATTACCCCCTACATACAAACTTACACACATTACCTCTTTATAATATTAGTATGGATTATATTTTTAAATTGGTCCTTTCCAAGGCTTTTCGTTTGCTCTGGAATCTTATTATAGTAAATATAGCATAGTATTGTTCGATAGGGTGATTTTTTGTAGACTAAAATTATCCAACTATGATATCTCCCCTAAGTTGTATTAGTTTCTCCCCCTAAGTTGTATTAGATGTATAATAATTGATTATATATGGTATTAGATTGGACAACTCCGTAGAACGATTTGGCAACCCTTTCGATATAGCGAAATGCAGGTGGCGCTGATAGCATTGACTGCTAAACTAATAGCAATTTATTTGGACATCTATAATAACACTGATAATGGGCTCGATTGCGTTTCTTCATGAGTCAAAATCGGAAATTAGTTCGTGTGAACGAGACAGGGCAACCTAACCTAACGAAACAGGGCAATACGCTAGAGCGGAATGTGAAATGAACGGTTGTCACTTTTTCGCATTAAAACTACCCACCAAAGATAAAGCATCTAAATCTAAGACCTTACGAAATGTGTTCATATTTGTTCGGCCGAGTATAAGTTCGATAGTTCGAGTTGAATATTCAGGCCTTTGCCATGGCAAGCTCTAAGTACCCAAAATATGTCGCCTGAAATAAAGCTCAAAACATGGTAACTGGGACATATTTAGGTACTTGGAGCTTGCCATGGCAAATGCCTGAATATTAAACACTAATAAACCGATACAGACACATTCCATTCTAAAGTATACACCGTTTTAATATATACATATATATTTATCTGTTTTTCATACTCTCACTAACACACCCTCACAAACATACACACTCACACACATAAACACACCCTCACTCACTCACACACACACACACGCACACACACACACACAGTGTGATACAAATTACACTATATATTAATTCTTTCACCGATATATTCTCATACACTCTACATATTATTATCATTATTTATTTCCACATTACCAAATTCTAAATCCAATATTTTATTAAAAAAATGCATTTTCCCGCCCATTACACCCCTAAAAACTATAGTAGGGCCAAAATCAACGTGCACCTGGAGTCATAAATCATTAGGTCGGACCTCTCGCTCACACTCGCTGTCTTTCGCTCGCACTATGGGGATGCGTCTTTTAAAAATAATAATAGCAGTATCAATGGATTATCGATGTATCGATGGAATATCGATGGATTATGATGGATCGATGGTTGGATCGATATAGATGCCAAGAGATATCGATGGATATTATATAATTATGATGAAAATTTTCGATGGATTTATTTGTAATAACTGCAACATGCACTGTTAGAAATTATACTGCACCGCACTGCTCGACAGAAAAACTCTAACTGACTGCCGGCAAACTACAATTGATTACAGAGCTACATTTAATTAGGTGACAATGACACAAATGCTTGAATTTGGTCGTTAAATATTTTGCAATCTCTACTTTTATCTATCAGAATATTTCAATCCATCAGTTATGTATTTCGCAAGACTGTAATGTTTTGGCTTAGTCATTATTGATTTCTCTTGAATTCCCTTTATTCCCTGAAAGCTCATTATAATGATAGTGATGAAAGCGACACGAAGAATTTCACTTTTAATGCCATTTAAAGACCAATAACAAATCCAACAATCCAATAATGCCAAATAACAAATCAAGATACTCCACATTTTAAAAAAAAATGGTTAAAAAAAATCCCGATGTATTTTTTACGACATTCTAAATAATTAATATTTTTCATTTTTGATTTTACGCCTGTCGTTAGCTCAAGGAATCTTCCCTAGAAAGTGGAAAGAGGCACTCATAGTCCCGATTCATAAAGCAGGCTGTAAAAACACAGTTAGCAATTATAGGCCCATATCAATTCTTTCTGTCTTAAGTAAACTGTTCGAAAAGGTGGTATACTCACAGCTATATCCATATATTGCAACTTTTCTACCTGCTGAGCAACACGGATTTCTCAAGCAGCGTTCGGTAGTATCAAACTTGGCGGAATATACTAACTTTATCCTAATGACCATGGACGGGCGAAAACAAGTGGACGCTATCTACACAGACTTCGCTAAGGCATTCGATCGGGTTGATCACCCGATTCTTCTTTATAAATTAAGGAGGCTGGGAGTGCACGGAGACCTTTTTAGGTGGATTTCCTCTTATATCACAAACCGGCACCAAGCTGTAGCAGTTGGTGGTTTCAGGTCTAACTTCGCGACAGTCCCTTCTGGAGTTCCGCAGGGCTCTCATTTAGGTCCTTTACTGTTTAACGCTTATATATTTGACATTGGCTTATGCTTCACCAGAGGACGTTATATATTATACGCGGATGATCTCAAAGTTTATGCTCAAGTGGATGGCATGGCTGATTGCCTCCATATTCAGACAGATATTGACCGACTCTTCGAATATATCGTGAAAAATAAGCTCACTTTAAATGCTACCAAATGTAATAGCATTATATTCAGTCGCAAAAAGGAAAGCATCAACTTCAAATACCGCGTGAATGGTGAATATATCCCTGAAGTTCAGTGCATTCGAGATCTTGGGGTACAACTGGATCAAAAGCTGACGTCCGATCAACACATCAACTGTATTGTTAGCAAGGCGTTGAGGACTCTGGGTTTTGTTAATAGAATATGTAAACCATTTTTGAACATTAACATCTTTAAAACGCTTTACTTTTCCTATGTTCGTAGCACCTTAGAGTTCGCATCGCAGATTTGGAATCCGCAATATGGCGTGTATAAAAATAGGGTGGAGGGCGTCCAAAGACGTTTTACTAGATACCTGGACTATCGTGAGCACTTGGGACTTGGAACCTACGAGAGCAGGCTGAACTATTTTAGTATGTGTTCACTGGAAGACCGCCGCACAGCGGCTGATATGACATTATTGCATAAAATAATTCACAACAAAATTGATAGCCCTCATTTGGTAAAGAAACTGTCGTTGTTAGTTCCACCACGAAGGGTTCGCTCTCCTCGTACGTTCGAAATCCCTCGTGTGAATACTAGTTACGCCCAAAACTCTGTTATGCACCGCTTGATGACCACATATAATAGACGATTCGAAGATATCGACATTTTTTACCTGAATCAACCTAAATTCAGCGAAGCTGTCCTTAGCTCACTAGGCGTCTAGGAAGTGATTACACAGTGAATATAATTTGAATATCTATATCCTATCCTACATATATCCCATCCCTCTCCTTTCCTATCCTTACAATAGTTCAATTGCAATTTAATTTAATTTAATTTAGTGCAATGCAATTTTTGATCTATCGTATAAGAAAATAATGGGCCAGCGAAACTGTGTATTAGAATAATTAGTAATAATTAATGAAGCGCTGTATGTTTCCCGAAATAAATAAATAAATAAATAAATAAATTTTGTTCAGCGACATTATAGAGAATTCAATAATGTAAGAAGTATAAATGTAAGCAATGATACAATGTCTACGCAACTACATATAAGTTTTTAAGAGAATAAATTATTTGATTTGATTTGAGTAAATTATCGATAGGCAACGTCGACTTGTTGGACATCCTTACGCGCGTCGTCCGGCCTAATGATTTATGACTCCAGGTGCACGTTGATTTTGGCCCTACTATAATACAACTCCCTAAAATCTAATTCAACTATGTATTAGTTTTTAGGACAATAAATTATTTGATTGATTGATTGATCCTAGATAACAATCAAATGGCACACAATATTACCAAGCAGAGTTCGATATTAATTTAGGCTGTAATCAGTGCTCGTCAGATTGTCACACATCCTCGAGAGGGCATCTTGCGTGACACAGATTGACGTTGTTGTTTCGAATACGTCACCGCCTGTTCTTGCGGCCACGTTCGCGTTAATATTAGACTATAAATATATCTGATGATTTCATAAGTTCGTGCCCTGAAACTTGATGAAACCCTGAAACTGAAACGTGCTCATGACTCGAAACGTTTCACATCTGGAAATGTCAACTCAGGTAGTTTTAACGATAAATAGAATTAAAAAAACGAATTTACGGCGTGAATTTTGTAGCACCCGACATTTCGGAGACTTTGCAGCCGCCATTGTCTAGGGTAGACTGAAAGAGAATTGTAGAAAATCAAAATCCCATTGTGCTATCCAAAGAATACTTCCATTACTTCTTCTACTTTTTTTAAAAAATACAAAAAATAAAGGAAAAACTTAATTTAAGAGGCTTATATATTGGTTAATAAATAATGATTATTTCTAACAATATTATATCATTTTAATTTTTAATTTGTCATGACTAACTTTTTGACATGTCACGTACTTATTATCGTTATTATTATCATTTCTATTACATTTATTATAAAACCCGGCAGGGGAAATTGGTGCGAAGGCAGCGATGGTTTCAGCATTGTTTCACTGATAAGACCGCTCTTGGACGTGTCAAAATAATTGGGTTAGGTAGTAGGTAAGTCTCGTTACTACTCTTTACTGAACATACATAGGTTGTCAAGAATTAACTACTAGATCGTCAAACTATAAATATAAATAATCAAAATAGAAGCCTAATATTTGAAGTAGTTAGTAATTCGAAAAGATACGTAGTAAAATTATTCATCGTATGAATTGTCAGTAAAATGTTAAATAATTAAATTAAATTTACGTTAGGCATTTTAAACTAAAAGTACAAATATAAGACCATATAAAATAATCAGACAATAAGGCTCTACTTTTTAAGTAATTTAAATGGGCACAATATTTGAAAAATCATGGCCCTCAAATTCGGCCAGATTATAGAAAGGGTGGCCTATCAGCATCTCCTTGATGTTTTTTTTTAATTTTATGTCCTCCAGCTGTTTAAATTTTGTGGGGAGTAGATTATAGAATTTAATGCTAAGGTACAAGTAGCTTTTCTGTACTTTTGCCAGTCGTATTCGGGGTATGCGTAAAAGGGAGCTACCGCGGGTATGATGCGAGTGAATGTCTTCATTGATTGCAGTTTCTGCGAGGTGCTGTCTAGCATACATTAGACACTGGTATATGAACGCCGAATACATAGTCATTACCCTTGCCTTGCTGAAATATTCTTTGCAAGGCATATAATAATTTCTATATATAATACATTACTATAATGCTATTTAATTATTAACATCACATCTACAATACCTATATATTTACGTTATACCTAATTATCATCAAGTTGAAAATATCTATTACTAATATTATATATAAATATAATATTACTCTTATATTACTATTATATTATCTATATTATATATTTTATTAGGACACGGCTGCAATTATACAAACATTACTAAATTACTGCCTTGACACAGGCCTAAGCCTAGTGAGACAGTATAACCCATATGGGCCTGTACCTTTATTTTTAAATTAATGATTAGTTAAGCACTGAACCAAAGCAGTAGAATGGGCCGTGAGCACCTTCGACCCCTACAAATCTCCTGGACCGGATGGAATATACCCAGTCCTACTACAAAAAGGGTTAAGCCAGCTGCTGGGCCCTCTAACAATGGTACTGAGAGCGAGCATAGCCCTCAGACACGTCCCTCATGCCTGGAGCAGCGCAAGAGTCACGTTCATTCCAAAGCCAGGCAGGAACGGCCACATCTTTGCCAAAGACTACAGACCCATTAGCCTCACCTCCTTTCTCCTGAAATCACTGGAGAGACTAGTTGACGGCTACTTGAAAAACAACCACCTAGCTCTTCAACCGCTTGCGGATGCTCAGTATGCCTATAGGGAGGGCAGATCTACGGACACTGCCCTACATCACCTGGTGAGCACAATAGAGACACAGTTAGCGGCGAAAGGTTACGCTCTGGGAGTATTCCTGGACATCGAAGGAGCATTTGACACCACATCATATGCAACTATAAAAAACGCTATGCACAGACGAGGAATACCAGAGACCATTATTGACTGGACATTGAGTATGCTATCAATAGGAATCTGACCGTCTATCAAGGCGACACCTCCATCACGGGAATCCCTGCTAAGGGCTGTCCACAGGGTGGAGTCATCTCCCCCCTCTTGTGGAGCATCGTTGTAGACGAACTCCTAATAGATCTACAAAACCTAGGCCTCTCTGTCTACGGCTACGCTGATGACGTGGCCTTAGTAGTCAGAGGAAACTTCCTATCAATACTTAAGGAGCTCATGGACAAAGCACTTAAGACCACCCAAGACTGGTGCCAGGCCAGAGGTCTATCCGCTAATCCAAGCAAGACTAAGGCCATGATTTTCACCAGAAAATACAAACCCGAACCCGTTGAGTGTCTCAAGCTCTGGGATAAGGAGATAGAATACGCTACAGTAGTTAAATACCTTGGAGTCTATCTAGACCCAAAGCTCAATTGGAAGCGCCACTTCGAGCGCAAGAGAACAACCTTCTATGCCTCGTTGTGGACGTGCAAAAGAGTCATGGGAAAAACCTGGGGGTTCAAACCCAGGGTCGCCTTATGGCTCTACAGTGCAGTACTGCTGCCTAGACTAACCTATGCTGCAATAGTCTGGTGGTCCAGGGTGAAAAAGCTTGAGACAGTAAAAATGCTTAAAAGCCTTCAAAGCCTTAAAAATGCTTAAAAACCTGAGGGCTGCAACTGGCGTCATGAAGACCACCCCAACAGCGGGATTAGAGGTGGCACTCTGCTGCCCGCCTCTGGACAAGCTCATCATCCACTCCGCCAGACTTACAGCATACAGACTGAAGTGTTTGGGCGAGTGGAAGCGTGGAGGGCACAATCATCCTGAGCTAAACCTCCTCCACAAAAGCCCATTCACTCTGACCCAGGATCGACTACGGAAAAAAATTTCGGTAGAGAAATCCTATAAAATCCTAATCCCCACCAGGGAAGAATGGAAAAATCCGCAGTGGCTTCAAAGCCACAACGCAGATGCCTGGTTCACCGACGGCTCAGGAACAAATGGACGTTTTGGGGCAGGCGTGTACGGACCCAAAACCAACCACAGAATCAGCATCCCCCTTGGACAATACGCTACGGTTTTCCAAGCCGAGGTACTTGCCATATTGGAATGCATAAAACTACAAAGTCGACTTGAGGTAAAAAACAGACAAATCCTCATCTGCTCTGACAGCAGAGCAGCACTGGACGCTCTGGCTAAAGCCACCACAGAATCTTCTGTGGTCTGGGACTGCATGCAGGAGCTCAACAAATTGGGAAAATCCAACAAAATCACCCTAATATGGATACCGGGTCACCAAGGAATACCCGGAAACGAAGAGGCCGATAGACTGGCAAAACTGGGCACACTGGATTGCCCAGTGGAGCCAGCTGTAGGGGTCCCCTTCGCTACAGGTAAGAAAATCATCAGGGACTGCTTGGAGCAGGAACATCGGGCTTCCTGGAAACAGAGTCAGGGATGTCGTCAGGCAAAAGCCATGATGGAGCAACCACTACAGAAGAAAACCAAGGCCCTACTTGACATGAGCAAGAAGAACCTTAGAACCACTATCGGTCTCCTCACCGGACACACGACCCTTAGAGCTCATCTATTCAACCTTGGCTTGACTGAGAGCAAGGATTGCCGAATATGTGGCGAGGAACCTGAAGACAGCATACACATTGTTGGCCGCTGTCCAGGGCTCGCCGCCAAAAGACACAGTTTACTGGGACGAGCCTTTCTCGAACCCAGCGATCTGCCCAACTTGAAGGTCAGTGACCTACTTAGTCTGGTAAGAAGTACCGGGCTACTAGCTGACAATTGACCTAACCACACAGTGGGTAGTTACAAAAGACCTTACAGATCTAGGTGACATCAAGGGCTGGAAACAAGCCCCCCACTCCATCTACTACTACTACTACTAAGCACTGAACCTATTTCTACTTCACTACTAGTTTTAATCAATAGTTACTAATTAATTAATTATATGTTATGGATACTGTAACGTATCTTGATAACCTTTCGAATGCCTAGAAATTAATATAGATGAAAATCTGGAATGATGTATTCTGGAATGCCGAGAAAAAGATGAAAATGTTGATTCTTATAAATGAGTGGGCGCCATCGCATCTCCAGAAAGCGGCTATTTGGGACGTTTTAACAGTATACGCAGAACCAGGACGCAGTCTAAAATTTCCTCGCATGATCCGGGAAGCCATTGAAATAAGAAGAACTCCGAATGTCAATATACGGTTACAAACTCTCTTCTAAGTGGAACCTTCTTCCACCGCCGAAAGCCGAACGCAAGGGCAAGGAAGACAGGATACAGTGAGTGTTGTGTGCACGACGGACTTTCGAAATTCGTGCGCGCCGAGCCCGCCCCCTCTCCCCCACCACCGTTATAATTTACGCCACGCAGTGGTGGCAGCCGTATGCGGCCTACCCGCGGACCAACGGATTGACAGTTCTTTCAGTCTACCCTAGTAAAAGGCGGCTGCAACGTCGCCGAAACGTCGGGTGCGACAAAATTCACGCAGTAAATTCGTTTTTTAAAATAATAATAATAATAATAATAATAATAAAACTCTTTATTCTTAAGAAAAGGCTAGCTTATTGCCTGCAGGCAATATTTTATAGCTAACCTATACTATTGTAAGAACATTATTTGCGAGTAGACTACATAACTTAACCTATATAAAGAGTATGACAAATAAAATAGAGGAGGATAGAAAGAAGTATATACTTTACTCTTTGTGGGCACAGATTTGCCACATCAAAATAATCTAACACCTATAAGGACGCTAAAGTTTTAAAAGGAGGGGAATGGGAGGGGAAAGGGAATTTATCTGGAGGATTTCAAATGCCCTCTGAGTCTGTTTTTAAAAGTTGTTATGCTTGGCGCGGTTCTCACATTTTTCGGCAAAGCATTCCAAAGACGGGCTCCATGCACGGTGAAAGAGAATGAGAAGAAGTCACTGCTGTGACTAGGGATAGAGAGTAGCAGGTTGTTTTTTGATCTCAGAAGGCGTTCATGAGCCGATAGTGCAGTAAATCTGCCGGTAAGATAATTGGGAGCGACGCCATTCAAGATCTTGAAAAGCATACAGAGAACTCGCATGTCTCTTTTCTCCCGGGTCGACAGCCAGTGAAGCTTCTCTCTGTACTCCGTGATGTGGTCAAATTTTCTGAGGCCATGGATATACCGAATGCAAACATTTTGGAGACGCTCAACTTTGGTGGATAACTCCTCTGTGAGGTCGAGAAATGCGACATCTCCATAATCCAGAAGGGGGAGGAGAGCAGACTGACAAATCGTAATCTTGCTCTCCTCCGGGAGGATATTTTTCAGCCTATTCAGCCAATGAAATCGGACGAAGAGTTTGCGTCGCATTTCTCGAATATGTGGCCGCCATGAGAGGTTGTCGTCCATATGGACACCATATGGACACCGTCCATATAAAATCTTATTAAGCTATTGCATAGCTTTTATCGCGGGCCTAGGCCAGCGCGGCGACCGAATGAAGAAATTTCTTAACGAATGTCTGGAAGCTGTACTGTTTCCTATAGAGCGGGGGTGGTTGCGTACCTTACGGCGACTGCTCTTGAAATGACCATCGGCCATCCGATCCTGGGTGAAAGCCGGGCAAAGGACGCCGTGGTCCGCGATAAATTCGGTATACACCGTTTCACCGCTTCGTAAGGGAGAGGACCGCGCAAGCGACCTCGAACTCGGAACCAATCGAGAGACCGGAGAAATCTGGTCACAATTGGTAGTTAGGGCGCGAGTGTCGCCCGCCAGGTAACATTACTGGCTATCTCGCGGTAAGGCCTTGGTCTCTAACGGGTTGTGGCGTAGCTAGATGGTGGACTGTTTTGTCCCAAGTCTTCTACGCTCACTCCAGGGAGATAGAACGACTAATCGTTAAAAAATCCTGAGGTGACGGGCTCGCCCGCTGCAGTCGACAACCCTAGTTGCCCCTCTGGCACACTGTTTCGACGTATGCAACGCATTATGACATCTGGCCCTTGTATTTGAATGATAGCAGATATATGTATCCCACGCAACGTTGCGTGGGATAAGTGTGCCTGCTTTCATCTAAATACAAGGACCCAGATGTCATCATGCGTTGCGTACGTTGCGTACGTAGGCTCAGTGTGTCGGACTCCTGATCGTCTTGTTATTCTGCGTGTAATATGTGTGTAAGTGTTTCGACAGAATTTAAATGCAATTACGTTAATATTATCCGAACGGAAAATGGTGACCCAGCCGGGAATCGAACCCGAACCCATACAATGTAAAATCAGGCGACCTAACCACTATGCCACCATGCCAATTCTCCTATGGTTACTGTGAACACCGGCAAAGCCGCGGGCACATCCACTCCTACTACTAAGCGACGCGGATATTTAGCGGTTTGCGTCTTGGCTAAATTGCGTAGTTGTCCGCTTTTCCGCTGGGCTTTTCATGGCCTATATAAAGCAAGGGTTGACATTTCCCAAGCCAAACGTTGTGTGTCGGTTACAGACGAACTGTAAACTGTGTTTCGTACCGTGCAGCTGTACAGGCAACTGTAAAAGCAGTCTACTCGACTACGAAATGTGAGTACAACATTTGACTTCTTAAAAACTTTTCCGTAGTTATTCAGACAGTTACGAAACGAATTGAACTGCCGAAACGTCCGACAAAAGTTTAATATGCGTATTTCTATATTATGAAACTTCAATACATTTCCTACTTACCTATAGTGTTCAGAGTTATTAAATTTATTATTATTTATTTATTTATTTAGGATTTTAAAATTAATTACTATAAAACATAGTACTTTGCTTACAAAAATAACAGGAACCGAATGGCAAAACCTTAACCTTTGCTTATTTGATTCTGTCACCCAACTGGGACTATCCCGTCTTAGGGTGGACAGGACTCTAATATTAATAATTCAGCTTGACCTAAACAAACATACATACATATATTGCAAGGTAATAATTATAATGAGGTAGATATACAACCTATAAAGACTAGCTGACCGTGCCCACTTCGTTGGCCTGTAAACATTTTTACTTGTGATGAAATTATAAGTGTGGTTCGGTTAGTACTTAGTGCTATGATTTATTTCCTGACTGCCAAAAGGAGGGTTATATTTTGTACTGCATATGTATGTATGTATTTGCATGCCAATTTGGCTATATTACCGGGTTTCAAATGAGTGAATGAAATGATTATGATTGAATAAATTATGCTTATTTTAATTTTTCAAAACTTCTTTGTATACTATATTAGATTTAATGTTATTATTTGGTACCAAAATATATTGTCAGGAGTTCCAACCCGAGATACGGACGTGAATCCATACCTATGTCGTATTATGCAGTAAAAACGAAATTATATGTAGTAAAAGGGAAAAGCATTTTGTTTTAAACACTATGACGACGATAAATTTACCTATTTTGATAGGAATTCATAATTGTTGATAATATGACCAATAAACATGACCTAGCGATTAAAATTATTTTTTTAATATAAAAAAACTACTTTTAGTTATTTAAATATAAAAGTTAGACATATGCTGTCGCTGACTATTTTGTAGGAATTATCAAACTCTACAACTTTTCTCTGGAACTCCATCATATATCTCTCATCGTTAAGGCAGCGTTCGTAAGAAACGTTTTCATTCGACCGTTTTTTCTCTGACTTACTTTGCAAATGTTTCGGATTATTGTATAGCCTATGACAATCACAAATACCGTGGCTTTCTATTGGTAAAAGAATTTCGGTTCAAAATCGGTTCAGTAGACCCAGAGATTACTCCCTACAACCTCACAAACTCACAAACTTTACTTCTTTAAAATATTAGTATAGATAAGTAGTAGATAAATAAACAGGTGAATAATAATATAAATAAAAGTAAATGTAGAGATAAATACATACATTAAAATATATAATTATTAAATAATAAATGATAAAAGTATGCCTTTAAAATACATATTTTAAAAAATCTGCGTTTACATAAGTTTTATTGCACACACAATGGGATACAATGGGTGATAACATCCACACATTCGTCATCTTAAGAGCCTTATTACAAAATAGCGTAGGTATTCTTTTAAAATGAGTTGAAAAAATGAACGCATTTTTTTTTGGATGTAACTATAAAAGATAGGATAAATAAATAAATAAATAAATAAATAACTATTCAACCCTGGGAGAAAACCGCGGCACTGAGCGCTCTTCTCTTGCGCAAGCAAATATATACACAATTTCTAATTGTTTTTTGCAGTGTTTTCTCCTTTCTAATGACAATAATTTATATTATGTCGTATTGCTAAAAGAGTGAACTTTAATATAGTATAAGTATTATATAAGAATCTTATTTTATTTCTGAGAAAATTAGAATGATACAGGAAGATTTTTTTTTAATTTTGTGTAATTGTAAGTAATGTATACCTTGGATATGTGGTCAAAATACGAAAAAATAAAGCCGTAGTGTACATCAAGAATACATGACGGACATAAAAAAAAATAGTATACGGTTTTCGTTGTAGTGATATTACTGTATTAAGGAGCTCAAAGTTTGCCTTCCGAGCGTTTTACGAATAACGACTTTCGGAAAATGGGCTGAATAAGTAAATAATATTCGTTATATCTAAAATTAAAGGCCGCTATGGTCAACATCAAGAAATGGTCCAGGTAATTCAGTAATTAAAGTTTGTAGAAATCTCTTCATTTCTTGGAATTAGAACGCCAAAAATCCACTTTTCTTGCCTTTCTGGAAAAAATATGTGATAGGGCTCTTAACTGCTTTGTAAAAAAAAGTTGTAAGAAATATTATTATTTATACTTTTGCTTTCGTCACAATCTATATTCTGTAAGGGATAATTTTATAAAATAAACAATAAATAAAAAGCTTTCCTTGACTATGCAGATGTGGCTTACCTCGATTTATCAGAGGAGCTACTCGACAACCTTGAACGTTTGAAAAATGTATGCATACGATTCATCTTCGGTCCAAGTGTCGTTGCCAGTACGCCAAAGGAGAAATGTTCAAAAACTTTCCTTTTAGTACGTTAGGTACAGCAAAATAAACTTCACTTTTTGATTAGAATATGACACTTTCTGTGGTAATAGTATATACCAACAAATAGAGTTGTCAACTACAACGGGCGAACCCGTCACTTCAGGAAGTTTTAACGATTGTTCGTTCTATCTCCCGTGAAGTAAGCGCAGAAGACTTGGACAAAACAGTCCACCGTCAAGCTCCGCCACATGCCCGTAAGAGGCCAACGCCTTATCCACGAGATAACCAGGTATGTTACCCAGCGGGCTTACACTCACGCCCTTACTTCCAATTGAGACCAGATTGCTACGGTCTCTCGATTAGTAACGAGTTCGAGGTCGCTTGCGCGGTCATCTCCCTTACGAAGCGGTGAAACGGTGTAAACCGAATCTATCGCGGACCACAGCATCCTTTGCCCGGCTCTTCGCCCAGGATCGGGTAGCCGATGGTCTTTTCAAGAGCGGTCGCCGTAAGGTCTGCAACCACCCCCGCTCTATAGGAAACAGTACTGCTTCCAGACTCTCCCGACTGTTAGTCAGTGTCGTAGCACGACATCCCGGGCAGACAAGACGACCCTCGTCGTTATAACTGCCCGGGCGGTGGGCGGGGTTTGCTGCCCTCACCTATCGCCTTGAAACTCTTAACTGTTAGTCAGAGTGCACAATCGATTGGCTTACGCCGCACGGTGCGCAGACCGTCCAGGAGCGCCAGAAGGTTGATTCCCAGGGGAAACTAACCATAAGGCCAGAGTCCTACCCAGGCTCGCACTTCATGCGTGGAGGCCGTCGGATAGGTGTTGACCCGTGAGTGTGACCAACCCTGAACAGAATGGGTCTTCATGGCCAACTCAGCAAGGGCCCATTAACTCCCAATCAACAAAGCAATATTAAGAAATTAAAATTATGAAACGAAGGTATTTAAAAAAATCAAGTAGCCTTCTAGTGTTTTTATTGCTACATTGTCGACCCCCAGTGCAGTTCTTGCAAAGTAGCGTGCGCGGAAAGGAGCAACGTGTTCGGCATCCGATAAAACTAGACTTAACCAATTTTCTGCAGGCTGTTATAATAGAAGGTAGCATCCATGGTCTATCCCCATCCTTCTGGCTCTATAATGTTGTTCATTACTAAACACGCACGACCCCAAACTTGCCCTGCCTGGTATGCTGAACGAAGACAATGCTGCCTTAACCCGACAAATGACAGGCGTCCTTTTGGGGATGCAAGTTTTAATACACTGGAATGACAGGCGTCCACTTGGTCCAGTGATGACGACACGATGGAGGCCGTTTGCGTTTTGTAATTTGTCGCCATTATTATCTTAATTGATTTACGAGATAAGGTTATAATGTTTTATATGTCAAATTTCAATGCGATCATTTTACAGTTCTTCTTTTTATGATCCGTATAGTGGTTTACAAGTTATGGTAGTTTTTATCAAGGTCGTCGATTTTGCGCGCGAAAAGGTCGCGCGCGAATGGGACAGCTGAATTTTTACTCCGCGAGGAGAGGAGTTAATGCATCTTTTGTTGGGAGCACACTATGTCGACTGCGACTTTTTGAAGTTGGAAGAGAATGTATCTAACATGATAAAAAGTCTTCTGCGTCTTTGTAGTATAGTCAAACAGTAAACTTTTCGAGAATTTGAAAAGTCCCATCAGATACAGACTCTTGTTGTTGTAGAAGCGTTGAGAGCTTTAGTAGCTTCAGCCACTAGCCAATTTCTGCTGCTTTGGTCGACACAAGCAATGCTTGTGACAATTTTACGACGCTCACCAATTTCTCCTTTAGCGGAAATTCAAAAGATATATTATAGATGCAGTATAGACTGTAGACCAGAGGTTCCTAAAGTTTTTTGTGTCGGAAACCCCTTGCCATGTTTTTCGGTTTTGAGTAGACCCCTACTTACCTGATATTTATTTTTTGTAAATTTCTAACTGTAGTGAAGTTTAATGTTAAAAACTTAAAGTAAAAGCACATGTTAAGGTTTATACATTTATTAATTGAATTTAAATTAAAACTACTCAATTTTTCTTAGCACTTTCCTTTTCAATATTCAGGAAACGAATAAACGTATTTGTCTACATTACATTACATTACACTTTCGTCGTGTCCAATTGACGCCTAAAGACCGCTCTTGGACGTGTCAAAATAATTGTGTTATGTAGTAAGTTTCGTTACTACTCTTTACTGAACATACATAGTTAGTCAAGAATTAACTACTAGATTGTCAAACTATAAATATAAATAATCAAAATAGAAGTCTAATATTTGAAGTAGTTAGTGTTCGAAAAGATACGTAGTAAAATTATTTATCGTAATATTCAAATTGTCAGTAAAATGAAATTAAATCTACGTTATGCATTTTAAACTAAAAGTACAGATATAAGACCATATAAAATAATCAGACAATAAGGCTCTACTTTTTTAAGTAATTTAAATGAGCACAATATTTGAAAAATCATGGCCCTCAAATTCGGCCAGATTATAGAAAGGGTGGCCTATCAGCATCTCTTTGATGTTTTTTTTTAATTTTATGTCCTCCAGCTGTTTAAATTTTGTAGGGAGTAGATTACAGAATTTAATGCTAAGGTACAAGTAGCTTTTCTGTACTTTTGCCAGTCGTATTCGGGATACGCATAAAAGGGAGCTACCCCGGTATGATGCGAGTGAATGTCTGCATTAATTGGTGTTTCTGGTAGGTGCTGTCTAGCATACATTAAACACTGGTATATGAACGCCGAATACATAGTCATTACCCTTGCCTTGATGAAATATTCTTTGCATGAGGTCCTAGTGGTTACCTGATACATGCTGCGCAGTGCTCTCTTTTGCAAAAGAAAGATTCTTTTACTGGTTGCAGCATTTCCCCAAAATAGTAGTCCATAAGTCATCTCTCACATTCGTATTTATAGAGTGATGAATTGAACAAGTCAGTGCAAGTTAGCGAAGCTCTGTGACGAAAAATGACAAGAATTTTTACTGCGCGTATGCTTGTAACAAGGTGATACTGGTATATCATTATGTGCAGGTTTATACAAGTTCAAAATGTATTGCGACCGCAAAGCGAATGTATACATTCTAAAACATACACAATTTTATAAACATACTAGCTGACCCGTGCCCACTTCGTTGGGCGTTAAAACTTTTTACTTGTGATGAAATTATGAGTGTGGTTTGGTTAGTACTGAGAGCTATGATTTATATCCTGACTGCCAAAAGAAGGGTTATATTTTTACAGCATATGTATGTATGTATTTGCATGCCAATTAGACTATATTACCGTTATTTCTGTCTTCTTGTGAGTGTCTTATTTGTGAGTGTCTTATCTCTTTAACCATTTATGCAGTAAAAGTGAAATCATATGCAGTAAAAAGGAAAAGTCTTTTGTTTTAAAAACTTGAAACGATAAATTTACTTATTTTGATATGAATTCATAATTGTTGATAATATGCCCAATAAACATGATCTAACGATTTAAAATATTTTTTTAATATAAAAAAAACTACTTTTTGTGACTTAAATATAAAATTTAGACATATACTGCCGCTGACTTTTTTGTAGGCATTATCAAGGTCTACAACTTTTCACTAGAACTTAATTATATATCTCTCATCGTTAAAGCAGCGCGTGCAGCGTTGGTAAGAAACGTTTCCGTTCGACCGCTTTTCCCGACTTTGGAAATCCGACTACCACGAAAAAGTCTTTTCAATTTTCGAAAAAGTCTTTTCAATATATAGCCTATGACACTCACAAATACCGTGGCTTTCTATTGGTAAAAGAATTTTCAAAATCGGTCCAGTGGATCCATAGATTACTTCCTACAACGTCACAAACTTTACCTCTTTCTAATATTAGCATAGATATAATATTTTTTTACTGCATAGGTACTTTTATAAATAATGTATATGTCTATATATTATAAGATAGTATAATGTAAGTAAGTAATATATTATAATAATAAATAAATACAAACGGAGCTGCCATGGAATTCACCGACCGGAGTCGGGCCCATCATAATACTATTTTTTACACTTCTGGGGGGTGAGCAGTGGATTCCGGACTTACGAACCGGCTGTGGTAGGTTTAGGACAGCTGTCTTGCCACATGTGAGCGTTCACCTTGCCACCCATTCACTCCCCCTTCGAAGCCATAGAATTTGAGATGCGCAAATCGCAGTTTTAGATAATTTTTCTAAGATAGAGTTGATTATTTTTCTGGAAAGGCCAAGATCTTTAAAGAGGTGAAATAGAGATTTAGCTGGCGGGCCACGAGCGCCAACTTCCACCGCGTGAAGGTGAACAGTGAAGCCGTTCCGGGTTACGGCATTTGCGAGATCATGGTATTTATTTAATTTGTACTCGTGGTCTTTTGGGATATTTGATTCCCATGGAACAGTTAATTCTACGATAAGAGCCACCTTCCGAGATAGAGAGTAAAGAGTTATATCTGGACGGAGGGCTGTGCATCCGAGACTTTCAGGGAATTTATACTGCTTAGAGACCGAATCAACCTCCAGAATCCAATCTGTAGCTTTCTCGATTATTGAGAAAGGTTTTGTAGTTAAATGTTTTTTGCCTTTAGAGCCATCCCGCACAAACTGTATTGGGGGTTTGGAGGATACTGTCATGTTGTGGATACTGTCAACAGGATAGTATAATGTTAGTAAATAGGTACTATCAGTGTATGTTGAGATCCACTATCGTGGACCTCCATTTTCATTTCATGGACCCCCAATTTTGTTTTCGCTGACGTAGACCCCTTGCAGGTTGTCATAGACCCCTCTTGCTAGTTAAGCAAAATGAACGCTTACGTTTCTTGGTCCTGTTAAGTTCTGTTTTAACGAAGTTAAAGGAACACTTTTGTATAATCTCTTCTCTCCTTTTTCATCCCATGGCCTTCCATTGCGCTCTCAGGAAAATCTATCACTGGCTATACCTCAGCATTCATCAACTTTCATGTCTAGGTCTTTCGCAGTGCAAGCGGCCCGACTCTGGAATTCCGTGCCTTTACCGATAAGACAACTTGTAAACCTGAGCGGGTTTAAAAAAACCGATAAAGAGACATTTACTCAACTATCATAATCATAATAATCATAATCATAAGTTTTTTATTCAAAATAGTACGAAATCGTAACTTTTTGACGTCAATAATGCATACAAATATACATAAATGATAAAAAATTAAGATATTGTGACATTATAACAAATTATTGTGATATATAACGTGATATTAATAATCGAGGTAACCATTTTATTTCCAAGGGTCTTTGTCGTCTAGATAATCATTTATTTTATAGTAGCCCTTTGAGTACAGCTTCTTCTTAATAAATGACTTAAATTGAATCACAGATAAATTTTGCATTTTTACTGGGACTTTATTGTAGAAGCGTAGGTATACATTGCCCTTTGAATGATTTTGTGGTTTTGGAGAGTCGACTTTTATGGTCAGCAAGTTTATTTTTATTTCTAGTATTGACACCATGCCTATCAGAGTTTTTTAAAAACAGTTCTTTATTTGTATGCACATACATTAAGTTTTCATAGATGTAATGAGATGCAAGTGTCAAAATATTGATTTCTTTAAATTTTCCGCGTAACGACTGTCTAGCACCCAATTTATAAATAGCGCGGATGGCTCGTTTCTCATGAATACCCCCTTCCCCTCCCGTCACCTTTGCTTGTCCTTATATTCCACTCCTCCCTTCAATATCGAGTTGGCATACGTTACTAATCACTGTTTTATATTTTATCCTATGATGACTATTATGTAAGTGTATTCATTTATTACTTGTGAATCAATTTGCCCACATAAACCTTTAGTCACAATAATCCTGGCGGTATGGCCGGAAGATGTTGCCACTTGGCAATAGGCCCACCACATTGTATCCTTTTGTGTGTGCAATAAAGCTTTTATGTTACTTTGCTTCTGTTTCTTCTATGCCATCGTCATTTAAATTTTGTAAACCCAAACCAAGAGGCGCTGTACCTAACTAGATTCTGAAATTCCATTATATTTTCTGTAAACCTCCTGTACCAAGTACCAACAAGTGATTCAGCAGTGTGTGTGTGACTAGGAAAATCAAATCTGCACCACTAGATTTTCGACATAAGCAACATATGGTCCGATCTGGATTCGATATTCTGGATTCCAAAACGCTAAAAACTGTTTATTATGCTTTATGTGAATCGCTTATTACTTACGGCATAATTGGATGGGGTGGATGTGGTAAAACCCTGCTAGAGCCATTGCAAGTTGCGCAGAAATTTATATAAAAAAATATTCTACGTAGACCATATTGCCATCCCACTAATGAACTTTATAAAGAAGCTAAAGGCCTTGATTATAGGCAACTTTTTTTCTAAAAATTTCCCTCTTAAGGCTGTTTTTGGACAATAACTCAAATTTAGGAATAATTCAGAACCGAAGACCAACGAGACAAGTTATAGAAAATAGCTTAATAACACCCAGAATGAAAACATCATTTGGACAAGGACATTACTCTTTCATTGCACCAAGATTTCACAATCTGATCAATATGGAAATAAAAATGAATTTTACATTTAGGGAATTCAAAAATAAATTAAAGAAATGGTTATCGAATCATGACAGACTAACCATACGTCAAATGTTAGAAATAATAGTTTAATAAAACTTAGGTGCACAAATTATTAACATATTTTTAAACATGTATGCTGATAATATTTTAACATTGAACTAACTAACAAAAATTATTTGACTTTGTTGTTATATGTAATTTTGACAATGAATTATACTTTTTTTGACTAGATATTTTTATATTAAATCCTATATTACTTAACATATATTAAATATTAATGACTGTTTCTTTCTTTACTCACATATAACTTTATTTATATTATTAATCGAATTTTATATTACTGCAGATTATGTAATAGAATTGCATTTTATTTATTATATTATCTTTTAATATTTTTTTTATTATTTTAATTATTTTTTTGAAGACCACACTTTAGGGCAATTTAGTGTTATTAGCTTTTTACTAAAACTTGTACATTTCTAAGCAATCAAGCAATCAAGCAAACTTGATTGTAATATTAGAGTCCTGTCCAATCTAGAACGGGCTAGTCCCAGTTGGGTGACAATCAAATAAGCAAAAGGTTAAGGTTTTGCCATTCGGTTCCTGTTATTTTTGTAAGCAAATCAATGTTTCATAGTAATTAATTCTTAAATAAATAAATAAATAAATAAATCTATCGCACTAGGCGGAGATTCAGGGTTAATATCTGCCAGCTGCAGATGCTTTAAAGCCATTTTTAAAGCTGAAGAAAAAAAGGTGGTGTTACAGTATTTGAAACGTTGAAAGTCTTAAGGTGGAACAATCGATTTCTTTTTCAAGATAATAACTAAATTCCGCATTTTCAGTGATTGCCAGTGCCGGATTCATACTTTTCTGAAGTAATGTCCACTTGACTTTGTACCGCCTTCCCTTCTACCTTCCTTAATGCCTTGTATTTATTTACTTAGGCTGCTTTAGGCTGATTTAGGTTTACTACGTCGCCCGAGCAACTAACCATTTTACATATTTAGTGGGTAGCAAGTTATTGAAAAGGTATGAACGAATGAATTAGTCAAAAGTGTAATGAATCAAGAATTTTACTTAGATACTGTATTTCTTATTGGCGAAATCATATTTATGGATGATGATATGGTATGTTGATATCGGCACAGTTTGGCAACCGCAACTAGAGCGGACATTCACTCTCACCATACACGCGGTAATTCACTTTTATGCGTGCCCCGAACAAGACTGGCAAAAGTACAGAAGAGCTACTTATACCTTAGCATTAAATTCTACGATTTACTTCCTACCACTATCAAACAACTGGAGGACAAACAATTTTTAAAAAACATTAAGGGGATGCTGATAGGCCACCCTTTCTATAATCTGACCGAATTCGAGGGCCATGACTTTGCAAATATTTTACCAATTTGAATGATAATTATATATGTACTTTTAGTATTTAAATGTTAGATTTACATTTAGTTTGATTATCTAAAAATTTACTTACTACTTTGGATGTTACTATGTACAGTTTTTAGTACGTATATATTCGATTTATTGACTATTTCAATTGTTAGGCTTCTACTTTGATTATTCAACTTTTTAACTGACTATTTTAATTATTGAGTGTTTAGTAGGTAGCTATTAGAATTATTGACTATTTTATTAAATAAGCCTTTAATTTGTTTTGTAATACGATTCTACGACGAATAACTTTTAGTAGGTTTCAAAGTTTCTTAGACACTATATATTTTTTAAAATAATATATGTATGTTAAGTGAAGATTTATTTATTTATTTATTTAGGTACATATGATTAGGTATACAGTTCATTCATTGGTCATGTAATCTTATAATAATTATATAAATTATTTAATAATTAATATAGGGAGGTTTAACACATCTTACATGACCTTTACTGCCAATAGCACATCTAACTAGGCGATAATTTGGCCCGTCTCTAGATGTGCATATTTTTATGCAATTTTAAGAAATGAAGTGTTTTTTTTAAAATAAATTATTTGGACCCACCACCTGTATATACACATAAATATACCAATTTTATAAAAAATATAGCTATGTAATAAATATATACATTTATAGTTGTAATTTAATAAAATTTAATTAAGAAAAATAGATAAGTGATACTAAATAAATTGTCGTGCGTTGCAAAGAAGTTGATCAGATTTTACATATCCCTTGTTAAGTAGCCATCTATTAAGGTTTGCTTTAAATATTTTTATGTTAGGATAATTTTTCATGTCTTCACTAAGGGAATTATATAATTTTGGGGCTATGTAGAATATAATTGTCTCTGGGCAAATGTTGTCCTGACTGACGGAATTATATAATTGATACTCGCGGACATTCTTGTGTTCAGATTGTTTTGAGTTCGGGCGTGGTCATCTCTAGATTTGTAGAATGCAAGAAGCGCTTGCTTAATGAATAACTGTTTAGCTGATAGCACATGGGCTTGGGAAAATAACAAGGCAGATGGATGACGCCGGTTTTTCCTGTGAATTACTCTCAATAATAATTTCTGCGCTTTTGTCAATCTATCCAGATTATCATTAGTAGTATCGCCCCATGCCGCGACTCCGTAGGACAAAATACTCTGACACAAGGCCATGTATACCATTCTTATGGTTGTTTTGGACAGAATGTTGCGCAGCCGAAGAAATACATAAACCAGCTTTCTAGTTCTCGAACTCAAATTTGCAATCTGATTTTCCCAACATAGCTTCTCATCTACCGTTATGCCTAAGTAGGAGACTGTTGCAGATTTGCTTAATTTAGTACATACACATCTATTCTTATCCAAGCATTTGTCGGTATGAATGGCAAGTGTTTGGTTGAGAACCTGGCTGGGATTTCCCCGCAAGCTGAAAGTGATAAATTTTGATTTCGCAGCATTTAGCGTTAAAATATGGTTGTCGATCCAAGGTTTAGCCAGTTCCAAGTTACTTTGAGCTTTGAAGAATGTATCATTCCAATTATTAGTCGCAGTAAGAAGGACAGTGTCGTCCGCGAAGGATACAATTCTACCATTAACAGGTAATTCGCACAATTCGTTGATGTAGATTAAAAAGAGAATTGGACCCAAAACACTACCTTGAGGGACACCGAATGACACGTTAGTCGCTTCGCTTATTTGTCGACCAATTACTGTGCTCTGAGTCCTCCCGTCTAGGTAACTCCGAACCCATTTTAAGGCCACCCCATTGATTCTGTAGTCAGTTAGTTTTTTTTCGAGGATTACATGGGAAACTGTGTCAAAAGCCTTTCAAGGAAAGTGGCAATTACCTTTTTTCCTTTGTCTATGTTTTCCACTATATATTGTATGACAGCATTGATGGCCTCACTGGTTCCCCGACCCAGTCTAAAGCCATACTGATTATTAGATAGCAGCTTCTGTGTCTCTAGATATTGTGTTAGTCTATGTTTGAATATTTTTTCATACACTTTAGAAACCACACTGAGGAGGGAGATAGGGCGATAATTTCCTATATCTTCTTTTTTACCACTTTTAAATATTGGTTTTATTATCGCTTTTTTCAGCCATGTTAAAGTAGTAATGAGACTTACTACTGAAAACACAAATATTTTGACACGTCCAAGAGCGGGTTTTAGCCGCCAATTGGACACGACGTAAATGTAATGTAATGTAATGTTTATAGTGACTCTTGTCTCTGCTTCCACATATCAAAGAGTCAAAGAGTTTAGTTTTTCTTGAGATAATAAAGACCTCTAACAATTCTTGACAAAATGTATGCATAGGAGTCATCTTCTCTATCATTTACTCTTCCATTCAAAATCATCCTATACCAACGAACTTCCCTTTTATATGAAATATTCCAGCGAATGTGGTTTCACGATTTGGGATCGACCCAAAGACGCATCTTTATATGAAACTAGCTGACCCGCGCCCACTTCGTTGGGCGGTAAAATTTTTTACTTGTGATGAAATTATGAGTGTGGTTCGGTTAGTACTGAGTGCTATGATTTATTTCCTGACTGCCAAAAGAAGGGTTATATTTTTACTGCATATGTATGTATGTGTTTGCATGCCAATTTGACTACATATATTACCGTTATTTGTGAGTGTCTTCTTGTGAGTGTTTTATTTGGGAGTGTCTTATCTCTTTAACCATGTATGCAGTAAAAGGGAAATTGTATGCAGTAAAAGGGAAAAGTCTTTTGTTTTAAACACTTGAGACGATAAATTTACTTATTTTGATATGAATTCATAATTGTAGATAATATGACCAATAAACGATTAAAATTATTTTTTTAATATAAAAAACTACTTTTCGTGACTTAAATATAAAAGTTAGACATATGCTGTCGCTGACTTTTTTGTAGGCATTATGAAGCTCTACAACTTTTCTCAAGAACTTATTCATATATCTCTCATCGTAAAGGCAGCGTTAGTTAGAAACTTTTTCGTTCGACCGTTTTTTCTCCGACTTACTTTGCAAATCCGACTACCACGAAAAAGTCTTTTCGATTTTCGGATTAATATATAGCCTTTGACACTCACAAATAACGTGGCTTTCTATTGGTAAAAGAATTTTCAAAATCGGTTCATTAGATCCAGAGATTACTTCCTACAACGTCACAAACTTTACCTCTTTATAATATTAGTATAGATTTCAACTCTCCGAGTCCAATATTTCTAGATTTAAGTGACTACCGCGCCCCCTGGGGGACCAATTTCAACTACAATCTTTTCAACTCTTGCCCTGACCGAAGTATCCCTGCACGCCTAATTTCAGATCAATCGGATAAAGCGTTTCGGCGCTATCGTGCAGGAATACACACACACACATACACAGAGCTGGCTCGTCCATATAGGCAACCTAGGCGGCCACCTAGGGCGCAGAGACTCAAAAGGTTAGATTCAAAAGTCCTCATACAAGAATTTGCTAAGCAGAAAACAAGAAAAGTCCCATTAGGACTTTAGGAGTATAAATACTGTTAATCAGTATTTCAAAGTGACTTTTGGACCGTAATTGAGAAAACAATAATCCAATATGAAAAATTATCAAGTACCTTTGTGTATTTTTAAGTGTTATAAAAATATATAAACTATCTGTAATCTAATTGTGAGTTACTGTTTGTTATTGAGAGAACTGTATATAATGCTATTATAAAACTTATAAACCCATATAATAATAATAATTATGAATATTATTGAAATACCAAATATTTAAACCGCGTCTACCGCAGACTTCAACTGCGGTGTTCGTAAGTTCAATCATTGATTATATAGCGATTATATATTAGATTGTTCAATGCAGTACTACGTTTTGGCAGATAGAATTTTACTACGAAACGCAACGTATAGATGGCGCTCATAGATTAACCCTTCGAGTAGCGGCATAATTTCATGGCAGACCGCAGCAATTTATTGGAATTTCTTGCAATATCGCCGCGCTCGATAAAAAGTACTATAACTATGGAACTACTATAGCTATCCCAAAAAAAATAACTGTGCAATGATCGCATTGAAATTTGGTATATAGAATATTGAAATGTCATTTTGTAAAACAATTATATAATTATGAACAAATATGACAAAATGGACAGTGAAAAAAACTCGGCATTTGTAACTTGTACTTGTCTTACGGAAAAATACGGAACCCTATTTAGAAATTCACACCAGAACACCGTTGACTACGTAACGACCAATATTGGCGGCTTGCTCCCGGAACGCACAGTAATATTATTTTATAATTCGAACGCATCCTAAAACGCATCCATACCAAATATCTCATTATTACCATAGATACATAGACGACCGCTAGAATAATTTCGCGCGTCATTTCGCGGATATTTCTGGTAAAATTCCATTGTCAACCATCATAATTTTTGTTTTTCGAGTTCATCAAAATTTTATTGGTATTTATGAGCTAATCCTACTAATATTATAAACGCGAAAGTTTGTATGTATGTATGGATGTTTGTTACTCTTTCACGCAAAAACTACTGAATGGATTTTGATGAAACTTTACAATAATATAGCTTACACATCAGAATAACACATAGGCTATAATTTATAAAGATATAGCGTGAATTATCTAAAATATAACGATAACTGTCGAGTAAGTAGGAAAAAAATCTAAGAAATTGACATTCGAAATTTAAATTCTATCCTACTATCCTACTAATATTATCTACTTCTACTAATCTACTAATATTATAAAGGCGAAAGTTTGTATGTATGTATGGATGTTTGTTACTCTTTCACGTAAAGACTACTGAATGGATTTTGATGAAACTTTACAATAATATAGCTTACACATCAGAATAACACATAGGCTATAATTTATAAAGATGGTTTTCTATCATCATTATCACAATTTTCCATCACCATGTGGGTGAAACCGCTGGGCGCAGCTAGTATCTAAATATTTTTGTATGTAAATAAGCAAAACAAAATATTACCTTTGATAGAGAATCTAATAAGGATCACGATAGTATTTACAATTTTTAAATAGGGTTTCGTATTTTTCCGTAAGACAAGTACAAGTTAGAAATGCCGTTTTTTTCGCTTTTTCGACTTTCTCATATTTATTCATAATTATCTAATTGTTTTACAAAATGAGATTTCATTATTATATATACGAAATTTCAATACGATCATTTCACAGTTATTCTTTTTATGATTGCTATAGCGGTTCCATAGTTATAGTACTTTTTGTCAAGCGCGGCGATATTGCAAGAAATTCCAATAAACTGCCGCGGTCTGCCATGAAATTAAGCCGCTACTCGAAGGGTTAATTAAATAAAAAAATTAAGAAGATTGCATTCTATGCCTTCTCATTATTTCTGTGATCTAATAATATGTAATATGTGACTAATAATTGAATGTTATTATTGTTATCGTTGGTTAAATTATTGTGCTTTCATAATCAATAAGTCATTTATAAAATGCAGTCAAGTATCCAGCAATTATATAACATGTTTTAGAAGTGGTATCTGCCCAATGGGCAAAAGATTTGAGGAAATATATTCGAATCTACTCTCGTTGTATCCGCCAGTATCCTGTATCCGCCTGTATCCGTTGTATCCTACTCTTGTTGTGTACTATTCTCGTTGTTTCCGCCATCATTTGCTGCCATTGGCTTTGCGAAGAAACATTGCTGACATCTCACTTTGACCACGAATTTTAAATGGCTCGATTGATTGGCTGACTAAGAAATCGATACAGACAACCGGAGTTAAAAATGAACACGACGTACGGACAAAGACATTATACATTTCTAGCTCCAAAGCTTGAAAATATACTGACAATGGACGTTCAAACGACCGACGTACCTTACGCTACGTTTAGAAAAGAGTGGTGGCAACTTGGCTTTTAAATAAATTTAGGGAAGACTGTGAAAAATTATTGAGGTCTCGGGTGTGATCGGTTATATATTTATTTATATTTTTTATATTATAACACTATTTTATATACCTAATATCATATTATATGTATGAATTTATATATAATATTAGTATATATATATATATATATATATATATATATATATATATATATATATATATATATATATATATATATATATATATATATATATATATATATATATATATATATATATATATAATTCGCAGTAAAATAAAATTAGTAAAAGCTACTTGAACAGCAGCGAAGGAAATCCCAGCTTGGATTGGGAAACGCTTATGTTTGAATGAGATATACTTACGGATGTGCACGACTTTCGATTGTGCATGTTAGTTTATGGGTCCCTTTACCGTCGACGAACGATCACTCATCATCCATATATCTCAAAAATCGAGCTTTTCCTTTTGCAACACAAAATGCCTCCAATTGAGGCGAATTAAAGCGAAAAAACTAAAATAAAACACTTTGATCACATCGGCAAAGGCCGTTTCATAAATGGAGGATGACGTTTCGAAATAATTCAAAATTTCGGACGTTTCCAACATTTAAAATATGACATTATTAGGCTGCGTTAGTTATCAACGAGCCATTAAATCGAAATAAAAATATAAAACCTCCAATGCACAATGATATGAAAGAAGATACTTCGATCTTAATTTCTGGCAGAGAAGTTTATACTAAAGACTATATAATAATATCAAAATAAGGTAAACTTGTATAAAATTGTATAACATTAGCAAATGTATAAAGAAACATGGTAGAAAAACTGTATAATATTTTTATATTTGATAAGGTTTTGTAAATAATCCGTTCATAGGATGATGATTCGCAGTAAAATAAAATTAGTAAAAGCTACTTGAACAGCAGCGAAGGAAATCCCAGCTTGGATTGGGAAACATTGTGCATTGGAGGAAAAGTAACCATCCAGTGCTACAGCAATATTAAAGCAATAAAGGATGACTGGAGTACAAAACATCCACAAGCTTAAGGTCAATCTCTAATTTATAGCATGCCTAACAGGATTGCATGAATAATAAAAATAAAAGAGGTGCTACAAAATACTGAGCCTACTTTAATAAACTTGAAAGTCTATTTTGTTCTTTTCTAAAATGCCATTATTGCTTAATTAATTCCATTAAATACGTTTATTATGGGTGGTCTTGAACTATTGCACACTACTGTAATAGCAAAACTAATCAAGTTCAAGAATCAAAGGCGGAAGGTCGATAAAAACATGCCATAGGGCAAGAAAATACGCAAAAACAGACAGAAACACCGTTTTTCGCGATTATCATGGTTTCTATAGCTCCAATGATGTTAATATATTTTCTATGCTCTATTCCTTGCGAAAGCTTCCATGTTGAATATGAGTAAAAGAAGGCAGCCCCATCTTGCGACCCTTGTACTCAAGGTAGTACGCAATAAACAGCCGCGATATCTTTACTCGATTATGACGTGGTCCCGTAACCGGCATGTCCATTCAACACGGGCACGCGAACAACTTGCTATAATACCCAAGCACAAAACTACACATTTCCAGTGCAGCTTTTCCTATTATTCTGCGGTTGTATGGAATCGGTTGGGAATGGCTTTGCGATCGAAATCAATTGCAGTATTTAAGGACCACTTTAAAAGTTTATTATTGAAGGAAGACATTAAGATGTCATAATTTTATTTTATTTTAAAATAACTATTGCTAATTGGATTATTACTATTGTCTTCGTTTATTTATTAATTTGTAACGTGATTATTTAATGTTAAATATTTTGATTTTGATTATTTTTGATTTATTATATGTAGATTATTAAATTTATGTAATTACGTTATTTTCTTATAATATCATTTGATGTTAAATATCTTGAGTTTGATTATTTCGATTTGTGTATTTATTTGATTATGATTATTTGGATTTTTTATTTCAAGATTTATTTGATTTGGTTATTTGATTTTAAAAATCATATATATACCAATAATTAATAGGTGTGTCCTGAAAACCAGGATAAGAGATATCCTGAGGATACCCCTAATTTGCAGCGTTTGTAGCTTTGTCTTTGTCTATTTATAGTTTTAATTTTTAATCTGTGTGTTTGTATATGTTTTTTTTGTATATGTTTTTGATAACAGCTGCAAATAAATAAATAAATAAATAAATACCTATTATAAACATTGTAGAGCATAACATTTGCGTCAAATTTTGTTCTAAACATCTTTTCATGCGCCCTTGAGATAGAGGGGGGAGAGCGCGCAGCGCTCAGCAATACATACTGTAATGCAAGGTCAACTGTGAATCTCGGTGAATATCACAATGTATGGCTAAGCTCCGCGTACTCTTCGCCCTCTATCTTAAAATCGGTCAACCGATGCGCTCAATGCGCTCAAGCGCATGAAAAATGTTTGATACAAAATTCGTCGCAAATTTTATAATCTACAATTTGTGACGAATTTTTGTGACTTTTGAATAACTTACGAAGCAGACACGATATTTTATGAGACTTCTCAGACAACTCTTAGAACGCCAAAATGAAAGTGTATACGAGTTTCCAGCTTATTATCTCTCATTCGGAGGTTGACTAATTTTGTTGCTTAAGTGACTGCACTAGGAGAAACGTGTTTGAATCTCCATGTATTACTCAAGTATCGGCCATGAGATACTTGGCGCCACTCCTTGAGCATTGCTGGCTCGATTATAAAATGAAGACAAGTACTCGAAAATCACTTAAGCACGAGCCGATGCTTAAGAATCGACTATAGATACGGGTGGACTATTCGAAATCCTCCTCACCCCTCCCCTTCTCTTTAGTCCTCGAGTTATTTTAAATACGGCGACGCCAATCGGTTGTGCACTCTGACTAATTGCTGACGTAGTCTGGAGACTATGAAAATATACTCCTAAGCAGCGGGGGTGGATGTTGACCTGCTGCCATGCCACTCTTCAAATGACATTAAGCCACCGATCCCGTGTGGCACTACGGGCAAACGACGCCCAGGTCCGCGATAAATTCAAACTGAATAACCGCTGTAATACGGCAGGTAGAATCCGCGTAAGCGACTTCGGACCCGTAACCAGTCGGGAGGACGCAGGTATCCTAAAGGTTAACTCCAGACGGAGATATCCTATCAAAACTGGTAGTTAGGGGGCGAGGCTGCCCGCTGTTTAGCTTTCCCGGTGCCTCGCCGTAAGGCGTGGCCTCTAACGGGCTTGTTAGCGGAGCTAGACAGTATACAATTATTGTCTAAGTCTTATACGTTCATCACATATCGTTATACCCGCCTGGGGTGACGGGTTCAGTATTCAGTATTCAGTATTCAATTTATTCATTCAGAATATACAATAAAAGCATGAATTATGAATTAAAGCTAATTATCGCATATTAGAATTCGTTAGTTTATATGTAGATATAAAACTATTAAAGCATAAATATTAATTCGACAATAGCGTTGACTAAAGTCGGCTTTATACGGCAGACAAATAAAACAACAAAAAAAATAGAGCTGGATCCATGTACATGAGTATACATATAAAATAGATAATTATAATAGGAATATTAATAGTCATCAAGCACTTTAGACAAAAAATAATCACACAATAGGAAGTATCAAAACAAAATTGGAAAAAACAACGTATGTATATGATCAGGTATGTTACATTACACATTGTAATCTACATATTAAACATTAAATTCATAATTTTATTATTAAACAATAAGAACTAAAATGAGGTACCTGAAAGTTACATTTTATTTTATTTTATTTATTTATTTTAAACATAACATGCAGAATTCATAAAATGGTCATACTAAGTAATGGTACGAAGTAAACGACGACCCACATTCAAATGACCATGCTCAGCGCATGCCCAACTAGGCCGAATATAGCCTGTATCTGGGCATACGATTTTCAGACTTGGATGGAGAAGCATAACTGACGTATGTACTCGTACACATGCATATTAATATTAATGTTATTCCCATTTGAAAGAATTGGCATGCTCAAAAAAATCACCCAGCTTATAGAAAGCATGTGTGGATTGCAGCTTTTGTTTAATAAATCTTTTAAACGCCTTTCTTTCCATCTTTCTTGCGGAGAGTGGTAGCTGGTTGAAGACCTTATAGCTCAAATATCCAAAGGACTTTTGTGTCTGCGTAAGGCGTACTTTAGGCTCCTGCCTAAAGTATGACGTTATCCTTAACGTCATATTCCCGTTTACCTCTTGTACCTTTTGATTTGATTTGATTTAGCATATAGTAGACATTGTAAAATATATTCAGACGTAAAAGTCAGTATTTTGTACTTAAGAAAATATGGTTCGCAGAGCGTGTCACGGGATACTCCTGCAATTGCTCTCAGTGCGCTTTTCTGTAAAATGAAAACCCTAAGGTCGACATCGCCCCCCTGGTAAATCGTAGTGTTGTAACGTTGTATAATCAATGATAGAAACAAGGGGGAGAGGAAAGCTACCGCCCCCCTCCCCCCATCGACGATTTTTACCGCCCAACGAAGTGGGCACGGGTAAAATCAAAAATCAAAATCAAAATGTTCTTTATTCATATAGACACAATTAAATATTATTTTTAATTTATGTTCTTATGATGCGTCCAAGCCTTACTCCCAAGCCGTTTTGTCATTTACATAATCAGATATTGTATAGTATGCTTTTTTATACAATTTTGCTTTGATGGTAGCTTTAAACTTATTTAGAGACAGTTCTCTAATAGTATGAGGAAGTTTGTTATAGAAGCGTATACATTGTGCCAAAAAAGAATTGCTTATTTTATGGAGACGAGTAACACGTACAACAAGGTTATGCTTATGTCTAGTATTAACATTATGAGTGTCGCTTTTTTTTTAAACTTGTCAATATTCTTGTGGACATACAACAGATTTTCGTATATATATTGTGATGCAACAGTAAGAATATTTATCTCTTTGAATTTTTCTCTAAGTGAAACTCGAGGACCAAGTTTATATATAGCTCTTACAGTACGTTTCTGTAGTATAAAGATGTTATCGATGTCCGCACAGCTTCCCCAGAGAAGAATCCCATAGGACATAATGCTATGAAAGTAACTAAAGAATACTATTCTTGCTGTATCTACATCAGTCAGCCGCCTTATTGTTTTAACTGCGTATGCCGCAGAGCTAAGTTTTCCTGACATTTTCTCAATTTGTGGGCCCCATTGTATCCCTAGAAACACAGTTGAATATATATATATATATAAAGTTATTGTATATATATAGGGTCAGCTAGTATATATATATATATATAAAGTTATTGTAAATTAATAAATAAATAAATAAATAAAATAAAGTTAGGGGGCGAGGCTGCCCGCTGTGTAGCTTTCCCGGTGCCTCGCCGTAAGGCGTTGGCCTCTAACGGGCTTGTTGGCGGAGCTAGACAGTATATACTATTGTCTCTAAGTCTTATACGTTCATGACATATCGTTATAACAGCCTGGGGTGAAAGGGTTCGCCTGCTATAGTCGACATCGCCCCCTTGTTAAATCGTAGTGTTGTATTAAGCAATCTAATACGTTGTATAATCAATTATAGAAACGGGTTAAACCAAGGGAATGGGGTATGGTGTGGGAGAGAGGGGGGGGGGGGGGGGAGCTACCCCTCCCCCCATCGACGATGGATATATATGAAATAATCACTGATTATTCCGAGTTGTGTGGGCGTTGTTTATTTCGGTTGACACCTTCTATGTAGGTAGGGAATGTTGAGAGCAAAAATAATCCGAGATCAGCGCTGTCCAAGGCAATGTCTCGCCAATATGTCACGCAGGAGAGAAATAAATGATTTCAACAGCCCAACTACGGCTAAGCCATGCGGGATTTATCATCGGGCAATTATAAGTGAAACATTACCCAGTCGGGAAATACGATGTCTGATTGATGAGCGACCGAAACGACACTAACATAACGACACTAACATAAGTGTCTAAACGAGTCATTTTCGTCGAAAATTAGTTATATCATTGACTAGCTGACCCGTGCCCACTTCGTTGGGCGGTAAAACTTTTTACCTGTGATGAAATTATGAGTGTGGTTCGATTAGTACTGAGTGCTATGATTTATTTCCTGATTGCCAAAAGAAGGGTTATATTTTTACTGCATATACGTATGTATGTAAATGTATGTATTTCGCCTCGCTCAAGTGGTGCATATGGAAGCGAACGAATATTACCATCAAAACCAAAGTACGACTATACCGAACGTTGGTTCTTCCCATTCTTCTTTATGGATCGGAAACGTGGACGTTACTACAATCGGACCTCAAAAATTTCGAAGTCTTCCAAATGCGATGCTTGAGGCAGATTCTCCGTGTCTCACTCCGCGACCGAATTCGAAACGAGACCATTAGAGAAAGATGCGATCTAGTAACAACGATCGAAGAAGAAGTACAAAAACGCCGACTAAGATGGTTCGGCCATGTTTGCCGAATGAACGATAATCGCTTGCCACGTAAACTTCTTTGGCGAGACCGTCCGACTGAATGGAGAATTCAGCGATCGGCACCGAAGAAAGCCTGGCTAAATAACATCAAAGACGACCTTAAAAATCAACGATTATCGGCTAGGGATTCTCGAGACGTGGCAAAAAATCGTCAAGAATGGAAGCGAATCATGAATGGAGTACGAGATCCAGCGGCACCGACAGCAGCGTATTGGCTGCGAGGGCGACCACCTCCTCAATCGCCGGCTACGGAATAAATAATAATAAAAATAAATGTATGTATGTATTTGCATGCCAATTTGACAATAATGCCGTTATTTGTGAGTGTTTTCTCGTGTGTCTTATTTGTTAGCGTATTATCTCTTTAACTATTTATGCAGTAAAAGGGAAAAATCTTTTGTTTTAAACACTTGAGACGATAAATTTACTTATTTTGATATGAATTCATAGTTGTTGATAATATGACCAATAAACATGACCTAACGATTTAAATTATTTTTTTAATATAAAATACTACTTTTTGTGACTTAAATATAAAAGTTAGACATATGCTGTCGCTGACTTTTTTGTAGGCATTATCAAGCTCTACAACTTTTCTCTAGAACTTAATCATATATCTCTCATCGTTAAGGCAGCGTTAGTTAGAAACGTTTTCGTTCGACCGCTTATTCTCCTTCGTACTTTGCAAATCCGACTACCACGAAAAAGTATTTTTATATTTCGGATTAATATATAGCCTATGGACACTCACAAATAACGTGGCTTTCTATTGGTAAAAGAATTTTCAAAATCGGTTCAGTAGATCCAGAGATTACTTCCTACAACGTCACAAACTTTACCTCTTTATAATATTAAGTATACCTATATTTTATTATAGCGTATTAGATTGCTCAACGCTGTACTGCGATTTGGCAGCTAGGATTTTACTACGAAATGCAACGTGTCGATAGCACTCATGCTTTAAATATTCATGATTCTTCTCTGATATTTATTTATTTATTATTTATTAGTTTCAAATAATATTCAAGGGCATTACAGATGAATCCAATTCGCCCTTGAATATTAAAGCTAGAGTGTAAGTCTAAAAATAAATGACTACATAACTAAATTATTGCTAACATTGAACAAGAAAAAGACATAAAAATATAAAACTAAATAAAAGACAGATTATGATAAACATGAGATAGCAGGGAGTTGCCTTTTTAGCTGCCAAAGGGATATACAAAAGACATCTATTTCTGTGGGTAAGGAATTAAGAAGAGCTACAACCCATCCTACTGGCCTGTCTACAAAAATATTTGTAAGGTGGTACGGCACATTAAACAATAGATGCGATCTCCTCGCTGTGTAATTTACCGGTACGTACAATTCAAACTTACATAGTATCTCTGGCAAATAAATAGTTCCTTGAATTAATTTATATGCAAATATAATTAGGGAAATATATATCGACGCGTTTCAAGACTGTTGTATCCTATATATTTATTTTATATTTATGTTGTATCCTATATATTTATATTGGTATATTTATTTATTTATGTGTATATACAGGTGGTGGGTCCAAATAATTAATTTAAAAAAAAACACTTCATTTCTTAAAATTGCATAAAAATATGCACATCTAGAGACGGGCCAAATTATCGCCTAGTTAAATGTGCTATTGGCAGTAAAGGTCATTTAAGATGTGTTAAACCTCCCTATATTAATTATTAAATAATTTATATAATTATTATAAGATTATATGACCTATGAATGAACTGTATACCTAATCCTATGTACCTAAATAAATAAATATGATATGATGTGGTTATAACTCCCTGGGGTGGCGGCTTCGCCCGAAGCAATTGACATTCCTCAATATAATATGTCACACTTATAATATTTTACTAGTACCTCACTTGGGAGCTAATGGGCCCTGTCGAGTTGGCCACGAAGTCCCATTTGTTCAGGGTCGGTCACACTCACGGCTCAACACGCATCCGGCAGCCTCCACGCATGAAGTTCGAGGCTGGGCAGGACTCTGGTCTGAGGGCTAGTTTCCCCAGGAGTTCATTTTCTGGCGCTTCTGGATTTTTGCGCACCGTGCGGCGTCAGCCAGTCAATTGTGCATTCTGACTAACAGTCGGGGGAGTCTGGAAACAGTACTGTCTCCTATAGAGAGGGAGTTAATGGGCCCTTGCTGAGTTGGCCACGAAGACCCATTCTGTTCAGGGTTGGTCACAATAACGGTTCAACACCCATCCGGCGGCCTCCACGAATAAAGTGCGAGCCTGGGTAGGACTCTAGCCTTATGGTCAGTTTCCCCTGGGAATCAACCGTCTGGCGCTCCTGGACGGTCTGCGCACCGTGGGCCGTAAGCCAATCGACTGTGCACTCTGACTAACAGTCGGGGGAGTCTGGAAGCAGTACTGTTTCCTATAAAGCTGGGGTGGTTGCGGACTTTACGGCGACTGCTCTTGAAACGACCATCGGCTACCCTATCCTGGGTGAACAGCCGGGCAAAGGACGCTGTGGTCCGCGATAGATTCGGCATACACCGTCTCATCGCTTCGTAAGGGAGAGGACCGCGCAAGCGACCACGAACTCGTAACCAATCGAGAGACTGGAGTAATCTTGTCACAATTGGGAGTAAGGGCGTGAGTGTAAGCCCGCCGGGTAACACTACTGGCTATCTCGCGGTTAAGGCGTTGGCCTTTTACGGGATTGTGGCGTAGCTAGATGGTGGACTGTTTTGTCCTCAAGTCTTCTGCGCTCACTCCAGGGAGATAGAACGACTAATCGTTAAAACTTTCTGAGGTGACGGGCTCGCCCGCTGTAGTCGACAACCCGTGGGATGAGCGTAGGGACAAGGGACTTGGGACAATCTACTTTCTAGTTCACCAGCAACCCTTCAGAGACCAACGCCTTACGGCGAGGCACCGCGAAAGGTAACCAGCTAGCAGCCTCACTCCCTAACTACCAATTTTGGCAGGATATACAATACAATACAATACAATCAACTACTAAAGTAGATAGGCATTCCTACACTTGGATGCGTCACAAAATTAAATGCTTAGAATTTAATTATTAAAAACATAACTATGATGATAGTTGTCATGGCTGTAATATTATATTTAATATTACCTACTTACAAATAATCAAAATATACTAATGTCATTAACCCCTCCTCTCGCGAAGTAAAAATTCAGCTATCACTTTTGCTCGCGACATTTTCGCGCGTAAAATCGACGCGAGTCGACGACCTTAATACAAACGACCATAACTTGTAAACCACTCTACGGATCATAAAAAAAAAATACTGTAAAATGATCGCATTGAAATTTGACATATAAAAAATTATAACCTGGAAATTGGGGGAGTCGACCGTTGGTCCGGCAAGGGATGTTAGGGAAATACCGGGTTAAATAGTAAGAGAGAATAATATATTAAAATAGAAATGCAAATTCTATGTAGAATAATCAACATAAAATGATTTTATTGTCAATCCAGCAATATGCCTTCGTATTTTTTAAACATAAATAGATGTATACTAAATTATATAAGAATTAGAATGTCAGCTATTATAATTCCGTTATATTTTAAAAAAATACAAATTTTGCTGATTATCAACATGGAAAATAAACTCGGAATTTTCAAACTCCCTTATACCATAAATTGGGTTTCTTACCAAATTATTTATAATTATCTTTTTAAATTGGTCCTCTCCGTCTGGAATTAACCTTCAGGATACCTCCGTCCTCCCGACTGGTTGCGGGTCCGAAGTCGCTTACGCAACCTCTACCTGTTGTAGTTCAGCGGTAATTCAATTAGAATTTATCGCGGACCTAGGCGTTCTTTGCCTTTAGTGCCACACGGGATCGAGTGGCGCAAGGTCATTTCAAGAGTGGCATGACAACAGATCAACATCCACCCCCGCTGCCTAGGAAACAGTGTATTTCCATAGTCTCCAGACCCTTTTAGCAATTAGTCAGAATGCACAACCGATTGGCTTCGCCGACCGGTGCGCAAACCGTCCAGTGGCGCCGGGATGCAATCCCGGCGGGAGAAACCGGTCCACCAGCTCTGAGGCCTGAGACCCGGGAGTCTTATCCGGGGTAGCCTTCCACTCGAGGAGGCCGATCCGAGAACAAAATGGATCTTGTGGCCCAAGCTGCACGGAACCGTTCACCGCCATGTAGTTGGCAACTCTTGTTAGTATTTTACTATGATTTGTCACTTAGTATTTTAAAGTAGTTGTTTTCAAACATAGTTGCCATTTACATTTCAAATGTCAAGTGCTTCATAAGGAGGCACTTGTGGGTAGGTAGTGTTATTAAAGGAGTCCTCGTGTGATTCTTACGTTTTCTCGCGTTACAAAGGAAATTACTTTACTATTTGGATGATTTCGTTAGAAGATATCGCACTTGTGAGTACTTGTGAAAACTGGAAACTTAGAGAAACACTTCACCGCTAGTGAGGCGGTTTCTCCGTACCAATGTTCGAAGTGATGAAGCCCCCGCATCTGCATAAGTGTCAAGTGGCTGGATTGAGGAAGGGGCAAACCGGGGTACATGTCCGAATCTGACCGAATTCGAGGGCCATGACTTTGCAAATATTGTACCAATTTGAATGATAATTATATATGTACTTTTAGTATTTAAATGTAAGATTTAGATTTAGTTTGATTATTTAACAATTGACTTGCTAATTTGGATGTTACTATGTACAGTTTTTAGTATATACATATTCGATTTATTGACTATTTCAATTGTTATTCAACTTTTTAATTGACTATTTTAATTATTGTGTGTTTAGTAGGTAGCCATTACAATTATTGACTATTTTATTAAATAAGACTTTAATTTGTTTTGTAATACGATTCTACGACGAATAACTTTTAGTAGGTTCCAAATTTTCTTAGATACTATATATTATTTTTAAATAATATATGTATGTTAAGTAAAGATTAAAGTAGTAATGAGACTTACTACTTAAAAAACAAATATTTTGACACGTCCAAGAGCGGTTTTTAGCCGCCAATTGGACACGACGTAAATGTAATGTAATGTAATGTCCCGGGCGGCAATTTAAGGGAGCGCCAAATTCACGTGTTTGAAAAAAAACTTGTTTTAGTAAAGCGCCTAGTGTCTTGAGCGCGTCGTAATACCAATTGTTCATTTGATTTTGAAACGCATTATAAGTTGATTCCCGCCACGTCAATAACAAAACTCTCCCCACAATTAGAGCTGTCAACTACAACGGGCAAACCCGTCACCTCAGGAAGTTTTAACGATATTGGATCATTCTGTCTCCGTGAGGTGAGCGTAGAAGACTTGGGACGGAAAACAACTAGAGATGTCGACTACAGCGGGCGAGCCCGTCACCACAGGAAGTTTTAACGATTAGTCGTTCTATCTCCCAGGAGTGAGCGCAGAAGACTTAGGACAAAAACAGTCCACCGTCTAGCTCCGCCACAAACCCGTAAGAGACCAAAGCCTTACCACGAGATAGCCAGTAATGTTACCTGGCGGGCAACACTCGCGCCCTTACTACCAATTGCGACCAGATTACTCCGGTCTCTCGATTGGTTCCGAGTTCGAGGTCGCTTGCGCGGTCCTCTCCCTTACGAAGCGGTGAAACGGTGTATACCGAATCTATCGCGGACCACAGCGTCCTTTGCCCGGCTGTTCACCCAGGATCGGATGGCCGATGGTCATTTCAAGAGCAGTCGCCGTAAGGTCCGCAACCACCTTCGCTCTATAGGAAACAGTACAGCTTCCAGACGTGGACAGGGAGATAGCCACCACAAACTATGGCGGGACATAGTCCCCAACTAATGATAAGTTGCGCGCAACTGAATCTGCAGAGAAGCCGGGCTGTAACGGCCGAATTCGGTCGCACGCTTGAGACGATGGGTATTGGAGTGGCGTTTTTGCAGGAGCAGTTCACGTTCCTCGGTAAAACCCGGGGTATAAACGGGCAGTGCGTTGTGCTCGAGAAGGGGCACCGACCCTGTTCCTGGATCGGCTCTCCAGTGAGCACCTCGCCTGCGCGTCCATAGTTATCAACGATGTGGACTGCTACTTCATCAGCGTCTACTTCCAGTTTGGCGAGGCTGTGGACGCCTACATTCCTGAACTCGCCGCGGCTCTTGACGCTCTTCGGGGTCGGCCGGTAGTGGTAGCGGGTGATTTTAATGCCCGCTCCCCGTCCTGGCACGACGACGGCAACCTGGTCCACCTGGACAGGGTCGCGAAGGGAAGAGCCGAGGCTGTCGAGGAACTGATAGCGACCTATGGGTTGCATATTGTCAACTCCCCCGGGCAGCCCCGGACCATCTGTGGCCCCGGCTGGTCCAGCAATGTGGATTTGACGCTGTGCTCCCCTGGATTCGCCCGGGAGATGATGAACTGGACCGTCCACGAATCGTCGTCTTCCTCAGACCATAGACTAGTGACCTTCGACATTGGCCGCCGTGTGAATCCCCTGTCCCCCTCGGAATGGGCGTACCGCACCTCGGATGTGGACTGGGACCGTTTTGGGGAGTCCCTCTGTGAGAGGCTCTCCCGGTTCCCGTCCCCTCACTCCAATTCGGCCGAGGCACTTAGTGTTGCACTTCATGAGGCAGTTGCCTCGGCCTGCGAGTCGGTCCTCGGTCGGAGGAGGCCCTTCGGCGGCTTTAAAGCCCCGTGGTGGTCTCCGGAAATATCCGACCTTCGCAGGTGCTACCGGCAAGCGTACCGCCGCATGGGGGAAGCCCGTAGGGGTTCTTTTCCCCCTGACCGTGTGGAGGTACTTCGGGAGTCCCTGAGATCGGCTCGGAGCGTCTACCACGCCGCTATTAGGCGTGCCAAGACCGATTCCTGGCGTACATGGGTTAGCGAAGTTGGGAATGCAAACCCATGGGACAGGAAGAACGTCATCGACAAAGGTGCCAAGCGGGGTGGGAACTACCTCTCTAGCATTGTCGAGGGTACTTCCGCCCCGCTTGACACCGAAGGCACTCTTTCAGTTCTCCTCGGTTCTTTGTGTCCATCGGATCGGAATGACAATGACGATCCCCACCACGCGCAGCTGCGGCGGCTTATTGCCGTAGACTCGCGCGTACCTGATCTGTCAGAGGTAACAGCGGACGAGGTCGGCACCATCATCGGGTCGCTATCGCGCAGAAAGGCACCTGGGATAGACAACTTTACGTCTGATATAGTGAAGCGGGTGTGGGAATTCGCAAGATGGGAGGTGACTGTCCTGATGCAGAAATGCATTAGGGACGGTCATTTTCCATTATGCTGGAAGGCTGGCCTCCTGCGGGTGATTCCCAAAGGTAACGACAAGCCGCGCTCGGATCCGAAAGCGTACAGGCCCATCACGCTCCTTCCCATAATGGGTAAGGTGCTCGAAGTGCTCGTGCGCGAACGGCTGGAGAGGACTCTGTCTCCCCAGAACGAGCGTCAGTTTGGCTTTACCCGAGGGAAAAGCACGGAGGACGCCATCCTGTTTGCGAAGAACTGGGTCCGCAACTACGACGGCCGCTACGTGGTAGGCGTATTTTTGGATATCTCCGGTGCATTTGACAACGCGTGGTGGCCGATGCTTATATTTTTTATTTTATTTTATTTTATTTGGTACCCAAACAGAATATTGACAACACATACAGTGACATATATATACTACAGTTACATGACTACATCAATATCCTTTTGATATGAGTACACAATTAGCACAATGCATGAACAATGGTTGAATTTTTTAAAAAATACGTATAAAAAAAGGAAAAAAACAAAAAATACCAGAATTACAGTATTTTAAAGAGGGGCGCTTTGAAGGAGCATAAACTATCATGAAATATATCGATGCGATTGTCAAGATGAAATTTGTTATACAGACGACATATACGTGGGATTACGTTATTTACTCCGGTATAGTTTTTTGCTAAAGGTGTTTTAAATAAGTCTGGGTATCGAAGACTTCTTTTAGTAATGTTAAATTGTATTTTTTCTATACAAGAGGTATCGATTTTATTATTTAAAATTTTGTACAGGAACACTAAATCTGCAACCTGCCGGCGTTTTTCTAATGTGACAAATTTAAAAGCAGTCAGTCTTTCCTCGTAGCCAGTCAGATGATTCTTAAGGCCGCATTTAAATGATAGCATTCTCAGAAATTTCCTTTGAATGGATTGGACTCTATCGGAGTACGTTTTAAAATATGGGTTCCATATCGAGGACCCAAATTCAAGATGAGAACGCACTAGTGAGTTATAAAGCAGGATCATGCTGTTGTGGTTTTTGAAATTCTTAGTGATCCGCATTATCAACCCCAGCATCCTATTTGCTTTCTCGACTATGTTCTCAATGTGTATCTTGAAATTTAGGTTTGAGTCAAATGTTATTCCTAGGTCACGGATGCTAGATACATTGCTTAGGTTGTGACCATTTATAGAATAGTCGTATTTAACGTGACCCCTGTTCCTACAAAAGGACATCGAGTGACATTTACCTATGTTGAGAGCCATTTTATTTTCAGAACACCAAGTGAATAGCGAATCAAGGTCGTTTTGTATTTTATGGCAGTCAGATATGTTCATAATTTGATTATAAATTTTAACATCGTCCGCATACATTAAGAAATTACATTTTATTCTATTGGAAAGATCATTTATGAAAATTAAAAATAAGAGGGGTCCTAAGTTGGAACCTTGTGGGACACCCGATGTTACGTCGAATACCGAAGACTCGAATCCCTTAATGACAACTATCTGGCTACGGTTCATAATATATGACTTTAGCCATCGCAGTAAGTCCCCATGTATTCCATTAAGTATCCTTAAGTTTTCGAATGAGGATGGAGTGATCAACTTTATCAAAGGCCTTTTGGAAGTCAGTATATATAACATCTACTTGTGTTCGTTTATCTAGTGAACTACTAATATAATCTACATACTCAATAAGGTTTGTGTTAACAGATTTTTTTGGAAAAAATCCATTTTGCTGTGGACATAAGACATGTCTAACATGGTTAAAAACTTGGTTGTAAACAAGTGATTCTAAAACTTTGCCGAACGTAGATAATAAACTAATTGGCCTATAATTACTGATTTCAGTTTTGTCGCCAGATTTGTGCAATGGTATAATGTTCGAAATTTTCCAAAGTTCTGGAAAAACGCCAGCAGTTACAGACTTAGCATAGATAAATTGTAATGGAGTAGAAAGTTCGTTAGCACATCTTTGTATGAAATAAGGAGGTATGCAGTCCGGTACCGGACCTTTGCTTACGTCTAAATTTTTTAAATTATAATAAATATCGCCTACATCAATTTTTACCGTATTTAGGCAGTAATTACTACTTTGGGACTGCTCAGGGGAACAAACATAATCAGAAGCCGGATTATAAACTGATTTAAAATGTAGAGCAAATAAGTTACAAATATCAAAACCATTTGATGCTGTGGCTCTATCGAGATGCATTATATTCGGAATTGAATCATGTTTTTTGCTTTTAGCCTTTACAAAGGTCCAAAAAGTTTTCAAATTACCTGCATTTAGTGATTCTTCGACAGAATTTACGTATGTCCTATAGAAGGATTTTAATACTTTTTTTGCCCTTGATCGAAGGAGTGCAAACGTATCTCTATCACGAGGATTGCCATATTTTTTATACTTCAGCCTGTATTTGTTTTTTTCGTTTAACAAACTAATTAATGATTTAGAAAACCATTTTGGGTATTTTTTATTAAAATGTTTTTTAACTGGAAAATTTCTAATTATTAACTTCCAAAGTGTATCATAGAAAATATGAACAACGTCATTGATATCAGGTGTATCTAAGATGTAAGACCAATTAGTATTTCGGATTTCTGCTTTGCAATTATCATAATTTCCTTTGTAAAAGTTGTATTGAACTTGTTCGCGATTGAGTTCAAGCGGAGAAGCAATATCAAGATTCAAGTTAATTTCTAACGGTGGATGGTATGGATCTATTTTACTAAGTGGATCTGCTTCCTTAACGTCAATAGTTCCTATATCAGACAATACTAAATCTAAAATACGGCTATTGCAGTTTAGTGTATCGTTACTTTGATATAAATGACAAGTAGATAAAAAGTCTCGAATGGTAGTTGATTTTGTTCCAGTATTTAGTGACGGTTGCAAATACAGATTCGCACTGGATCTAGCCCAAGTTAACTCTGGGACATTAAAATCTCCTAAAGTTATATTATAGACATTATTGGAGTAAAGACAGATTCGTTGACAGTTCTCTATGCACTGGGAGAAAGTTGACATTGAAATATTTGGCGGCAAATAAATTAGTCCTAAATTAATAACAGTAGACGATCCCAACATTAATTGTAGCCATAGATCTTCAGCGCATGTTTGCCACGTAGGTTTATAGGAAGAACAATGTTTTTTGGAGACTGCAATAAGAACGCCACCTCCAATATTGCTAGCGGAGTCGGAGGTTTCACGGTCTCGCCGATATACCACGTACCTATCGTCACATATTTCACTGTCTAGAAAAGAAGATGATAAGTTAGTCTCTGTGAAACAGATGATGTCGTAGTCATTATTAAGAATTTCAAGGACAATCGCATCGATTTTAGATCTCATCCATCTGATATTCTGGTAATAAATAGTTAATGGCATTTCAATTTTAAATTAATGTAAACTTAAAATATAACGAATTAAAATTAGAATGTTAGAAAGATTTTAGAGAAGTGATAATACAATAGTAAAGTATGTAGAAAAATTGTACAAAAGTTGTAAATTACGAGAGGTTAGATAAACAGTCTTGCGAGTGTATAATGATATGTTTGGAGGTATCCCCCTTTCGCATGTATATTTTTCCGTTCCGCAAGCTTATGCAAGCTTGGAGGTGACTATATGCAAGCTTCGCGCCCGCCTGTGCCCGAACAATTTGTTGAAAGTAGTGAGGAGCTACTTTTCAGACAGATCTGTCACTCTGAGGTACGGCCCGACCAGCGTCACCAAAACCCCGACTATGGGCTGTCCACAGGGGTCAGTGTTGGGTGCTAGCCTTTGGAACATTCTCTTTGATGATTTCCTCGGTCTACCTTACCCGGAGGGGTGCACCGTCAGCGCTTATGCAGACGACGCTCTCCTCCTGGTGGGCGGCAGGAGTCGCGCAGAGGTCGAGAGAAGGGTGGCTGACTCGCTGGACCTGATCCTCGGATGGGGTCAGCGAAACAGACTCACCTTCTCTCCGACGAAAACTCAGGCGCTTCTCCTGAAGGGACATCTTAAGCGGAACCCTGTCATCAGGATGAACGGTCGCCCGGTATCCTTCCCGGCCACCGTTCGATACCTGGGGGTGACGCTTACGGCTTCCCTTTCCTTTCTTTCGCACGCAAAGATTACAGCCGAAAAATCCCGGGATCTATTCTTTGCGCTCCGCGGAGTGAGTCGGGCCGACTGGGGAATACGTTTCCCGGCGGTCATGACTATCTATAAGGGCGTCTTCGTCCCGCGTGCGACTTATGCCGCACGCGCTTGGACGGAGTCTGCTGTTCCTGAGGCGACGCGTGTCGCGCTGCTGCGCGGACAGCGCATCCCTCTCGTGGCCCTGACCGGGGCGTACAGAACGACGTCCACTCTTGCGTTACCCGTCCTCGCTGGCGTTCTGCCGATTGACCTGGAGATTCTGGAGCGTGCAGCGTTGTCGCGGTACCGCCGGGGCGAGCCGGTAGTCCTTCATGGCCTATCGATCGACCCGGTGGCGCACCGAGCTGGGGAGTTTGCCCGCCTGATTCGGGTGGAGTCCTTGCGTGTCTGGCAGGCTCGATGGGACGCCGGGGGTACGGGCCGCCTCACCCATTGCTTTTTCCCGTCCGTCGCAGTGCGGATGGCAAATTCATTTCTGCGGTTCGACCACCATACCACGCAGCTGGTTGGGGGCCACGGAGAGTTCAGAGCCAAACTATTTGACTTTGGACTTGCCGATGACCCCCGGTGCGCCTGTGGGTATGGTCGCCAAACTGCGGAACACGTAATTTGGTCTTGCCCAATTCTAGCGGCTGCACGGGAGAAATTGATGGATGCGGTGGGCGCGTGCGTTGGGCGTTCTCCGATTTGGTACCCGGATTTGGTCAGTTGTAGGAGCTGCTTCCAGTCGTTTGGCGAGTTTGTGGGGCACTGGGTGGCTTCTTGGGAAAGCATGAGGCTTCGGGATACCCCCCAGGGGGTACCCTCTTCCTTGGTGGCGTGATTCGGCGGCTACTTCCAGCCCGAAGTGCCCGTCTTTGTGTCCGTCTCTTTACCGCCCCGAGGGGCGTTTCGTTCTTTGCAGGATCCAGGGATTCCTCCCCCCCGTGGCTGCTCCGAGACCTGCCCACGGACAGTGCGCCTTCACCTTCATTGCTCTGGAGCGTCCTCTACCCCGCTTACCGGCTCCTAAATTTACGCTATTGTTGTTTTTTTTTCTCGTTAAGATTTGTAATATTTTGTAAATGTTTATTTTTTTTTGTAAATACCTTTTATTTTTCGAATAAATGGGTACGGGGGGGGTTGGTTTACCCTATTTCACCCCCTGCGCGTTTTACCCTTCTGGTACGCGCAGGGTTGTCGTAGCACGACATCCCGGGCAGACAAGACGACCCTCGTCGTTATAACTGCCCGGGCGGTGGGCGGGGTTTGCTGCCCTCACCTATCGCCTTGAAACTCTTAACTGTTAGTTGGCCACGAAGACCCATTCTGTTCCAGGGTCGGTCACACTCACGGGTCGACACCCATCCGATGGCCTCCACGCATGGGGAGCGAGCCTGGGTAGGACACTGGGTCAACCAGTCTCCCCTGGGAACAATCCTCTGGCGCTCCTGGACGGTCTGCGCATCGAGCGGCGCAAGCCAATCGATTGTGCTCTCCGACTAACAATCGGGGGAGTCTGGGAACTGTATTGTTTCCTATAGAGCGGGGGCAGTTGTCTACCTTACGGCGACTGCTCTTGAAATGACCATTGGCCATCCGATCCCGGTTCAGAGTCGGGCAAAGGACGCCTTGGTCCGCGATAGATTCGGTGCACTCCGTTTCACCGCTTCGTAAGGGAGAGGACCGCGCAAGCGACCTCGAACTCGGAACCATTCGAGAGACCGGAGAAATCTGGTTACAATTGGAAGTGAGGGCGCGAGTATCTCGAGCCCGCCGGGTTTATTCCTGGCTCACTCGCGGTAAGGCGTTGGACTCTCACGGGTTGTGACGTAGCTGGACGTAGAATGTACTGTCCAAGTCTTCTACGTTCACTGCAGGGCGATAGAATGACTAATCGTTAAAACGTCCTGTGGTGACGGGCTCGCCCGTTGTAGTTGACACCCCAAGATGTTAGTCAGAGTCTGGAAACCACTAAACTGTTAGTCAGAGTGCACAGTCGATTGGCTTACGCCGCACGGTGCGCAGACCATCCAGGAGCGCCAGAAGTTTGATTCCCAGGGGAAACTGGCCAAGGCCAGAGTCCTACTCAGGCTCGCACTTCATGCAGTGTAGGCCGTCAGATGGGTATTGACCCGTGAGTGTGACCAACCCTGAACAGAATGGGTCTTCGTGGCCAACTCAGCAAGGGCCCATAACTCCCAAAGATAAAATAAACAAAACAAAACGAAGAAAAAAAAACACAAGAATAATGTAAAAAGAAGAAATACAAGACAAAATGCAAAGAGATCATTAAATACTTTACCAGGAGTTTTACCCAGCGGGCTTACACTCACGCCCTTACTTCCATTGCGACCAGATTACTCCAGTCTCTCGATTGGTTACGAGTTCGAGGTCGCTTGCGCGGTCCTCTCCCTTACGGGCAGCCGATGGTCGTTTTAAGAGCAGCCACCGTAAGGTCAGCAACCACCCTCGCTCTAAAGGAAACAGTACTGCTTAGTCAGTAGACTCTTAGTCAGAATGCACATTCGATTGGCAGAAGGTTGACTCCTAGGGGAAACTAGCCCTAAGGCCAGAGTCCTACCCGGGCTTGCGCTTCATGCGTGGAGGCCGCCGGATGGATGTTGAATGAATGAATGAATGAATGAATGAATGAATGAAAATCTCTTTATTGCACAATAAAAATAAGGTACAATGGCGGACTTATTGCTACACTACAGCAATATCTTCCAGTCAACCAACATGCTGGTGTGAAAAGAAGAGTAGGCAACAAAATTATAGCTTAAAAATTAAATTTGAAATTATAGCATATAATATACATTGTGTGTGTATCTGAAGTAAAAAGTAAATATATAAATAAATTTTTGAGTTGGACATATTATATGTATGTATATGTATATACATACATTTTTTGATATATTAACAAATAAATAAATAAATAAATAAGTAAATAAATAAACTGCCAAAATAAGGTAAGGAAAGGGAGGGGATAACGGAAAGGTTAGAATTTATGATTAATATTTATTGTGAAAGGAAGTGCTTTTTCAAGAGAGAGATGTTGACCCGTGAGTGTGACCAACCCTGAACAAAATGGGTCTTCGTGGCCAACTCAGCTAGGACCCATTAGCTCTCTCCATTCGATCGACAAAATTTAAATGCGATTCCGTTAATTTTATCCCAACGTGAAGTCGAACCCAGCAGGGAGTCGAACCCGCAACTCTCGGCTAAAGGTTATATCATTGATTATAACCTTTAGCCGAGAAACGAACCGCGCTGCCAAAGGCGTCGCAAAGAAACCCAACCGGGTTCGCGGGCCGGACGAGAGAAGTCTCTCATCGCTTTAATTAATGAATTTATTTAAGGAATAATTACCGTAAGACTGATTCTGCTTACAAAAATAACAGGAACCGAATGGCGTCACCCAACTGGGACCAGCCCGTTCTAGGGTGGACAGGACTCTAATATTACAATTAATTTTGTACAAGTTTAGTAACATGCTAATAATACTAAATTGCCCTAAAATGTAATCCACAAAAAATATGTGATAAATTAATAGTTAAAAAAAACACTAAAAACACGCTTTTATAAATGCACGTAAAAAACAAAAAATATTTACACGTCAATATACATCGTATATAGATATATCAATATTATTCTATTTACACTCTCAATATACAGGTCTATATAAATTTTATACAGGCACCTATGTCAATATTTACACTATTTACTCTCAATATTTACAAGTCAATATATAATAGGTTTGTTATAACCTTGAAACCTGAAGGTGTTCAAAGTCTATTACGTGACCTTTCTCACAATTGCACACACGACTATGATACAATATTCCATCATGGAATGCCAGTTCCTGTCTTCCGGCTTCATGGTCAGACCTTGAAACTTAATCGTGGTCAAAGTTCATTACAAGACCTTTTTAACAAGTCCAAATACGGCTATGATACGCCAGTGGAATATGGTATGATACGCAGTCCATCATGGAATGCCAGTGCCTATCTTCCGGCTTCATCATCAGACCTTGAAACCTAATCGTGGTCAAAGTTCATTCCAAGACTTTTCTAACAAGTCCAAACACAGCTATAATACGACGTTCCATCATGAAGTCCCATTTCATATCTTCCGACTTTATCATCAGATCAGTTCGACAGTACCATATTATTGTATTGTCATCAGAACTACATACAGCTGCCAATTTTCATGACGCTACGGTTCTTGGAAGATGGTTAAATTAGTTACCTTAGATTCTATTACATAGTTACATACAGGTCGACCTAATAAAAGCGTGTTAATAAATAAAACGCGATTCCATTATGAAACTAATATTCAGATGAAATTTGCACATGGCTACTTGCCGGGAAAAGGCTCGGAGTGATTCAATCGATTGTTTTGGGCAGTCGTGTAAAAATAAGAGAAAAGACGTACCTACATAAAAATATACTAGAATCCCAAAGCACAACATAGATTAAGCGAGAGTAACCCACAACACACCTCATGAATAATATTAATGATTCTTTACTAAAGCCATAGGGATTCCTTCGACGGCCTAAAGTTACCCAGAGGCATCCTCAAGCCGTAATTATTACATCTTCTTAACCGACAAAAGTTTGTAAAGCAGCGCGCGCCGCCGCCCTTCATCCCCCCAAACAAGCCGTCCTTTTAATTCGGACTGTTATGGCGCTAAAAGACGCTCTGGGAATATATTAAAGCTCCCTCAGATTCAGTGGATGATTAACGAAATGATATATTCATATTCATATTCATTTTCTTAGTATACTGGTATACAAGTCAGATACAGATTAGCAAACATTCATACATATTAGCAAACAAACATTTTTTTATCGTAAAGAAAATATAAAATAAACAACTAGGGTTGTCGACTACAGCGGGCGAGCCCGTCACCTTAGGAAGTTTTAACGATTAGTCGTTCTTTCTCCCTGGAGTGAGCGCAGAAGACTTGGACAAAACAGTCCACCGTCTAGCTTCGCCACAAACCCGTAAGAGGCCAACGCCTTAACCGCGAGATAGCCAGGATTGTTACCCGGCGGGCTTACACTCACGCCCTTACTTCCAATTGTGACCAGATTACTCCGGTCTCTCGATTGGTTACGAGTTCGAGGTGGCTTGCGCGGTCCTCTCCCTTACGAAGCGGTGAAACGGTGTATACCGAATCTATCGCGGACCACAGCGTCCTTTGCCCGGCTGTTCGCCCAGGATCAGATAGCCGATGGTCGTTTCAAGAGCAGTCGCCGTAAGGTCCGCAACCACCCCCGCTCTATAGGAAACAGTACTGCTTCCAGACTCCCCCGACTGTTAGTCAGAGTGCACAGTCGATTGGCTAACGCCGCACGGTGCGCAGACCGTCCAGGAGCGCCAGAAGGTTGATTCCCAGGGGAAACTAACCATAGAGTCAGAGTCCTACCCAGGCTCGCACTTCATGCGTGGAGGCCGTAGGATAGGTGTTGTCCCGTGAGTGTGACCAACCCTGAACAGAATGGGTCTTCGTGACCAACTCAGAAAGGGCCTATTAACTCCCAAAGATAAAATAAACAAAACAAAACGAAGAAAAAAAACACAAGAATAATGTAAAAAGAAGAAATACAAGACAAAATTCAAAGAGATCATTCAATACTTTAGCCACCAAAGCATTTTAGACTTCACTCGAGTAATATTCCTCCAGTGAGTAAAACGCCTTATCTGTAAGGTATCTCTTAAGGCGTCTCTTAAACACGTCAAGAGATTGCGCCTGCCTAATGTGCTCGCTGAGTTTGTTGTAAACCGCTGGGCCGGCGATATAGGCTAGCCTCTCAGACTTGGATAATGTATGACTTACCGAACGTAGCATGCTACGGGATCTTGTTGGATAGTGATGATGCACATTCACTTCAAAATCGGCTAGATTTCTGCAAACGAACAACGCTACTTCCATTATATAAATGGACGGCAGCGTCATGATGCAGAGATCTCTAAATAGAGGCCTAGCTGTCGTATCAAGCGCCACACGCGCTATTGTGCGGACTGCACGCTTCTACATAACGAAATCCCTAGTTGTTATATGAGACTTACAGCCGTATTCACAACATGGGTTGTCAACTATCGATTTGAACATATTTGTACTTTTGGCCAGAAAACTTAAACTTTTGTACTCGGTGTCATCATCAGAACTGGTCAAAATAAATGTACCGTGGCCGTTTTATTCTACACTATACTACACTATATATAAATGATTGTACACATTCTACCTTGTTTGTAAGGAATTATTTATTTATATTTATTTATGTTTATATTTTCAGCATCATATTTGAAATGTACGACGCCAAAATAACCGAAAAAGACCCATGGGTCTTTAAAATCAGCACGAGAGTAATCATTTTGGTTTATTAGCGGCCATCTTGGAAAATTGCCGCCATTTCGAGTCCGCTGGGCCAAATTGTCGGAGCGGCAGGTCAAATCAACTATTTTGGTCTAATGAACACACGTGTGCAAAAGGATTTGCTTTTATCACAATTTACAGTATTCTTTCAAAATATGAGACGAATCGCTTCCACTATCAGGATAGCAGATACTTTATGATTCTGAGTAAGGAAATAAAAATGGATAATGCTTAAAACAATTATAACATTGTTATTCTCATCAGTACGAGGATAAAATGTATGTCGAGAAGGATAAAAAAACTGTAATTATTATAGGTATAAATAGCTACACCAAAACTTTAATTATTTCAAAAAGCAGTTACCTTTATAAATAAACTACTTCCGACGGAAAGAAGGTACAGATAGATTCGCGGCTTAATGTGATTATATATTTTTGAACAACTTCAAATATGTAATTAAAATTAATAAAGAAATAAATTAATGAATGCCACTTTTAAACAGTCTCGAAGAGGAGTTTTGTGGATTTCACTCTGTGCTCCCCGGGATTCGCCCGTTGGATGAACAATTGGAAAGTTCACGAGCACCTTTCTTCTTCGGACCGCAGACTGGTGACATTTGGCATCGGCCGTCGCGTTCCCCCCACGCCACAATCCGAGTGGCGATACCGAACCGGCGACATTAACTGGGACCGGTTTGGTGAAGTCCTCTGCGAGAATCTTGAGGCCTTTCCATCGCCTTCTAGTAGTACCGCAGAGGACTTGTGTGTCGCACTTAATGCGGCCATCGAGTCTTCCAGTGATGCCGTAGTAGGGCGGAAGAGACCCCGCGGTGGTTTCGCGGCCCCGTGGTGGTCTTCCGAACTCTGCGATAATTTTAAATTTAATATTTTAAATAATGTAACGTAGCGATTGAAAATTAATGTGATTGAAAATTGTTATTTTTGTGATGTGACGCAATGATGAGATGAAAATTTTCTGCTGATCGATCAAGGTGAACAATGTATGAGATGAAGTTAAAATAAAGAAAAATAAAAAAACTCAAGTTCCATTTTTTTTTAAAGTCTCTCTATACATACTATTGAATATCTATGATATTGAACATTTTCAAAGACTATTTGATTTTAAAATGTTTTTCAAAGGATTTTATTTTTCTATGGTTTTAAAATATTTCTAAGTATTCTGTAGTTTTGAATATTTTCAAAGACTATTTGACTTTAAAATGATTTTCAAATTATTTTATTTTTCTATGGTTTCAAAATATTTCAAAGTATTCTATAGTTTTGAATATTTTCATAAACTATTAGATTTTAAAATGATTTTCAATTTTTTTAATTTTCTATGGTTTCAAAATATTTCTAAGTATTCTATAGTTTTGAATATTTTTAAAGACTATTTGATTTTAAAATTCCCGTGCTTTTTCTGGTTTAAATGACGTGTCGCAACCTTAAATCAGTGCATATCTTATCAATGCTCTTTGTAAGCTAAATATCTTACAGCCAACCACTTATTTTCAACTTACGAAAATGTTACATCTGCATGCCGAAATGTCCTTCGTTGCTCACTCCTGATGGCGAAACTGCTTTTCAAAATCAATATTCAAAATCAATATTCTACCTGTACATGGTTTATGCGTCTTTCAGTATTTTTTTATTGAATTTCAGGTTTTTCACGCAAATTAACTAAACTATTCGAGATTACAAGTTTCGAATAGTGGTCCCTTCAGAAAATATTTTCAATTGTTTTACGCTTATTGGAGTCGATCTATTTTTTATATAATGTGCATCGTATCGATCGAATCTTGGGGTTTAAAACTATCTCATTTTCTTATATCTCGGACTGAAAACAACATCGCTTTCTCATGTCTTCAGACTGAAATTTCACGCTGATTCAATGGCGTTTCTCAAAAAAGGAAATACGTTTTCTTACGCTTCCCCATTAACTAAAATACATGTAGAGTATTATAATAAGTTATAACAAAGATGGCATAAACATCCATTAATAAAAAACAAATATAAAAAATTAAATACTTACTGCTGTTTGCTTTCTCGTGACGATGCGTGACGACGCGGCACTGCGGTGTAGAAGAATAAAATATTACGTGAGTTTGTTCTCAAGGCCATCGACTTTACGCGCAAAACTGTCCCGGGCAGAAGTGACACTAAATTTTTACCCCGCGATATCAAGGGTTAATAGATAGTCAGAATTATTAAATTACTAGATAGTCAGATAGTCAAATAAAACATATAAAAAATAAAATAAAATGTTTACGGCACTTCTAATACATTAAAATTCAAGATGGAAAAATAGCGTTTCAACCCCATCTCTACCCATATTTAGAAGCCAAGTATGGATTTGTTCCTTGAAAATAATGATGCTTTTTGCAGATTTACTATCGAACTATTGCAAGGTTAGGAAAGGAGGGGGATAAGATATATGTAATATAGGATAAAGGTATTCAAATTATAGTCTTTGACATTCTCATTTTCGCTCTGTGTGTTTTGAAACAATTTGTATGTGTATATTATATACTCTTTTCCTAGACGCCTAGTGAGCTAAGGACAGCCTCGCTGAATTTAGGTTGGTTCAAGTGAAAAATGTCGATATCTTCGAATCGACTATTATATGTGGTCATCAAGCGGTGCATAACAGAGTTTTGAGCGTAACCGAGGAATTTTAAACGTACGAGGAGAGCGAACCCTTCGTGGCGGAACCAACAATGTCAGTTTCTTCACCAAATGAGAGCTATCAATTTCGTTATGTATTATTGTATGCAATAATGTCATATCAGCCGCTGTGCGGCGGTCTTCCAGTGAACACATAATGAAATAGTTCAGCCTGCTCTCGTAAGTTCCAAGTCCCAAGTGCTCACGATAGTCCAGGTATCTAAGAAAACATCTTTGGACGCCCTTCACCCTATTTTTATACACACCATATTGCGGATTCCAAATCTACGATGCGAACTCTAAGGTGCTACGAACATAGGAAAAATAAAGCGTTTTAAAGATGTCAATGTCAAAGAATAGTTTACTTATTCTATTAACAGCGGTTATTACTAATGTACTTTCCACAGCTACTTTAAACAATTAGCTTCCGATATTATAACCTCTTCTACGGTGGCGATTTACAATTAGTCTCTCAGTGGCTCGTGCCAACAAGGGTTTGACAGTATCCTCCAAACCCCCAATACAGTTTGTGCGGGATGGCTTTAAAGGCAAAAAACATTTAACTACAAAACCTTTCTCAATAATCGAGAAAGCTACAGATTGGATTCTGGAGGTTGATTCGGTCTCTAAGCAGTATAAATTCCCTGAAAGTCTCGGATGCACAGCCCTCCGTCCAGATATAACTCTTTACTCTGTATCTCTGAAGGTGGCTCTTATTGTAGAATTAACTGTTCCATGGGAATCAAATATCCCAAAAGACCACGAGTACAAATTAAATAAATACCATGATCTTGCAAATGCCGTAACCCGGAACGGCTTCACTGTTCACCTTCACGCGGTGGAAGTTGGCGCTCGTGGCCTGCCAGCTAAATCTCTATTTCACCTCTTTAAAGATCTTGGCCTTTCCAGAAAAATAATCAACTCTTTCTTAGAAAAATTATCTAAAACTGCGACTTGCGCATCTCAAATTCTATGGCTTCGAAGGGGGAGTGAATGGGTGGTAAGGTGAACGCTCACATGTGGCAAGACAGCTGTCCTAAACCTACCACAGCCGGTTCGTAAGTCCGGAATCCACTGCTCACCCCCCAGAAGTGTAAAAAAAAATAGTACTATGATGGGCCCGACTCCGGTCGGTGAATTCCATGGCAGCTCCGTTTGTATTTATTATTTATATAGATTGTATTGGTTATTAGAGCATATTAGTTAATTAGTTAGCTAGGTAGTTATTAGTTTGGTAATTGGTAATGAATAATTAATGCGTAGTTCGCTGCCAATGTTGATTTTGTGTTCCAGCGGGTACGATATTTGCTTAGGACATTTTCTCAATATGTCGGGGAGAGGCCACCAATCAAGTTACGCTGTTGTGAATGGTAAATCGGACGAAATGTACTTATATTATCAGTCTCGGTTACAGTGCCGCATAAATATTATATGGCGTGATATCTATGCTAATATATACTAATATTATAAAGGTTCAGTCAGTTATTGTCAATGGTTTCTCGATAACCAAGAAAAACGCAATCCGGGATCTAGGTGTTCTTTTAGATAGTAAGTTATTATATAACTCCCACATAGATAACATCACAAAAAAAGCATATAGCATGTTAGGATTCGTACTTCGAACTTCAAAACATTTCGCAGTTAAAAATTCTCTATTACTCTTGTACTACGCTTTCGTCCGCAGTCACCTCGAATATGCTTCTCAAATATGGTCTCCTAGTTATAATGTTCACATAAAGAGAATTGAACGTATTCAAAATGTGTTCCTGAAACATTTGAATTATCGCTCCTTCTTGTCCTTTCCCAATCACAACGAAGCAGCTGCTTTTCATGGGCTTCAATCCTTACAATCAAGAAGAAAATGCGCAGACGTGGTGTTTTTCCATAAAATATTGGCAGGTTATATTGATTGTTCTGATCTTTTTGGAATGGTATCTTGCCGTGTACCATCGCGACTCACTCGCCAAACGGAGTTATTCCACCTTCCGCAGGTTAGTACTAATTATGCACAAAACTGTTTCATGTATAGGGTATGTAAAATTTGTAATACGCAGCTCGGCGATATTGACGTATTCAATACGTCATCATTCGCTCTTAAGAAAGCAATTATTAATGATGGTATTGATTTATCATTGTAATCGCAATATATAATATATTATAAATAATATTTATTCAAGAATATCTTTAAATAATATGTATGTCTATATTATGGAACGTGTATTTACATAAAATTGTATTTACTTATTATGACTCCTTTCTTCCCAGTTCCCACCTGTCCCTATGAGTGTTAGTTCATTCTTCAAAAAAATTATATTGTTGTGTTTAAATTATGAATGTTTAAGTGGAAACATGTAATAACCTAATAATTCTGTAACAAATTTATTGTAACAGCTGTATGTTTCCTTAAAAATAATAAAATAAATAAATAAATAAGCAATATGTATAAGTTTGAAAGTTTGTAAGTTTGTAAGTTTGTATGTAAGGGGTAATCTCCGAAATTGCCTATCCGATATTATCAATAAAATAAGATTCATCATCGCGGGTGTTAAAGATAAAATTAGCCATGTGCTGTAAGTTTCTAGGTGGTATAGTTTTAGAGATGTCATGAAATTACTAACGCATGCAAGCATCTCTAAATACCTATTATAGCGGGCGACGGCAGAAGTTCAACGGAAGGTCTACGGCAGAAGGTCTACGAGATAGGTAGCGTGCCTCTGAGGGGAACCTTTTCTCAGGAATCTAATAAGATTCCAGAGAAAATGAAAAGCCTTGGAGATGACCAATTTAAAAAGATGATTATAAATAATTTGGTAAGAAACCCAATTTATGGTATAAGGGAATTTGACAATTCTGAGTTTATTTTCCATATGGATAATTAGCAAAATTTGTAAAATTTTAAACATAACGGAATTATGATAGCTGACATTCTAATTCTCATATAATATAGTATACATCTATTTATGTTTAAAAAATACGAAGGCATATTGCTGGATTGACAATAAAACTATTTTACAAATAGGATAGAAAACGAATTTACCGCGTGAAATTTGTAGCACCCGACGTTTCGGTGACGTTGCAGCCGCCGTTGTCCAGGGTAGACTGAAGAGCTGTCAATCCGTTGTTTTGCGGGTAGGCCGCGTACCGCTTCCGCCTCTGCGTAGGTTATAACGGTGGTGGGGGGCCGGGCTCGGAGCGCGGGAATTTTGAAAATCCGTCCTGCACACAACACTCACTGTATCCTGTTTTACGTCTTTGCGTTCGGCGTTCGGCGGCGGAACCATTTTAAGAAGAGGGTTCAACGTAGAAGAGAGTTTGTAGCCGTCGTATCTGTTAAAGTTCGGGGTTCTTCTTATTTCAATGGCTTCCCGGATCATTCGAGGAAAGTAGAATTGTTCTTTGGATAGCACAATGGGATTTTGAAACTGCATCCAGTGGTTACTTCCGCTATCCAATATATGTTCGCAGATCGCCGATTTTACGTTGATTATTCTACATAGAATTTGCGTTTCTATAGTTTTGTGAGAAATAATCTTTGAGATGGAGTCGTAAATATCCATTTTAACCCCTTCCCCTCCCCCTAAGACGATTTGGATAATTTCCAACTTGGGTTGTCGACTACAACGGGCTAGCCCATCACCACAGGAAGTTTTAAAGATTAGTCGTTCTATCTCCCTGGAGTGAGCGTAGAAGACTTGGGACAAAACAGTCCACTATCTACCTACGTCACAAGCCCGTAAGAGGCCAACGCCTTAACCGCGAGATAGCCAGGAATGTTACCTGTCGGGCCGACACTCACGCCCTTACTTCCAATTGTGACCAGATTACTCCGGTCTCTCGATTGGTTACAAGTTCGAGGTCGCTTGCGCGGTCCTCTCCCTTACGAAGCGGTGAAACGGTGTTTACCGAATCTATCGCGGACCACAGCGTCCTTTGCCCGGCTGTTCACGCAGGATCGGATGGCCGATAGTCATTTCAAGAGCAGTCGCCGTAAGGTCCGCAACCACCCCCGCTCTATAGGAAACAGTACTGCTTCCAGACTCCCCCGACTGTTAGTCAGATTATGGGCCCATTAGGGAGCTAATGGGCCCATGATGAGGTGGCCACGATGACCCATGTGTTCAGGGTCGGTCACACTCACGGGTCAACACCCATCCGATGGCCTCCACGCATGGGGTGCGAGCCTGGGTAGGACACTGGGTCAACCAGTCTCCCCTGGGAACAATCCTCTGGCGCTCCTGGACGGTCTGCTCACCGAGCGGCGCAAGCCAATCGATTGTGCTCTCCGACTAACAATCGGGGGAGTCTGGGAACTGTATTGTTTCCTATAGAGCGGGGGTAGTTGTCTACCTTACGGCGACTGCTCTTGAAATAACCATTGGCCATCCGATCCCGGTTCAGAGTCGGGCAAAGGACGCCTTGGTCCGCGATAGATTCGGTCCACACCGTTTCACCGCTTCGTAAGGGAGAGGACCGCGCAAGCGACCTCGAACTCGGAACCAATCGAGAGACCGGAGAAATCTCGTCTTATGTCTTTGTTATTGAATTTTTGTATATCTATGTTGTTTTTTTTTCAATTATTGTTTTTTTAACGACTTTTTTATAATTTTATGAGTACTTTGAAATGTTATTTTATTTGTAGAAATACCACTAGATATGTAATTTCTATACCCAGATCGGGTTTTTGAAAATAAATTATTCCTATTCTTATTCTTATTCTAACTACTATGCCACCGGGTATACCGGGCCGTGTATGCCACCGGGCTGTGTGAGTCACATATTACCGGAAAATTTTGCCAACTACTCATAGACTTTATTTATGAAATTAATATTCAGATGAAATAAGTCCCTGTCTGCATGCCGGGAAAGTCTTGAGACGACAAGCTACTTTTATCGGTGTGATCACGATATACGAAGGTACGTTTACAGAGAGAACGAAATCAATATTTGCCTATCAGAGACAATATAAAGAGAAATGTTTGTTTCTCGTCAGGTATTTCGCAAATTATCACCGTCATAATTACCGCCATCGGAAGCAAGAAACTCTTCTTTTCCGGAAGTGCCTTCAGCGTCGTTTTTGCTCGCTTCCTCCGCCGGATGTCGCCGACCCACCGGATCCATAAAGCAACAATAGAAAAAAAACGCTCTCATCTCTACTAATATTGATATTTACTAACCTATTTACACAGTTACGTCGCGCTGACTTTTAGCGTTGATTATAACGCAGCAATACAATGTAACAAATGGATCTGTCTATTACAAGGTGCCAAACCCGTCACCGCAGGAAGTTTAAACGATATTTGATCGTTCTCTTACATAACATTTTTAGTGGCAAATAATTTTGGCTTTTACACGGTGGTGAGCGGTTTCGTGCAGCTTGGGCCACAAGATCCATTTTGTTCTCTGATCGGCTCAGCTCACGATTCAGGTCCTATTCAGAAACCTCCTCATGTGGAAGGCTACCCCGGGTAAGACTCTCGCGTCTCAGGCCTCCAAGCTGGTGGACCCCGGCGGGATTGCATCGCGGCGCAACTGGACGGTTTACGCACCGTTCGGCGAAGCCAATCGGTTGTGCATTCTGACTAATTGCTGAAGGAGTCTGGAGACTATGGAAATAAACTGTCTCCTAAGGAGCGGGAGAAGAATGTTGGAGATGACCTTGAGCCACCGACCCCGTGTGGCACTACGGGCAAAGAACGCCCAGGTCCGCTATAAATTCTAATTTAATTACCGCTGTAGTACAACAGATAGAGGTCACGTTAACGACTTCGGACCCGTAACCAGTCGGGAGGACGGAGGTATCCTGAAGATTAATTCCTGGCGGAGTTAGGGGGGAGGCTGCCCGCTGGGTACCTTTCCCGGTGCTTCGTCGTCTGTCTCTAACGGGCTGCTGGCGAGCTAGACAGTAGATTGTCTTGACTCTATTTATTTATTTATTTATTTGTTTCATATATTATTCAAGAGCATTACAGATGAATCCAATTCGCCCTTGAATATTAAAGTTAGAGTGTAAGTCTAAAAATAAATGACTTATTGAACAAGAAAAAAACATAAAAATATAAAACTAAATAAAAGACAGATTATGATAAACATGAGATAGCAGGGAGTTGCCTTTTTAGCTGCCAAAGGGATATACAAAAGATGTCCATTTCTGTGGGTAAGGAATTAAGAAGAGCTATAACCCTTCCCACTGGCCTGTCTATAAAAATATTTGTACGATGGTTCGGCACATTAAACAATAGATGCGATCCCCTCGCTGTGTAATTTACCGGTACGTACAATTCAAACTTACATACCTAGTATCTCTGGCAAATAAATAGTTCCTTGAATTAATTTATAGGTATGCAAATATAATTAGTGAAATATATCGACACGTTTCAAGACTGTTGTATCCTACTATTCCTAGCCTAAAATCGGACGGAAATAAGTATGGATAAATATTGTATTTTCTGTAATAAATATATCTTTAAAAAAAAATCTAAGTCTTCTACGCTCATCCCAAGACTGAAAGAATGATTACATATCATTATACCAGCCTGGGGTGACGGTTTCGCCCGTTGTAGTCGACACCGCCTTACTGTGGCTTTTACATTACAACATTACAAGCTCTTTTTTACTTTCCGACAGAAGAGTGTATTGTGAACAAGCAAAAAAAATCTAGATGAAAACGTAAATATCCATTTTAACCTCGCTGAGATGATTAGAACCGTTTCCAGACTGAGGTCTGTCTGTTGTAACGTGCCCCGAATCCTGTAGGAACTTGATTTCTAAATAGTATGCAAATGTCATGTGAAAAGACTTGAGGTCCCGGGAAAAATTATGAAAATAGTTACTATAAGTTTCTCCTTATTAAAAGGCGGGCGCCATCCCGGGCCTGCTGGGAAAGGATCCGGGGAGTCAGCAGCTGTGCAGTACCTGACCACCGCCTAATTTTATTTTATTTTTATTTATTTATTTCCCAAAACATAATTAACCTTACAGATGATTCCAAATCGTTAATTATTTTTCTAGACTATTATTATAGATTATAACTATTATTCTACTATAGACTATTAATATAATTCTACTGTTAATAATATTATTATTACTCTACTCCATTACTATTACTATCATTATTATTCTAATATATAAATTATTATTCTAGACTATAGCAAACGAGACGGAGACATCCGTTAGAGCGTAATATTAAACGATTATATTTACATATGTATATCTAATGTTTATCTAACCTTTTTTATTATACTAGTTACTCCTTTTTAACAATTTTAATACTACATATTTATCTAATTATTTGATTGCTAAGAAATGCCATTACCATACTTTTCAGTTGTGCTAAGTTCACCGTCCAAATATCCAATTCTGGCTCAGTCGAACATAGTGCATTTAGGGTACGAAGCGTCCGCACTGTGAAGCAGTGTTGAACGATGTTAGTTCTAGCTTGCGGTAACGCGAACAATACATGAGTCCTAGCACGGTAGTAATTGGTGGGTACGAATAGACCGATTCTTCTAAGGATGGTCGGATTATCAACGATCCCCCTAAGCAGTTTATATATGTGGCAGATTGACAGCCAATCTCTTCTTACACTTGTACCCAACCATCCCCAGAATAAATGCCGTAGGATATAGAAAGGGATAATATCCATGCTGTTTAAAGTATAGGAACCTCAGAAAGCGTTTCTGTATACTCTCTAGCCTGGATATGTAGCTATTTTCGTAAGGACTCCATATTGCCGCGTTGACTTCTAATCTGCTCCGAATTAGGGAATTGAATAGGAGGCGCATGACAAATGTGTTGTTGAACTGCCTCATGCTCCTCATTACAAAACCTAGCAATTTGTAAGAATTATCAACTAGGGTGTAGATGTGCTGTCTGTATGTCAACCGTGAGTCAAAGGTCACTCCAAGGTCCCTTGTGTGATTTACTCGTGATAGTGCCTTGCCATCAATGTCATAACTATGTACAAGCGGGGCGTCACCTCGCGAGTACGTCATGATAGAACATTTGCCGGTATTGAAGTATAGCTTGTGGTTTATGCTCCAAAGATACACGGCGTCTATGTCATCCTGCAGTAATGTACAGGATTCTTTACTGCCCGTTCTTGCGAATAATTTTAGGTCATCCGCGAAAATCAGGCAGTTGGTTTTTGTAACTACGTCTGGCAATGTATTCACGAGCAAATTAAACAGTAATGGGCCCAGATTTGATCCCTGGCTCACCCCAGAGTGTGTAAAGTACAAATCTGATGTTGATGTCCCATATTTAACGAATTGCTGGCGGTCTCTCAGGTAACTGGCGAAGAACTGCAGGAGTGTATGTGAGCACCCGACTGTTGCCAGTTCCCTGAGCAATATGTCATTATCGACCCGGTCGAATGCTTTTCGAAAGTCAAAATAGGCTACGTCCACCTGACAACCTCTCTGGGAGTCAAATTGTTCCGCTACGTATTCAGTGAACACTGAGAGGTTTGTAGTGGTGGAACGTCCTGGCCGAAAACCATGCTGAGCGTCTGATAACTTGCCACTTACCTGCCTATACAGATATTTGTGGATAATAGTCTCAAACAATTTGGCCGCAGATGAAAGGATAGCCACTGGTCTGTAGTTCTCCACGTCAGATTTCGCCCCCAACTTATGTATTGGGATGACGCGGCTAATTTTCCATCTTGACGGATAGATCCCACTAGAGATACTTAAATTGAAAATGTGTCGTAAGGGTTCAACCAAAAAAGATTGACATGCCTTTAATATGTATGGAGGAATACCGTCCGGACCAACAGACTGTTTCGGCTTTAACTTTTTGAAGGCACAAGCGACATCCGCGACACTGAGTTCCTGGATGTCGACGCTATCGTTCCAACTCTTAGCCGATATACCGGCCTCGGCTTGGGACACTTCCAAGGTGGGGGGTTTATCTATATATACGGACGAAAAATATTTGGCGAAAGCTTTTGCCATATCGCTACCGTCGTAAGAAGTGCCTTCATACGTTATAGTCTGCCGAAAAGCCTGACTATTACGCTGATTTCTGATATAGGACCAGAAATTTGTGCTGTCTCTCAATATTGACATTTGAATTGTGTTGATATAATTTATATGGGCTTCTTGAATTTTTCGTTTGAGTATTGCTCTGAGGGAGCTGAACTCATTGTAGTAAATTCGCTGGTTGTACTTTTTCCAGAGTTTATGGTAACAGGACTTTGATTTAAGATCTCTGATGATATCAGATGTGAACCAGACCGGATATGTGTATCTGCTCGTGTCAGCTGTAGCCTTTTTAATTGGGACACTTTTGAACAGACAATCGTAAATTAAAGCGTAAAAGCACTCGACACTCTCGTTTATACTGGTCAGATTGTATAGTACTGTCCAATCGATTTTATCTAATAAGTCGTAAAAGATGTTAAAATTTCCATTTCGGTAGTCCCACGTGCTACTGAAGTCATGTAGAGTGCTGTTCCGTTGAGTTTGAGGTAAATGCTGTGTGAATGAATACCGGTCTCGTACAGTGAATGTTAGTGTTATGTCTACTGGTGGATGCAGATTATCGCGGCGAACTAACTCCGAGGTAGCTTCCGTCACGCTCACCTTAGCACCGTTCGACAAAACCAAATCTAAAATTCTATTATGAGGATTTTTGACTTCGTTGTACTGTTGCATGTAACATAGAGAAATGAAGTACTGGTAATGGTCATTTACCAATTTTGTGGCTGAATATAAATTAAAATCTCCTAATATTAAATTGTTTTCTACCTTTCCACTAAAAATTAGACTTTCTAACTTATCAAAAAATGTTAGGTATACCCTATCACTACATCTGGGAGGAAAATACACTAAAAAAAACATAATACGTATTGTGATGAAAATGTATTTTCACACACATCACTTCGTCGTCCGTTTCCAGTTCCGGCATGCGTCGTGATTGGATCGAAGAGCGAATACTCAGCATTATACCACCGCCGTGCGTCTGTCTGTCCTTTCGAAATACTGCGAAGTTCCCGCCCGGAAACAGTTCTGCATCCGCAATTGAATCATTTAAAAATGTTTCAGTTAGCGCATACATTTCTGTTTCAACTATATTACTGTTTGTGGTAAATTCAAACGGCTTTCCTTTTAACCCTCTAACATTTTGATAGTAAAGGTTCAGCTGAGTACTATGTCTTGTTATGTTGGTTTCTCGAGTTACGAAATAACCACTCATTAAAGCATGAGTATTCCGGCCACATCGAAGGATTTAGGTATCTTTCGAAGTGGCTTTCCGGTATACCCACGATAAATGATTCGTATGTCCTATTGCGTTTCATCACCCTCCTCACTGTGAAGGGGATACCTGATGATTTGTTCTCAAGGTGCTTCGTCATATCTTCCTCGGTCGTGTCCTTTTTAACCGCCCAAATGTGGAGATATCTCCGCCTAATAATAGGAGACCCTTTCAACCCACCCTCATCCTGAGCTGTTCCTTGTATGACGGGTCGATCGTATGCGACAGGGCCATGGCGTAGATACGGCCGATTGGGAGACTTAGCCGGTTCTGGTAGTGCCGGGGTAGCAGGTTGAAATTTTCTGCTAAAATTTTCGTTGCTGCGAGGTCTACGGTGTCGGACCGTTACAAAGCCATCATCCCGTTCCTGCGCTATGGTTTGGACGTCCGGAACTGTTACGTTATTAGAGGTAAGCGCCACTGGAGACATTGCGGCCGTTGTCTTGGCGGTGTTTGCGACGGCTACTGCGGTAGACATCACAGACGGCGAGGCGATCGACGCATACGTAATGAGCGGGATGGAAGCCCCGTCTGAGTTGGTGGCGTGCGATGCGGCAAGATTAGTAACTGCAGTCGCAGCGACCGTCCTTGTTACGGTTTCTAAGGTTTTATTATTATTGGCCGCCGTGACTATATTCGTCGCGGGACCTTTCGCCGATTTCGCAGCCGCTAGCCACGTTTGCTTAGCGACGGGGGTGGGTCCGGTAACGGCGGGTGCGGTGGTGCGGGGAACAGGGGCCGCCAAGGCGGACGCTCTGCCGAGTCGCAGCAACGATGCGCCAGAGGTACCCGGTGGGAGGGTTGATGAAGTTATGGTCAACACATGTTGTGTCAACGCGTCCAATTTTGCGTTGAGCTCTGCTATGACTTCCATCTGTTTCACGCCTTGAGCAAATAGTTGACTCACCATTTTTTTCAGTTCACCCGCATCCTCTCCGTTTATCTTTACGACCTGCGTCATTGTAGCCACCACACTGTCCACGTAAAAAAAAAATACCCGAAATTGCAACACGTGACGCGTCCTGCCCCTCGGACGGCCCGACTAAATGTTAATATCAATTGATTGCGAATATATAAACACTCAATATGACTTCTTTCACACTTTTAACATGTTATTCGTGTTAAAAACTAAATTATTGCGAGACGGTTTTTTATTCACATTATGTCAGTTTAATCAAGGTACGCTGAGGGGGATACGTCACGTCTCGAGGATGCACCGACTAGCTTCAGCTCCGGGCGTGGGTAAATCCTCGTGCAAGACGTGCGTAGATGGGAGAGCCTTCCTCGGAAGGGGCGGCCTTGGCGTTAGTGAAATAATTACAAGAAACGAAACAAAGAATAAATAAATAAGATCCTGCTATTGGCAGCGCTGCTTTTTCGCTCACTGTTGGTAGCTTTGCGCGCGGCGGCCGCTGGTGTCTCGCGCCGTCGGGCTGAGCTCTTCCGCGCTCTCGCGGCGAAACGAGGAACTATCCCTATAGTGATAGTTTTCCGTCCCGCCACTGAGGGCGTTAGTGGCTTACTCGACACTTTTTAATGGCGGCTGTCGCCTGCGTATGTGTATTCTGTATATGAGTCTGTGTATGTGTGTGTGTGTGTGTATTCCTCTACGATAGCGCCTAAATGCTTCATTTGATTGAGCTGAAATTTGTCATGTAGGTATCATTTGATCATAGTAAGAGTTGAAAAGTTTGTGGTTGAAATCGGTCCACCTATTTTGATTTGTAGCTCACGCGCGGTCTTCAGCGGCGCCCGCCGCGGTTGCGGGCCTGCGTCCTCCGTAGAATGCAGATATGTATGTAAAACTGAATCGCAATTTTCACGATGCGATTTTCGCCCGCGGCGGGCGCGGTTAAATCGCGGCGGCTGCAGCATCTGCGGGCAACTAGTGATTTTCACTCGCGGAGCGGTTTTCACCCTCGCGCATACATATCTGCGCCGTGGGCTCGCAGCCCCGGCGAGCGCGGGCAAAATCTGACCGCGCAAACGCAGCGGGCGCGGCTGAAAACCGCGCCGTGAGTTCTAAGGCTTAAAGCTGCGGACGGTCAGTGTCACCTGTTACCGCGTACCTATGACACTGCGCTCTACTAATAAACCGCGACTGAGGTTCGTGTCTTTGCCTAGACGCCGACGTGCGCTTTCGAAGCTTTTTCGCTGGGTTTCCGACAGGTATCGATACGCTATTACACGAATGTTACTAATATGAAATGCCATTTATGGTTATAAATTACAATGTTGTTTACTAAGATAACGCATCTTACAACAGTTTTAGTAAATAAAAATGTGTTAACACAATGTAAAAAGAACTATAACTTGTTGTTTAAGCGATGCGATATATTACCTATACATGAAAAAATTACATTCTTACTAGCAATGGAGCATTTTAGAAATTCAGAATTTAAAATACCAATACAGTACAATAGGAATGTGAGAGAAAAAGTCCGTAAAAGATTTGAAAAACCAAGAGCGAACAACTACTATGGTGAAGTACCTCATTCCAAGAATCTTTAATACTATTGTATCTGAGGAAGACTGTAAGCGAGAGCAAACAGATGTTTATAAAGAGATTAAAAATCTATCTGTTGGACGTTTATAGTGAAATTAGTGGTCATAAGTAAATTTTTTATACGTTTCTATAATTTAAGCTTGTAGTAAGACCGGTAGTAATAACTTGGGTTGTCGACTACAGCGGGCGAGCCCGTCACCTCAGGAAGTTTTAACGATTAGTCGTTCTATCTCCCTGGAGAGAGGGTAGAAGACTTGGGGACAAAACAGTCCACCATCTAGCTACGTCACATGCCCGTAAGAGGCCAACGCCTTAACCGCGAGAATTCCAGGAATGTTACCTGGCGGGCCGACACACACGCCCTTACTTCCAAATGTGACCAGATTACTGCGGTCTCTCGATTGATTACGAGTTCGAGGTCGCTTGCGCGGTCCTCTCCCTTACGAAGCGGTGAAACGGTGTATACCGAATCTATCGCGGATCACAGCGGCGTCCTTTGCCCGGCTGTTCACCCAGGATCGGATAGCCGATGGTCGTTTCAAGAGCAGTCGCGAGCCTCGCGACTGCTCTTGAAACGACCATCGGCCTGCTACGGTCCGAAACCACCCCCGCTCTATAGGAAAGAGTACTGCTTGCAGACTCCCCCGACTGTTAGTCAGAGTGCACAGTCGATTGGCTTACGCCGCACGGTGCGCAGACCGCCCAGGAGCGCCAGAAGTTTGATTCCCAGGGGAAACTGACCATAAGGCCAGAGTCCTACCCAGATTCGCACTTCATGCGTGGAGGCCGTCGGATAGGAGTTGACCCGTGAGTGTGACCAACCCTGAACAGAATAGGTCTTCGTGGCCAACTCAGCAAGGGCCCAGGACTCCCAGTAGTAGGTAATACTGCTGTGCATTGTTTTTTATATTATTAATGTATCACACTTTTTGTATCACAAAATTGTATAAGTGTAAGACTAGAAAAATAAGAGTTTGTCTCGCCAACAAACTGTATACCAGTTTGGCGAGATTTTAATATTTAAAAAATGTATATTTTCGCTGAATAAAAAAAAAAAAACATCCCTATGCCTGTTACTGTTGATTCTGGGAAGTCTTGCCAGGAAAGTCTTGGGATGACCCAACCGTTTTTTTTCGTGATTCGTGGTAAACGGAACTGGCGTTCCTATATACTTTTAAGTCCGCGTCTCATATAATAGCTCCACCGCGTAAAATAATATCCTGCAGCAATCATTATTATGCCAAAAGTATCACTTTCGACGCGAATACAGGTTGTTTAATTATGCAAGGGGTTGTCCCTCTTAATTATTACCAGTGTTAAAGATTCATCTTTCTGCTTCAAAGCAGTCTGAATATATTAAACACCCTTTTAAATGTATTATCATTGTGTAAATGGTCAGTTTGCAATTCAAGTTTGTTGGATGTTAACAGAAATCAGAAATAAAGACAAACGCTGACGTTTTTAGGATGGCATGAAAACGAGTTGAAATAAAAACCTCTCTGTTCAATAAAACGCAAATCAAGGCTATACATAATACTGCCAACGGGCAAACCCGTCACCTCAGGAAGTCTCCCATGAGATGAGCGCAGAAGAGGACAAAACAGTCCACCGTCAAGCTCCGCCACATGCCCGTAAGAGGCCAACGCGCAATATCCGCGAGATAGCCAGGTATGTTAACCAGCGGGACGACACTCGCGTTGCGACCATATTACGTCGGTCTCCCGACTGGTTACGAGTTCGAGGTCGCTTGCGCAGTCCTCTCCCTTACGAAGCGGTGAAACGGTGTAATCCGAATCTATCGCGGACCACGGCATCCTTTGTCCGGCTTTTACTCGAAATCGGGTGGCCAATGGTCGTTTCAAGAGCAGTCGCCGAAAGGTCAACGACTACCCCCGCTCTATAGGAAACAGTACTGTTTCCAGACTGTTAGTCAGAATGCACAATTGATTGACTCACGCCGCTTGGTGCGCAGACTGTCCAGGAGCGCCAGAAGGTTGATTCCTGGGGGGTACTAGCCCTAAGGTCAGAGTCCACCCTTTCTATAATCTGGCCGAATTTGAGCACCAAATATTCAAATATTGTGCCTATTTAAATTACCTAATAAGTATAGCCTTATTGTCTGATTATTTTATATGGTGTTATATCTGTACTTTTAGTTTAAATTAATAACGTAGCTTTAATTTGATTATTTACCATTTTAATTACGATGAATAATTTTACTACGTATCTTTTCGAATTACTAACTACTTCAAATATTAGGCTTCTATTTTGATTATTTATATTTATAGTTTGACAATCTAGTAGTTAATTCTAGACTACCTATGTATGTTCAGTAAAGAGTAGTAACGAGACTTACTATATACCTAACCCAATTATTTTGACACGTCCAAGAGCGGTCTTTAGCCGTCAATTGGACACGACGAAAATGTAAATGTAAACATGTAAACCTTTCTTATAAATTCCACCCTCCATTCCCCCACCCCCCATCTCCACACCCTAAATCCACAAATCCACCCGCAACACCCTCACCTGAACCCCCACAACCCCCACAACCACTCACACAAACTCCTCTCCCCCTCTATTATTAGTGAAAATTATTGAAAAGCGAGATTTCATCTCAGCGCCACGCGTCCCAAATTTGGGATATCCGTCTTTTTAGGTTAGGTTTGCCATACGTCCCGGTACACCGGGACCTGTCACCTGTTTAGAAACTCTGTCCCAGTCGTCCCGGTTGGCCCATAAAAGTTCCCAGTCAAATAAAAATAAGCCGTGGTATTTTTCAAAAATGGAGTAATATAAGGCATTTTTTTCGGTTTGTCTGTCGATGGATAGTTACCGAGATACCTTAGATAAAAACACAGTATTATTTCAAAAATCTGAATATTTTAAATAAAAAACACAATATGTATAATGTTTTAAGTTAAAATACAGTAACCTATTATTTACTGTGATATTGTTTAATACTGATAAGCATTTAAGAGATTTGTGAGGGACCACCCCTCACTAGACTCCAATTGCTCGTGAGTGAAGGGTAGAGCTCATCAATGGGTTTTCTCCGTAGTAAAAGTCGTCTTGTTGAAGTTGAAGTAATTTATTCCAGAAGGTATTTGATTCTTGCCAGTTGTAACGCCTCGAATGGTAAGTCGCGGTGCGTGTAGTGTGTGAGTGATGATGATGATCGCGGCTGAGTATGTGAAGATTGATATCGCGGATACTGATGCGAGGTATAAGCGCGGCGGTTGTCGACTCGAAGATGATGAAGAGCGCGAGTACCATGCGTGTCGATCGTCGACTAGAGGATGATGATGATGAGTGAACGCGTACTTGGAGCGGGCGACGGCCGCTTAGAGGATGATGATGATGTGTGAGCGCGGAGAGTGACAACTCGAGGATGATGATGATGAGTGAGCGCGGTAGCCGTCTACTAGAGGATGATAAATAATTGATCGAATGTACTGCTTTATATACGGTGTGTATGATGCAATGTTCTGCGCGTGGGGGAAAATAAGTGTGTCAATTTGAATCGATCAGAAGTATTGATATTAGTCATCGGCTGTGTATGCATTAATTGTCGAATTTAGTTGGAATTTAATTGCAGTTGACGCGTGTATAATTAAGTGTGTTTGCGATTTGGATTCTAGAGAATCTACTTCTTTTGTTGACTCTAATATGTTGGGCGAAGTCCCCAACAAATATTTGTTTGGTTACAACACGGCTTCTTCAGATACTGTGGTTTTAGGTAAAATGTTGGCGAATGTGAGGCGACCAGCTCGGGTTACCTACGGCAAAATGTATATAAATTTATATTTACACACACATTTACATTTACATAGAGCGGGGTTTACTATAGAGCTATACTATTACTATAGGTAGAGCGGCGCACATTTACATTTATATTTACATTTATATACATTTTGCCTTAGGTAACCGCCTCACATTCTAGGGGTTAAAAGTTAATTTATTAATACACGAATTAATCACAGTATCTTAATTACTGTATTTAAATTAGTTTTAAAAACAGCATCTTGACTTACTAGGATTTGATCTAAGTAATAAACATTACTTGTATTAAGCTTAAACCCAGTATGCGTAAAGTTATTGTTTTGCGATTTCCCTAGTTCTATTGTTTTTACATGGTTAGAATACAGTAATGGGTAAAATTTACCTATAACACAGTAACCACTCAGTTACGGTGTTATAGCTTAAAAATATAAAATTTATTAAATTATTTTCCTAATTTAAAACACAATATCTAATTTAATTATGTAAACAATTATAATTTAATATATATTTTTATGTAGAATTGAAGTTCTAACAATTTTTTAACATTAAAGATTAAAAGAAATAATCTATATTAATTACTTTGTTTATGAAAACAAATATTAAACAACTGAACTTTGACCGCGTTTTTCTCAAAACGTCTTTTTTCAAGTTTCTGTGTTTTCATTTACGACGGCAGTGTGGCAAAATGTAGAAAATACGATAATTTATTTAAAAGAGAAAGGCATAGCTATAACAGAGGGTTGATTTGAAGAAATATCGTACCTCAAGAATTTCATGGAAAAGTGAAAAAATAAAAAGTGTGGACTAAAAAGGGTTAAATGGTTAAATAAATGTGGATAAATAAATAAATATATAAATGAATGTGTGGACTAAAATGCGATAAATGGTTAAATATATTTTTTGGAACCGAAAAGTGGCGCTCACCCAGCGTGGAACACTCTGTATATTACTTTTCTTGAGTTTTGATTTGTTTGGTTCAGTACCTAAACTATTATGGCAACACTATTCTAGGGTAACATGAATATATATTCTAAACCGTTTGAGCCATAAATATTTCCTTTCGCTTTAAGGCGACACGAGACCTCAGAAAAATACCCGAAATGGGCGGACACGCGATAAAATAGGCGGAGTCAATTTTTTTGGGTTTGACCAATAAAAATCCAGCGTTGACGAAGCGTCAAGCGCAGATTCAACGTCCGCTAGCGCCGGGAACCAGACGCATACTAAACGGTCAATCGCAGCGCTAGCACAGACTAACTATCTGTACGCAGTGGTGGTGTAGGGGTGATAATGGCAAAGCATATTTAGCGTAGCTCTCAGAGCGCTCTCATGTTTTAATTAATTGTAATTAATTTAGGGCCTAAATAAAAAATGTGACTAAGTACTGCCCTAGAAAACTAATCAGTCAATATAATGAAATTATAATAAAACTAGCTGACCTGTGCCCACTTCGTTGGGCGGCAAAAATTTTTACTTGTGATGAAATTATGAGTGTGGTTCGGTTAGTACTGAGTGCTATGATTTATTTCCTGACTGCCAAAAGAAGGGTTATTTTTTTACTGCATATGTATGTATGTATTCTCATGCCAATTTGACTATATTACCGTTATTTGTGAGTGTCTTCTTGTGAGTGTCTTATTTGTGAGTGTCTTATCTCTTTAACCATTTATGCAGTAAAAGGGAAATTATATGCAGTAAAAGGGAAAAGTCTTTTGTCACTTTAGACGATAAACTTACTTATTTTGATATGAATTCATAATTGTTGATAATATGACCAATAAACATGACCTAGCGATTTAAATTATTTTTGAAATATAAAAAACTACTTTTTGTGACTTAAATACAAAATTTAGACATATGATTTCCCTTACTTTCTGTAGGCATTACTAAGCTCTACAACTTTTCTATAGAACTTAATCATATATCTCTCATCATTAAAGTAGCGTTCGTAAGAAACGTTTTCATTCGACTGTTTTTCTCCGAATTACTTTGTAAATCCAACGACCACGAAAAAGTCTTTTTACTTTTCAGATTAATATATAGCCTATGACACTCACAAATAACGTGGCTTTCTATTTGTAAAAGAATTTTCAAAATCGGTTCAGTAGATCCAGAGATTACTTCCTACAATGTCACAAACTTTACCTCTTTATAATATTAGTATAGAAGTATAGATTACGACACGGTCGCGGTTCCATACCTATGTCGTATTATCTCTTTAACTATTTATTCAGTAAAAGGTAAAAATATTTTGTTTTAAACACTCGAGACAATAAATTTACTTATTTTGATAAGAATTTATAATTGTCGATAATATTATGACCAATAAACTTGACCTAACGATTTAAATTATTTTTTTAATATATTTTTTTTTTATTAAAAAATCACCATGATATCGCGCACTCGGTTGGTTATCGTCATAACTATTCAAATATTTGTCCAAATTTGTCCAAATGATGTACTGTAAAGAAAAAAATTATCTACTTTAGATACCAGATGTGATAAAATTATTTATTTTGATATAATAATCAATTTATTACTACCAAATGTGCGTTAGAAATAATTTTTATTTTTTTATTGCAGTATGGTTCACTATTTTGGCGATAATGGCTTACACATAAAATATAGATATATGCTGTCGCTGGCTTTTTTGTAGGACTATTTAAGATAAACATTTCCATTGTATATTATATACGTGTAACTCCAACGGTTTTTGCGGCGCACGCCAGAATAGCTCGCAGATGGCAGATTTTTTTCCTACTTCTTCTTCTTCATCAGCGCGCATTCACCCACCGTTAGGCATACGCCTCTCCAATCACTCTCCATCCGGATCGGTTAGTTTGGTTTGGCAGCCTGATCGTACCCAGAGATTCTTAGCCCCCCCTGCCCCGCCGTTACGGTAACCGCTCTGGCGTGGCTCGGGCTAGTGGGGCTGCTGGGGACTGGGGGCCGTGGTAAGGTTGTACTGTTCATCATCATGATTGGAGGTATTTAGCCCGATACCCGCCATGTCGGCCACACGTCTTGGCGAGCTCCACACTTTCAGGAAAATATTTCCATTTCCTAGGCTTGTGGCAACCTGGTCGGGTTACTTAACCACCGAATTGCACTATATTTTCTAAATTTATTATTTAATTATTATTTATTGTTGAGAAAATTTTCAAAATATATGTTGACGCTTAGAATTTATATTTCGAATATCAATTTCTAAGATTTTTTCCTACTTACTTGACAGTTATCGTTATATTTTAGATAATTCACACTATATCTTTATAAATTATATGTGTTATGTGTTATTCTGATGTGTAAGCTATATTATTGTTAAGTTTCATCAAAATCCATTCAGCAGTTTTTGCGTGAAAGAGTAACAAACATCCATACATTCTTACAAACTTTCGCGTTTATAATATTAGTAGGATACACTCACCGCTTACATTGTAGGAGTAAACGCGCCTGAAAGTTTTCGAAGTCATTTTAAAGCCTTAATGTCCAAGGCAATGAGCAACTTTTTTGAGTCCAAATTTTATATTGGTACCTTATTGAAGGATTGACTTAAAAACTTTTTTAAATTATTGCTTATATTTTTAAAAAACTCATAAAACTAAAATTCCTCAGATATTGTCGTTCCCAGGTATAATAATAATAATAATAATAATAATAAACTTTTTATTTTAAATAAAAAAAGGCGAGCTTATTGCCTTGAAGCAATGTCTATCAGCTAACCTATAGCTTAAGTTTATAAAATATTTAGAACGTTGGCTACGCAAAAGAACAATAAAAACACAAATGATAAAAAGAAACAAACAGAAACTAGAAAAAGACAGATAATAAAAAAAAGTAAAACAAATGACTAAAATTTAATAAGGACGCAGAGGAAAAGAAGGATAGGAAGGAAGGAAAGGGAAGCAAAAAGGAGGGGGGAGGCGGGATTGGTTAATTTATTGATTTTAGGGCTATATGCTCTTTGAGCCTGGCGTTGAACGGTGTTTGAAGAGGTATCATGTTTCGACCAATGTTCGAAAGTCATCGCACGTTTCGATAAAAGAATTAGTCGAAATTTTGAAACAAAATTTCAAATGACCCACTTTTGAGACCTCCGTCGTTCTAGTTTTAAGGGTCACATTATTCCCAAGAGCAAGAATGCAATTATTCACCTGTCACGTGAAATCCCACGCAGTAGGTATATTTCTTTTGTGTCTTTTTTTAACCCTTAATTGGTTTCGTGGGGGTGGCGCGGCCCCCACGTGTGATATTTTTTTGAATTACTTTCAAACTATGCACCGTCTGCGGGCGCCATTTTGAGTAATCTCATTAAGTCGCGACTCGCGGCGGGCGCCGGACGTTCGGCGTTGCAACTTTTACTAGAGCGGAGGTACGTGCGTTATGGGGGCCGCGCGGCCCCCACTATACCAGTTACGTGGAGCTAACGGGCCCTTGATAGGTTGGCCACGAAGACCCATGTGTTCAGGGTCGGTCATACTCACGGGTCAACACCCATCCGACGGCCTCCACGCACGGGGTGCGAACCTGGGTAGGACTCTGGCCCTGGTCAGTTTCCCCTGGGAATCAAACCTCTGGTGCTCCTGGACGGTCTGCGCACCGTGCGGCGCAAGCCAATTGATTGTGCTCTCCGACTAACATATTGAGATGTCAACCACAACGGGCGAACCCGTCACCGCAGGACGTTTTAACGATTCATCGTTCTATCGACCGCGCAGTGAGCGTAGAAGACTTTGGACATTACAAATCCAACGTCTAGTTACGCCACAACCCGCAAGAAGCCAACGCCTTTACCGCGAGATAGCCAGTATGTTACCTGGCGGGCCGACACTCGCGCCCTTACTTTCAATTGTAACCAGATTTCTCCGGTCTCGATTGGTTCCGAGTTCGAGGTCGCTTGCGCGGACCTCTCCCTTACGAAGCGGTGAAACGGTGTATACCGAATCTATCGCGGACCAAGGCGTTCTTTGCCCGGCTCTGAACCGGGATCGGATGGCCAATGGTCATTTCCAGAGCAGTCGCCGTAAGGTAGGCAACCACCCCCGCTCTATAGGAAACAATACAGTTCCCAGACTCCCCCGATTGTTAGTCGGAGAGCACAATCGATTGGCTTGCGCCGCTCGGTGCGCAGACCGTCCAGGAGCGCCAGAGGTTTGATTCCTAGGGGAGACTGGTTGACCCAGTGTCCTACCCGGGTTCGCACCCCATGCGTGGAGGCCATCGGATGGGTGTTGACCCGTGAGTGATATATATATATAGGTATATATATATATATATATATATATATATATATATATATATATATATATATATATATATATATATATATATATATATATATATATATATATATATATATATATATATATATATATATATATATATATATATACCAGTTACGTAAGATTTTAGTAAATATTTTATTTCATATTTTCGTATGTGTCACAGTTATTTTGTCAAGATGGCAGAAAAAAAGACGGAAAATTTGCTACAAAATGTAACAATTGCAAGCATTTCATTTGCAAGTTGCATAGTGGCACAAAAATACTATGTACTAACTGTCAAGATTGAACTTTGTTCACTTGTAATGTTCCTGAGTCCTGATGATTATATTTGTGTTGATTTTTTTTATTACGTTGATTAGAGGTTTATTTCTTTTTATTTTCAAAGTTTATTGTATTAGGAATAAGAAAACATCTATTTCTTAGCTTAAGACTATCAAAGTGAGCGTTTTCTTTTTGATTTGTATAATGTAAGAAAAAAAAACAAAAAAGTTGTCTTTTATAAATGATTTCTAGTAGAAATTAAGTTAAAATAATTACATGAATAATAAATGATTGATTCAATAAAAAAAGGTTGTTATTTATATTTTTTAAATAAAACACAAATTCAAAATTAAAATTTAAAATTGTTTATTTATCTATAATATTACATGTATTTTTAAAATTCAAAGCCATCCTAACTAGGCCTCGCCTGTACTAAGGTAGGCTTAATATAAAAAAAAGGTGTAGTGGTTTTCGTAACTAGCTGTAATACATCTTTGTATATTATTATGTTACATTTGAGAAGTTAAAAATAGAATAAGAAAGCGTAATAATATTAAATTTAGGTATATACATATAAATATATACATACATATATAAATAAATATATACTTTATAGATAAATATAAAATATTACTACATATATATACATATATCTCACAAATCGTGCACTATTTTAATATATATGTATGTTATTAATGTCTCCGTTTCGTGTCGACCCATAGTCAAAAGTGACTTAGTTAGGTTTTTCTTTACGCCGTGACTATTCCTAGATTTCAGTCCTGCAGGAAAAACACTATTCATTTTGTTGAACAGTCGAGGAGCAATGTAAGAAAAGTGTTTTTGTGTAAAACTTGTTCTCTTTTTTTGGATAAATTATAATTTATTTATTTATTTATTTTTAGGAAAACCAACAGCTTATTATAATTTAAGAAAAAGAGGAGTAGGATAACAGAGAGCCAATTTAAGGTTTTCACGTTTAAGTAACGTTGTAGAAACGTGTGTGACCATTCAAATAAAGCTATCGATTAAAAATACTTCAAAAAATATTCAACAATTAATGCTAAAGAATTCACTGTTCAGCTGCTGCCTACAGAATAGATCAAAGTCAATTGTAGCTACTTTTAACTGATACTTGGATCAGAATACAACTGGACAGCTCTAGCCCAATCTGACACTAGATTGGGGGTAGTCTGTTTATTGCGTTAATATGCGAACAACAATTGACTTCGGTTTAATAGAAAAAATATGTGGCTTCCACAGTTCATTACACTTCCACAGATGCATTTATGGATCCGCCACTTAATGACAAATGATTGAGTCAAACACTTTATTATTTTATTAGTTTTTCACGAAAGTACACAGGATAGGTTAACACAACAACTGACACAACTGACTGATCACACGCGACTGATAATTGCGCACATTTGCATCCTAGAAGCTAGTTTGTAAAGGGGGCCGTGCGACCCCCACAAAACCAGTTACGTTAGTCAATTTTACGATACCAGTTAAGGGTTAAATCATTAATCTCAAATGCTGGAGGGGAGGGGCATCAATGTCAAGTTTTTGCACCGGCTCAAAATAATCGGATCTGCTTCACTTATAAGGGTTGCTTTTTAACCTTTTATTTCTTAAAAGCGTCAACAGCGCTCTTTCTTCTGAAACCGGAGAACCTGCGCCAGGTCACGGGAGACGCGATATTTGAATCATTCTTTATAAAAAAGTAGGCCTTAAATTTCGAGGGACTACAGCCAATTAATTGACTAATTAACCCTAATAAATCCATAGACCCTAATTACCTTAAATTACCATCTGGACCAAGCCAATTATTTTATTATTTTCCCAATCCCATGTGCTATCAGCTAAACAGTTATTCATTAAGCAAGCGCTTCTTGCATTCTACAAATCTAGAGATGACCACGCCCGAACTCAAAACAATCTGAACACAAGAATGTCCGCGAGTATCAATTATATAATTCCGTCAGTCAGGACAACATTTGCCCAGAGACATATATTCTACATAGCCCCAAAATTATATAATTCCCTTAGTGAAGACATGAAAAATTATCCTAACATAAAAATATTTAAAGCAAACCTTAATAGATGGCTACTTAACAAGGGATATGTAAAATCTGATCAACTTCTTTGCAACGCACGACAATTTATTTACTATCACTTATCTATTTTTCTTAATTAAATTTTATTAAATTACAACTATAAATGTATATATTTATTACATAGCTATATTTTTTATAAAATTGGTATATTTATGTGTATATACAGGTGGTGGGTCCAAATAATTTATTTAAAAAAAAAACACTTCATTTCTTAAAATTGCATAAAAATATGCACATCTAGAGACGGGCCAAATTATCGCCTAGTTAGATGTGCTATTGGCAGTAAAGGTCATGCAAGATGTGTTAAACCTCCCTATATTAATTATTAAATAATTTATATAATTATTATAAGATTACATGACCTATGAATGAACTGTATACCTAATCCTATGTACCTAAATAAATAAATAAATAAATAATAAAATTTCTACATTAAAATATTAAGAGACCGTACACGAAATTTTGCGCATTTCGTGAATTTACGAAATTTTGCAGACGTGAATTTATGGTTAAAATACTATATTTCTATAAGTTTTATTGCACAACATAAAAGATCATTTATATTATTGTCTAATCAGTGAGCTACGTTTTTGAAAATTATTATAGAATTTAGATTAATTGACCTTAAACCGGCGACTGTTTGTGAATTTTTGCTGTAAGAGGTTTAGGATATAACACATTTACGAATCGTTTTGACATCTAAACGGTATGAAAAAATTACAATGTATTGTTGTGAAAGTCCTCTATATAATAAGTGAATCACTTTTTACTACTTTCATATAAAATTGTTGATAAAAAAAATATTTAACTTTGTAATTTTTTTTAGAAAATGGGCGAAGAATTGCTTTTGATTTTGGCCTTTCAGAACTCTCGTTCGTAAAATAAAACAACAGAAATAAAATTTAGTTCAATATCAATTCATTTCCTCAAAAAAAATGCAAAACAATAATTAAAATTGGCAAGAAAGTCTTTTGAAACAATCTAATTCTCGCGTTATGATACTCGCCTATGATACGATTCACGCCTCAAGTCAGCTAGTCCCCGCCGAGCGCTTCCAAAGGGTGGACGTATCTCTTTGGCTCCGACAATCCTACCTACCTATAGTTATATTATACCATTGATTATAGAGGTATCACGGCCCACATCGATTTCGTACACGGCCTCTAATCTGACCGAATTCGAGGGCCCCATGACTATGCAAATATGGTACCAATTTGAATGATAATTATATATGTACTTTTAGTATTTAAATGTAAGATTTAGCTTTAGTTTGATTACTTAACAATTTACTTACTACTTTGGATGTTACTATGTACAGTTTTTAGTACGTATATATTCGATTTATTGACTATTGCAATTGTTAAGCTTCTGATTTGATTATTAAACTTTTTACCTGACTATTTTAATTATTGCGTGTTTAGATAAAACCTTATCCTACCACAAAAACATTTTATAATAAGTGTACGTATTATACCTAGCTTAGAAAGGAAATTTATCTTTTGACATATCGGTTTACCTCCTCACTAGGTATGGACCTGTGTTGAGGTGGTACTAACATCGGTAACTTATTTTGAGACGAAACGGCAAGTCTTATCTAATACGTGAATACAATTTAAAAATGAAATCTAAAATTTAAAAAAAAAAACGGTTGTCTGTAAAGTCGGTTGACTGACGATAGTTGAACGTGACAACGTCATAAGAAAATACTGATGGAATGGTTGCATTTGAAGCAGTTTCATTTAAGATTCTGATATTGTTTATTACAAACACCCAAAAATGCTTTATACTCACCGAAAAATGCTTTATACTATGCTTTTATACTCACCGATTTGACTACAACATGTAAATGTATTATTGTATAGCAGTAAATTGTATAATTGTTTATTGTTTAAAGTTTATTGTTTTTTTTTATTTGAAAGTTTGAAATCTCAAACTGTTAAATAACGGTTTGAGAAGCGTTTGAGCACGCTGCGCCATCTAGCGGTAGGTAATACGTCGTAAATAAACAATATCAGCGACATTTTACCAACCGCTAGATAGCGCATCGTAATGATAGCTCTTCATACTTTTTTTTTTTTATAAAAGTTGCTTACTTCGTTGCACTTCGTTGTACCCACAAGAAAATTGTCCGTTCAGTAATAACATTCCGTATATCAAGAATACATATAAAATTATGTCAAGAATTTAAATCAATCTAGTGATCTTCATTCGTACTATTTTAGACTGAGGTTAGTAAATAATTCTTTCGCAACCGGTAGATGGCAGCATTTATATTGAATAATAAATATAATAAATGGAACGCCTCAGAGCGAGGTAACGCCGCATGAGTCATGTTTTTTCGTGCGTGCAGCCAGCTCCATCGAATTATAAGACGTTGTCACGTCAAAAACAATAAAATTAAACAAACTAAATTAAAATGTATGACAATCTACTAAGTTATATTAAATAATAATATTTTTTTATATATTAGATACAAACACATATAAATATGATATATACCATATATTAATATTATTATATATTACATATAAATATTAATATATGTATGTTAAGTAAAGATTAAAGTAGTAATGATACTTACTACTTAAAACACAAATATTTTGACACTTCCAAGAGCGGTTTTTAGCCGCCAATTGGACAGGACATAAATGTAATGTAAATGTAATGTAATGTAATTATTCAGATAAGGCATTTAACGATATACCTATTATAAATGTATTTCGCCAACAAAGCATAAAGTCTTGGATTCACAATTTAATCAGTCTTTTTGAAAACAACATAACGTACCAAGAAAGCGAATTTTACAAGAAAGATAAAAAATTGGTCGTGTCACCCCAAGACTCTCCCGGCAAGCAAAAAAACTGTGAGAGTGGCCACCCTTCACTAGACTCCAATTGATTGTGAGCGAAGGGTGGTTCTCATCAAGAAGTTTTCTCCGATATTGAAAGTCGTTGTAGTTGAAGTTGAAGTATTTATTCAGAAGGTCTGTAGTAGGTTGCCAGTTCGTAATGCCTTGTTTGATATTTCGCCGGTGTGTAGGTAGTGTGGGCGCGAGGTGAAGTCGTGGTTTGTGTGTCCGAAGTGTGAAGTGCCGCGACAGATTCGATGATAATGATGATCGCGTATACTATGCGTAGTTTGGTTGACTCGAAGGTAATGAAAAGCGCGAGTACTTGTAGATGAGCGGTTACTGTCCGCCTGGGAATGATAAAATATGTGTAGAATGTACTTCTTTTTATATGGTATGTAGTTATGCAGTAGTTATGAGTGGGGTGAGAAATAAGTGTGTCAATTCGTATCGATCAGAAGAAATGATATTAGTCATCGTTTGACTGTGCATAAAATGCCGAATTTAGTTGGAAATCAATTGCAGCTGGCTCGTGTATATTCGAGCATGTTTGTGATTTCGATTCTATAGAAATTACTTTTTTGTTGTGGGTATGTTGGACCGAGTCTCCAACAAAACCACCTCCCCCTTACTTTCGAAGAATCCTTAATAGCTAAGTATTCTCATTAAAATAATTTTCATTGGAAAGCGTTGGTAAATGATACAAAAGCGTATAAATTAATTTGATTACTATTACATTATACGCATTGATAAATTATACAAAATGTAAATTGATATTGGTAAATTATACAAAACTCCGTTTAATTCGTTGGGAGTGGGGTCCATCGAAAATGCATCCTTAATTTCACTTTACCGGCCTAACAACTGACGAGAAGGTAAAGTGTTGGAAACCCGCTAAAGAAAACATTCAGATTAAGACGGATATATTTATTTATTTATTTAGTAGGTACTTTATTCATTTTTTTAATACATATAGCCACATTATTACCAATGTTATAAAGTAACTCGGAAAAATTAAAACGCAAATTTAGCAAATGGTCAGTGCCCACCTAACTAGGACTGTAATGTCCTGTATCTAGGCGGGTCAGAGTAAACAATTAAAATTAGCGATTTAATTTATAAAGAACTAAATCGACTAATGTTTTATTTTTAGAAATAGTCAATGTACCTAATTAAAATTTAATATATAATATAATATAATAATCTGTATAAATATTACAATGTACCTATATACCTAATCATATTTATGTAATAATATGGGAAGTACATAGATACCTAAATTCGATTATAATAAATAATAAATATATTATGGTATAAGAATACAATTATATAAATAAGATTATAAAAATATTGGGAAAAATAAGAAATACCATATGATATATTAATATTATATGCATAATACTTTATAGATATGTATATATATGTATAATATATGCATTATATGCATATGCAATATATGCATTATATGCATAATACTTTATGTATATATATACGTTTTGACACCCCCCCCCCCCCTCTCATATCTTACCCCCAGAAACGATAAGGACCATTTCCAAACTGAAGTCTCTCTGTGCAACCGTGGATCTGTCTGTCTGACTGTGTGTGTGTGTGTGAGAGAGAGAGATAGTGAGAGTTCGATTAGTTCCGAGTTCGAGGTCGCCTGCGCGATCCTCTCCCTTACGAAGCGGTGAAACGGTGTGTACCGAATCTATCGCGGACCACGGCATCCTTTGCCCGGATATTCACCCGGAATCGGGTAGCCGATGGTCGTTTCAAGAGCAGTCGCCGTAAGGTCCGCAACCACCCCCGCTGTATAAGAAACAGTACTGCTTCCAGACTCCCCCGACTGTTAGTCAGAATGCACAATCGATTGGCGTACGCCGCACGGCGCGCAGACCGTCCAGGAGCGCCAGAAGGTTGATTCCTAGGGGATATAGCCCGAAGGCCAGAGTCCTACCCGGGTTCGCAATTCATGCGTGGAGGCCGCCGGATGGGTGTGATCCGTGAGTGTGACCAACCCTGAACGAAAGGTCTTTGTAGCCACCTCAGCAAGGGCCTATTAGCTCCCACCAATATATAACGGTGGCTTATAAAAGTACAACAAAAGGCAACTTTTACCTCAGTTGCAGGAAAAATAGATCCGATGATTGCATTAATACGGAGATAACCCGCCGCGATTTATCACAACAGAAAAACCATGAAATAGTGGTGTTGGAATCGTAGAGGTTACATGATATACGTGTTTAAGTTACTTCGGAACGTGTTAGACTTAAAATCTCTCAAAATGTCTACCATGCCCTTGCAAAAAGTCTAATTTCATACGGTATTCTAGGTTGGGGAGGGTCTACACGTATTGTTCTAAATCCGCTTATGACAGCGCAGAAGGCGCTTCTTCGGGTTATTGCCTAGAAACCCCGAATGTGCCCCTCAAACGACTCGTTTGCAGAGCTAAAGATATTAGACATCAGGCAGATATATGCAAAAACAGTCTTTTTTAACTACCTAAAAAGTAAAGATATTCACGTTAAAGCTGAGCATAAAATTTCAACGAGGAGCGCCACAACCTGTAAACACATTGTACATAAAACCCGAACATCCTTCGCCCAAAGACACTTTGGCTTTATAGGAGCAAAAATGTATAACCATCTAAAATAATCTATAAAAACATGCCAACACACTAAGTCAATCCAATTAAAATCTAAAATTATACTACATTTACTTCAACTTGGTAGAAATGAGGTGGAGGGGGGAATAAGTCATATTTTTAAGTAAAGGTCTGCATTATTATTATTCTCATACATTGCACTAAGCTTTATATTTTAATACTATTTATTTATTTATTCTACAAACTTCATATTACGACAGTTTGAATTAATATTCATTTCCATGACCATGCTATATCAATATTTTAAATAAAACTATAAGTTTAATTAGAATTCGCTTATCTATTTTATATTTTATCATATTTTGTATTTTTCATTTTAATATTATGTGCACATAAATAAACCTTTGCCATACATAGAGTTTTCCTTGGTACGGGCTATGGCCTAGTTAGGCAGATTCTGCAACGAATACGATGGTAAATTTATGTTTTTGAATGAATAAAGTTATTATTATTATAGAGCACGGCGATATTGCAAGAAATTCCAATAAATTACATTACATTACATTACATTTTCGTCGTGTCCAATTGACGGGTAAAGACCGCTCTTGGGCGTGTCAAAATAATTGGGTTATGTAGTAAGTTTCGTTACTACTCATTACTGAACATACATGGGTAGTCAAGAATTAACTACTAGATTGTCAAACTATAAATATAAATAATCAAAATAGAAGCCTAATATTTGAAGTAGTTAGTAATTCGAAAAGAAACGTAGTAAAATTATTTATCGTAATATTCAAATTGTCAGTAAAATGTTAAATAATCAAATTAAATCTACGTTATGCATTTTAAACTAAAAGTACAGATATAAGACCATATAAAATAATCAGACAATAAGGCTCTACTTTTTTAAGTAATTTAAATGGGCACAAAATTTGATAAATCATGGCCCTCAAATTCGGCCAGATTATAGAAAGGGTGGCCTATCAGCATCTCCTTGATGTTTTTTTTATTAATTTTATGTCCTCCAGGTGTTTAAATTTTGTAGGGAGTAGATTATAGAATGTAATGCTAAGGTACAAGTAGCTTTTCTGTACTTTTGCCAGTCGTATTCGGGGTACGCATAAAAGGGAGCTACCGCGGGTATGTTGCGAGCTGCTATGGCCTAATTAGGCAGATTATGCCTAATACAATTGTAAATTTATGTTTTTGAATGAATAAAATTATTGGTGTTATTATTATTATGTTTTTAAGTTTCTACGCATTATTGGTATCGTGAAATCAAGACATGTGAATGGTCTGCTTTATCCGATTTATCAGATACCCGTGCGTGGGCGGTCTTAGCTCCGCCGAGTGGATGGGAGTAGTTAGGTGAGCGAAATGAAACGTTGTGCCATTTCTGCGCTCAAATGAGTTACGTGGTGTTATCTTAGCAAACACACTTTGCACTTATTGTAGGCGGCAATCGAGCGACGGGTATATCCAACCTGGCGCACATCTCGCTCGTTCTGTTAACACTGGCTCACCAGAGTTGCGACACTATAAAAATATTCAGTCTTAGCAGGAAATGGTTTTCATGGAAGCCTATTCAGACTGGCAAAAGTACAAAAAGGCTTCTTGTACCTTAGCATTAAATTCTATAATCTACTCCCTACAAAATTTAAACAGCTGGAGGACATAAAATTCACAAAAACATCAAGGAGATGCGGATAGGCCACCCTTTCTATAATTTGGCCGAATTTGAGGGCCATGATTTTTCAAATATTGTGCCCATTTAAATTACTTAAAAAGTAGAGCCTTAATGTCTCATTATTTTATATGGTCTTATATCTGTACTTTTAGTTTAAAATGCATAACGTAGATTTAATTTCATTATTTAACATTTTACTGACAATTTCAATATTACGATGAATAATTTTACTACGTATCTTTTCGAATTACTAACTACTTCAAATATTAGGCTTCTATTTTGATTATTTATATTTATAGTTTGACAATCTAGTAGTTAATTCTTGACTACCGATGTATGTTTAGTAAAGAGTAGTAACGGCACTTACTACCTAACCCAATTATTTTGACACGTCCAAGAGCGGTCTTTAGCCGTCAATTGGACACGACGAAAATGTAAATGTAAATGTAAACGCTTCAACCGATTTAGAAGTGTGTCGTATTGTTAGATTCGTTTGGTCCTCCTGAGTACCATAGGGTACGTGCTGCGACCCCTTGCTCTCATATGAGAAAGCAGCGTCTTTAATATAAATCGCCGTTACGCGGTGCGTGTTGATATTCATCATTTGACAGTTTAGTTTTTTTCGTTCTTACTCTTCGCGGCCGACAGAATATAGGCCTAGCTAATATGATGGAATATTAATTTAGCAAAATATATTATACAAAGTGTTTAATTATTACACTCCATAAAATATTACCCAGTTTTAAATAACCGTTTTTGGTTCTTACGAAGTTATTCCGATCCATCATTTTGAAACAACATATAACTACGCAATTGTACTCGGAAAAAATCCGGTATGTATTAATGATGAAACCCTGCTTTTTTATTCCCCTATAACTTTTAAACGCTTGAACCGATTTAGAAAACCACTTTTTTTTAAATTCCACGATAACTTCTGAACGTTTGAACCTATTTAGAAGTGTGTTATATCGTTAGAATCGTTATGCCATCGTTAGTGCCATAGGGTACCTAGAATGTCCAAATGTCAAAAAATATTTGCCTAAATGTCCAAACGTCAACGAATTAACAAAAATATATCGTGTTTAGTGTCAAATGTAAGGACTGATTGAGTACAATCCGGAAATATACATTTATCTATATGGATAAGTAAATAAATCACAAATATTTCTTAAAAACTATAATAAAAATAATTACGAGTAATTACAAGTAACGTATTACAAATGATTCCAGAAGCTTCATCTTGCGGTGTCAACTACAACGGGCGAGCCCGTCACCACAGGACGTTTTAACGATTAGTCGTTCTATCGCCCTGCAGTGAACGTAGAGACTTTGGACAGTACATTCTACGTCCAGCTACGTCACAACCCGTGAGAGTCCAACGCCTTACCGCGAGTAAGCCAGGAGTAAACCCGGCGGGCTCGAGAACTCGCGCCCTCACTTCCAATTGTGACCAGATTTCTCCGGTCTCTCGATTGGTTCCGAGTTCGAGGTCGCTTGCGCGGTCCTCTCCCTTATGAAGCGGTGAAACGGAGTGCACCGAATCTTCGCGGACCAAGGCGTCCTTTGCCCGCCTCTTACCCGGGATCGGATGGCCAATGGTCAATTCCAAAGCAGTCGCCATAAGGTACGCAACCACCCCCGCTCTATAGGAAACAATACAGTTCCCAGACTCCCCCGACTGTTAGTCGGAAAGCACAACCGATTGGAGCAAACCCCGCACGGTGCGCAGACCGTCCAGGGGCGCCAGAGGTTTGATTCCCAGGGGAGACTGGTTGACCCAGTGTCCTACCCAGGCCTCGCACCCCATGCGAGGAGGCCGTCGGATGGGTGTTGACCCGTGAGTGTGACCGACCCTGTACACATGGGTCATCGTGGCCAACTCATCATGGGCCCGTTAGCCCCCTGATTCCAGAAGCTAACGGAAAATCGGGTACCTCAATGAAATATATATTTTTGAATAGCTTAGACCTTCAGGATAATGTTTGATTATGGGCAAAAACGCCCAATATATGGAAGGGGGTCAAATCGCTCTCATCAATTTTGTTTACACTAATAAATACTAAATTATATCAAGCGACCAGAAATGGTACTAATGTAAAAAGATAGTTCGAAAGAGTACATATAAATGAGTATAGAGGGCGTTAAATTTTATATAATTATTTGAGGTTCCAATCAAATGTCATTAAGAAATAGAAATATTTAGAAATATTTTTATTGTCCGAAATTGTGGTGGTACATTTATGGTGATAATGCGTAAAACTATGTATCTCACAATTACCTGTTATTAAAACAGATTGACAAATTTACTTATCTGCTAAATTGACTTATCTGCTAATTATAATATCTTATTAAAAAATGTAATTATTTCACTGGTTTAACATGAAAAAATCTAAACAGACCGGATAAGTAGAACTAACAGTAGAAGACAATTAGAAAAAATAATTCACCAATAATATAAAAAATAAAGAAAAAATCAAAATCAAGGAATAATCGAAATTCCGCCTATAAATACGAAATGTATATAATTTAAAATGTAACAGTAGAAAACAATTAATAAAAAATAATTCACTAATAATATAAAAAATAATGAAAAAAAAACAAGATCAAGGAATAATCAAAAATCCGCCTATAACTACGAAATGTATATAATTGAAAATTTGTAATCTTCCTAATTGAATTATTGTAAAAACAAAATGAAAAATGCATGCCTACAATATAATATTATGAGAAATATTCGTTTAATGTGTGAAATCACTTTATTATCTTATGAAATCGTTTCATTATCTTATTCGATTAATAAGATAATGAAAGATGCATTGCATCAATGTATGTTGCATTTGTTGTTATGTTCAATACTTTACTTATCCTCTCTACCTTGTTATATATACAATAGTTCACTTTCTCTAACGGCAGTCTTGTTTTTAATTCTTTTTAATATATTTACTTGTTGCCTAGTCTCGTCAGATCGTGAAGTCCAGGATTCCGTCTGACGGGATGTCTAGGATCCCGTCAGACGGATTCCGCAATTTCTAAAAGTAGCCAGACCTCAATTCAAATAATTACTATGATATTATCAATTTGTATTACAAGTTTTGAATGTGTAAATATATGGGCGGCGTATCCGTATGACACATAGAACTGAAATAAAATGACAAGTCGGATTCGTCAAAATACGCCATTCGTCGTTGCTACGCCAAAATATGCGCGTGACATGTTTCAGTCGTCAAATGTTCCCAAAAGGTTAAAGCATTTGAAATTATTAGAAATAGGATAAAAACGATTTTACTGCGTAAAGTTTGTAGCACCCGACGCCTCGGCTACATTGCACGCGCCGTTGTCCAGGGTAGACTAAAGCGCTCTCAACCGTCATCTGCGGGTAGGCGTTAAACTGCTGCTACTACTTTGAAGATTGTAACGGTGGCGGAGCGGTGGATTCGACCCGCGCGTATTTTAAAAATCCGCCGTGCACACAGCACTCACCGTATCTTGCGTTACGTCCTTGCGCTCGGCGATAGGCATTGAGAACATTTTAAAAAGATGGTTTCACGTAGAAGAGAGTTTGTTACTGTCGCCTTTACTGAAGTTTTGGGGTTCTTATTTCAATGGCTTTCTAGATCATGCGCGGAAAGTAGAATTGTTCATTGGATAGCACAATGGGATTTTGAAACTGCAGCCAGTGGTCCAAATGTGTTAGCAGATCGCCGATTTTCTCGCTGAAAATTTTAACAGCTTGACATGTTCTATCATTCGACTGGATATGGGCAGTTTAGTTTGTCCAAGTTAGGCTAAATTACATCCGCATTTGATAATAAGATCCCAGAGCAAATGAAAAGCCTTGGAGAGGACCAATTTAAAAATATAATTATACATAATTTGGTAAGAAACCCAATTTATGGTATAAGGGAGTTTGAAAATTCTGACTTTATTTTCCATGTTGATGATTAATGAAATGCGCAAAGTTTTAAACATAATGGTATTATGATAGCTAACATTCTAATTTTCATATAATTTATTATACATCTATTCATTTTTTTTTTAAAAAATACGAAGGCATATTGCTGGATTGACAATAAAATATATATTTTTTGATTAATCTACATAGAATTTGCATTTCTATTTTAATATTATTCTCCCTGGCTCTTAAATCACATTAGTATATTTTGATTATTTCTATGTAGGTAATATTGAATATAATATTACAGCCATGACAACTATCACGATAGTTATGTTTTTAATAATGAAATTTTTTGCATTTAATTTTGTGACGCATCCAAGTGTCGGAATGCCTATCTACTGGAGTAGTTGATTGTATTGTATTGTATTCTACACATGCTCGGGGTTTACAGTGGTATTACCTACTATACAGTCCTCAGAGATCGAGCTATATTTTGAGTCGGCTTGAAGATCGTTTTTATATCGAATTTGATTAGCGAATTACTCATTCGATCTGTCACTTGACATATGACATGACATCAGGGCCCTTGACATATGATAAGAATGCTCGCGGTCTGCTCGGTTTGTGAGCTATGTCTGTATTGCCGCCCCACCGTAGTTATAATCTGCGCAGTAACAGCAGCAGTTTGCCGCCTACTCGCAGGTGACGATTGGCAGCACTTCAGTCTACCATAAACAACGGCGGTTGCAACATCACCGAAACGTCGGGTTCTTCACGCGGTAATTCGTTTTTACACGACTGTCCAACAAAAAGGAGTGTAATAGGAATGTTCAGGGTTTATCTATGTAAGTATGTTTTCAGTTTATTTAATTCACCATAACTATTAAACGCTTAAACCGATTTAAAAGTATGTGGTATTGTTAGAATCGTTATGTCATCCCAAGTGTCATAGGGTACCTTAACTGACCAAATAACAGGTAAATAGTCGATCCTTTGTTAAAGAGGTACGTGAAAAGCTGATTATCAGTTCGGATTGAATTAGCATGCACTCACAAGCACAATCGCACTACAGATACACACACCCACACACCCTTACATACACCCTCACACACATACAAACACACACACATGCAAACATACACGCTCTCCATCACTCAAACACACACCAACACCCATACACTCGCACATAGCGATTTCAACTGTTAGTTTTAAATTCTTTTTAGTTTTCTTTGTATTGTATTATTTAGCATATTTTGTAATCCTTATATAGCAAATAATTTAAAACATCATTGGCTTTACTATTGTTATATATTATGCTTATATGTTATTTGTTATGCTGAATAAAATAAAATAAAATAAAATAAATAGTTGTCTAAATGTCCTAATCTCCTAATGTCAATAAATTTACATAAATATATCGTGTTTCGTGACAAATGAAAGGTGCAAGCCGAATTAGAGACACTTCCTCTTATCCTATAAAATTGAAATTTTTCACGTTGGTTCAGTTCCGATGACAATGCATTTTTGTTTCTACTCTTTATTGCGAAATTTCACAATGAACGGGTTTATTGTCATATGACAATATCTTACAACCAACCCTACTATGAAGTGTTTATATGTACGTGTGCGTGTAACATGTGTGTCTTGTTATTGCATTTCATCGACGGAGTTGAAAATGCAATTCCGTTAATTTGATCCCAACGGAAAATGGTGACCCAGCCGGGAATCGAACCCGGGACCTTACAATGTAAGATCAGGCAACCTAGCCGTTATGCCACTGGGCCGTGTGGCGTAGTGGCTAGGCATTTTGGCATTTTTATGGTAAGCATGACTTGATTTTGCACCCAGGATTGTCTACCGACGAAGGGACTCCTCAACGGTTAACAGCACAGACACAAAATTTTGGATACGCATTTGGACTTCATTGGCTTCGAATACGTGAACGTAGAAACATGCATATTCTTCTCCTTCTTTATAACATCCTCAACAATCCTACCGCTCCCTCCTACCTAACCAAAAAATTCAATCACTTAGGAAGTCATGGTCTTTCACTCCGTTCCAGTCAGGATATTTACATTTAATATTTACGCGGCGACAGGCGAGGGTTGAAAACCCCGCCCACCAACCGGGCAGTTCTAACGACGTGGGTCGTTTTATCTGCCCAGGATGTCATGCAACGACAACCTCACGCGTGCCGGAAGGGTAGCGCGTGAGGGGTGAGCGAACGGAGACCTTAGGAAGGATTCTCCGGGCTTCAGCCCCAGCCGGCACCCCGTAAACCGTTTATTTATACTTCAAAATGTTTACAATTATTACTTAATTACTAAACTAAACTAGGCGACTAAGCGGTAACATATTTTATTATTTATTTAGTATAATATATTATTTTTTATTTCAATGATGAGGCGGTGGAAGGTATGCTCCATGCGGCGTGTCGAAAAAAATAAAATAAATAAAAACGGGCAGCAAACGGCAGGGGCGCCATCGGAGACGTCGACGACCGGGATCCTGTGAAAGGGCACGCACCCACAGGGGCGATTCAGTCCAGTCAGTATAGTAAAATTGCGATTCCCACTCATAAGTCTTCTATTTTTACTTATTCCTTCACCGTTCATGCAGCTAGACTATGGAACCAGCTCCCGCCAGACATCAGAAACGCACCAACGGTTTCTACCTTTCAAGTGTCTCTGAAAAAGCATTTCATGTCCCTAAATTCCTAGTTATCCTATAGGTCTCATCCCATCCTCTCCTATCCTTCGCTCCATGCGAATTATTCCAAATCCTAATTTTATTTCAAAAATGGCGTTTTTGTTACTTGGTTAATTTTTGTTACCTATGTAATAAGTTTTTCTTCTTTTTTTGTTAATTTTTAATTTATCTTTTGGCACCTAAATTTTTACACTTCCACGAAGGTTGGCTGTAAGAGATTGTATTTTAGGCAATAAGTCCGCCTTTTGTATGTTTTTGGTTAATGTGCAATAAAGAATCTCTATCTATCTATCTATCTATCTATCTATCAATTATGATAGCACGTTCTAAGTTTCGCCATGACATGGCTGCTGCACCCAGGGTTGGTTCGGGAAAAAGCATTTTAGTTAAAGCTTGTATAAATACAAGCTGGTAAACCAATGGTAAACCATTGAATTACTTGTTTTCCTGTTTATAATGTCAAATAACAGCGATAATTTACGATTTCTTCTTATTATTCTTTACTAGCTGACCCGTGCCCACTTCGTTGGGCGGTAAAACTTTTTACTTGTGATGAAATAATGAGTGTGGTTTGGTTAGTACCTACTGTGTGCTATGATTTATTTCCTGACTGCCAAAAGGAGGGTTATATTTTTACTGCATATGTATGTATGTATTTGCATGCCAATTTGACTATATTACCGTTATTTGTGAGTGTCTTCTTGTGAGTGTCTTATTTGTGAGTGTCTTATCCTTTAACCATTTATGCGGTAAAAGTGAAATTATATGCAGTAAAATAGAAAAGTCTTTTTGAGACTATAAATTTACTTATTTTGATATGAATTCATAATTGTTGATAATTTGACCAATAAACATGACCTAACGATTTAAATTATTTTTTTAATATAAAAAAACTACTTATTGTGACTTAAATATAAAATTTAGACATATGCTGTCGCTGACTTTTTTGTAGGCATTATCAAGCTCTACAACTTTTCTCTAGAACTTGATCGTTAGTTAGAAACGTTTTCGTTCGACCGTTTTTTCCGACTTACTTTGCAAATCCGACTACCACGAGAAAGTCTTTACATTTTTCGGATTAATATATAGCCTATGACACTCACAAATAACGTGGCTTTATATTGGTAAAAGTATTTATGAAATTGGTTCGGTAAATCCAGAGATTACTTCCTTCAACGTCACAAACTTTACCTCTTTATTATATTAGTATAGATAATAATACTTTGGTGATATAATTCTATCGCATATGAGTATCCGATACCCTTCAATCACAGCAGGCCCAAGCGTATCATCTTACAATCACGCGGGCGTAGACACCAAATTAATATTGGGATATTCTCGCGAATTAGCTCTTATAAATATACTTAATAATAGATTATCTGTGATATAAGCGGTTAACACGAAAAGATGACGTCAGCGCCAGCCAAAGACTGTAACAGTATAACTATCCTCCCTACCAGGGACGAAATTGTATTGCCTTCATTCATGGGCCCTTGCTGAGTTGGCCACGAAGACCCATTCTGTTCAGGGTTGGTCACACTCACGGGTCAACACCCATCTGACGGCCTACACGCATGAAGTGCGAGCCTGAGTAGGACTCTGGCCTTGGCCAGTTTCCCCTGGGAATCAAACTTCTGGCGCTCCTGGACGGTCTGCGCACCGTGCGGCGTAAGCCAATCGACTGTGCACTCTGACTAACAGTCGGGGGAGTCTGGAAGCAGTACTGTTTCCTATAGAGCGGGGGTGGTTGCGGACCTTAAGGCGACTGCTCTTGAAACGACCATCGGCTACCCGGCAAACAACAGCCCAACAAAGGACGCTGTGGTCCGCGATAGATTCGGTATACACCGTTTCACTGCTTCGTAAGGGAGAGGACCGCGCAAGCGACCTCGAACTCGTAACCAATCGAGATACCGGAGTAATCTGGTCACAATTACAATTGGAAGTAAGGGTGTGAGTGTCGGCCCGCCAGGTAACATTCCTGGCTATCTCGCGGTTAAGGCGTTGGCCTCTTACGGGCTTGTGACGTAAGAGGCCAACGCCTTAACCGTGGTGGACTGTTTTGTCCCCAAGTCTTCTACGCTCACTCCAGGGAGATAAAACGACTAATCGTTCAAACTTCCTGAGGTGACGGGCTCGCCCGCTGTAGTCGACAACCCAAGTTTCCTTCATGGTCCACTGCAGTCATGTTGTGAACACTTCCAAAAACTAGGGATATTGACCGTATATGCTATTTTTGCTCAAGAAGCTCTTTGCGAACTCTATTGCAATAAGAGCTCGGCCATATCCCTCGAGGAAGTACATCGGCATGACACCAGGAATAAAACCCAGTATCTCCAACCGTTCGTAGCACGTACTAAAGTGGTTGCCAATACGCCAAAGAAGAAATGTTCATATACTTGCTCTCCTATATCGTGTACTCTCCCAATCAACACCATCCTATCTCCACGAGCTTTTTGAACCACTAAGTTCCCACGGTCACGTACTTCGGTCAGCCTCTGACAGTTTATTAAAAGTTCCGAGTCATAATAGTGATTTCTATTCCCATTCTTTCTGTGTCCATGGTGCAAGACTCTGGAACGATCTCCCAGCAGACATACGAAACTCGCCTTCTTTACCATCGTTTATGACTCACCTTAAGGATTACTACCTTTCTAAGAAGTAACCAGTTCTTCCCTATCTCTCCTGTTCCTCCCAATTTCCTCTCCTCGGGCATTATTAGTTTTAAATTCTTCCACTTGTCTGTATGTTATGCAGACGGTCTGGTATGTTATGTAATAATCTTTATTTTCACAATGCGCGCATGTACCACTGGGTTTAGGTTAGTTGTAAGACATTGCCATGTGGCAATAAATTCGCCTTTTTGTATACGAATTAAGTGCAAATAAAGAGTTTATCATTATTATTATTATTATTACTGCCAAGTTCCAGGCGACTATGTAGTCGATACTTAGGCCTCAAACTTTTTAATGAAATGAAAAATACCTTTATTGTACTAACAAACAAAATTACATGGGTAAAGAAAACTTAAATTCTATTTTAACTTAGTACAAACGGCGTGCTTATCGTTTCACGATTTCTTACAGCCAACCGTGTAATATTAAATAAAAGTATCAATACAGCTCACATACATAAACATATACACATAAATATACATATACATACATCCAAATATACATACATACATAAAAAAATATAATTTATAATATAATATATGTATATTATAATAATAAATACATAGAAACTACAGATAAATAATAATAAAAATAACTGCTTATATAAAATGATAGACATTACAAAGTTCTTATGCTTCTATCCAGTCAACAACCCAACGAAAGGGGGAAGGGGGGAGGGGATAGAGGGAGGGTTGGTTCTTAGTTGATATTTTGAGGGAGAAAATGTTTTTTCAGTAACGCCTTGAAACAGGGCAAGGATGTTGCATGACGAATAGCATGCGGAAGCTGGTTCCAAAGTCGAGCAGAATGGACGCTAAATGAGTTAGTGAAAAAAGAAGACTGATGTAGTGGAATTGCTATGGTGTTGTCCTGGCTTGACCTGAGTGGAACACCATGACTTCCTAACGGGAGAAAGAGGTCTTTAAGGTAAGGAGGTGCTATGGGACTATTTAGGACTTTATAAAGGAGTGAGAGGGCATGCAGATTTCTGCGCTCACGAATTCGAAGCCAATGAAGTCCATCGCGATATTCGCTTACGTGATCAAATTTACGCAAGTCGAATATATATCGTATGCAGATATTTTGTAGCCGTTCGAATTTATCCAGTATCTTCTCTTTAATATCTATAGTACCGACATCAGCATAGTCTAGAATTGGAAGTAGCAGTGTTCTTACTATAGTTTGCTTAGTTGCTGCTGGAAGGAATCTCTGCCTTTAATCAATTGCCTGAAAGATTAAAAGCGATTAAAAACATCGATATTTTCAATAGATCCATCCGAGTCTATCTGCTTAAATCAACATGTATGCTCACAACGACTTCTTTAAATATTTTGAAAATACATTGCTTCGTATCTACCTATTTAATCTAATACATATTATTTACTGTTAATTGTTTTGTTGTAAACTGTTATGATATAGTCTTTGTTTTTGTAAATTGGTAAGTTTAAAGTTATATATTGTACATCATTTCTTGGCTAAATTGAGTAACTAGTTTAAGATTAATTATAGTCATTCCTACACAATGGTTATGGTTGTATTGGAAATAAACACTTTTATCTTTATCTTATCTCATTAGATGGTGGTTAACGGTTTCGTGCAGCTTGGGCCACAATATCCATTTTGTTCTCAGATCGGCCCAACTCACGATTCCTATTCAGAAGCCTCTTCGAGTGGAAGGCTACCCCGGGTAAGACTCCCGTGTCTCAGGCCTCAGAGCTGGTGAACCGGTTTCTCCCGGCGGGATTGCATCCCGGCGCCACTGGACGGCCTGCGCACCGGTCGTCGAAGCCAATCGGTTGTGCATTCTGACTAATTGCTGAAGGGGTCTGGAGACTATGGAAATACACTGTTTCCTAAGCAGCGAGGGTGGATGTTGACCTGTTGTCATGCCACTTTTGAAATGACCTTGCGCCACTCGATCCCGTGTGGCTTTAAAGGCAAAGAACGCCTAGGACCGCCATAAATTCAAACTGAATTACCGCTGTAATACAAGAGTAGACTGCGCCATGCGTAAGCGACTTCGGACCCGTAACCAGTCGGGAGGACGGATGTATCCTGAAGGTTAATTCCAGACTGAGATATCCTGCCAAAACTGGTAGTTAGGGGGTGAGGCTGCCCGACAGGTACCTTTCCCGGTGCCTCGCCGTAAGGCGTTGGTTTTTACTGGCGCTGGCTAGATAGACAGTAGATTGTCTTGTCCTCAAGTCTTCTACGCTCATCCCACGGCTGAAAGAACGATCTATATATTGATGCAAACAATATTCTTAGTGAAAGACAATTTGGATATAGACGAAACAAGTCCACTACTAAAGCTATCGAGCATTTCATATCTTATGTAAATGATAAACTAATGGACAAGTACCACACCCTAGGTATTTTTTGCGATTTGAGTAAGGTATTTGTTGCGTTAGGCATGATATTTTACTAAACAAACTAAATCATTATGGAGTCAGGGGGGCAGTCCCCCCTGAAATGGTTTGATTCATATTTAAAAAATAGGACGCAAATCGTGGAAATTACACACTGTCAAAATCAAAACATTACGAAACACTGTTCGATCCCTTTAACTAATAAACTTGGAGTCCCGCAGGGTTCCATTTTGGGCCCTATTCTATTTTTAGTAGGTACATGTAAATGATTTACCAATGCATTTCAATGATTGAAATGTAACGATGTTTGCCGACGACACTAGTTTAATTGTTGCCGGTAAAGATATGGAAGAATTATTGATTAACGTTAAAATTAATATAGGTATGCAAACTTAATAGTTGGTTTGAGAGCAACAACCTTACACTAAATGCATCCAAAAGTAACTTCATACACTCTACAAATCACCGAAATCGGAGTAAAGGTTTGCCAATAATACTTAAATTAAATAACACTGCCATTCCTCAAACTCCTTGTACTATATTTTAAGATGTTCATGTCGACGAACTTTTAAAATGGAACTGCCACTGTGAAAACCTCGAAAGTAGATTAAGTCGGGCATGTTATGCTTTGAGTATTGTAAGAAGGTCGTTGGATGAATTGAAAACAAGAAATGTTTATTTCAGCTATATTGAAGCTATCATAAGTTATGCCATTACAATCTGGTGAAATTTTTATGCTTGTCATAGGGAACCCATATTTATACTCCAAAAGAGAGCAGTGCGAATAATTGCAAAGGTGAAAAGGGAAGAGTCGTGTCGACACATTTTTAAAAGAGTAAGAATCCTCACTTTAACCTCACTCTATCTCTTTAAGTTACTGACTGATTTTTTTAGGAATAAAGAAATACATTATAAAAAGTTTTCAGATACACATACTAAAAATACGAGAAATATTGTACGAAAATAAATACGGATTTGAAAAGTAAGTTGGAGAAAAAACGGTCGAACGAAAACGTTTCTAACTAACGCTGCCTTAACGATGAGAGATATATGATTAAGTTCTAGAGAAAAGTTGTAGAGATTGATAATGTCCACAAAAAAGTCAGCCCCAGCATAAGTCTAACTTTTATAGGTTAGGTCATGTTTATTGGTCATATTATCAACAATTATGAATTCTCATCAAAATAAGTAAATTTATCGTCTCAAGTGTTTAAAACAAAAGACTTTTCCCTTTTACTGCATATAATTTCCCTTTTACTGCATACATGGTTAGAGATAAGACACTCACAAAAAGGACACTCACAAGAAGGCACTCACAAATAATGGTAATATAGTCAAATTGGCATGCAAATACATCCATACATATGCAGTAAAAATATAACCCTTCTTTTGGCAGTAAGGAAATAAATCATAGCACTCAGTACTAACCGAACCACACTCATAATTTCATCACAAGTAAAAAGTTTTACCGCCCAACGAAGTGGGCACGGGTCAGCTAGTTAAAAATACAATAGTTCACTATCTATAACGGTAGTCTTGTTTTTATTCTTTTTAATAGAATATATTTTACGTGTTTTGTTTTTTTGTTTACTCTAATACCAGCTAAATACTTTCAATTCCACGAAGGTTAGCTGTAAGATATTGTAATTAAAGCAATAAGTCCGCCGTTTGTATGTTTTGTATAATGTGCAACTATGAATTTCTATCTATGTAATCATTCGCCTCCTCTTACTTCTTGAGATAAAGCTGAAACTTAAACATTCAAACATTGTAACATGGCATGTACGTACAAGGTGTGTATTGACTCACCCTTGACGATTACTCATTATTAAATTCGCGAATTAGTCCAATCTAGTCACGAGGAACGCAACGCCTGCCAAGTATATCGCTAATGCTAAATCTCCAAGGCGTGTCAGTCATATTAAACTTCATTATATACACCGGCTCATTCAATGCGTGCGCCAAATATTCTCCCTCATCCTTATATGTGGATATAACTCAATAGATACGTTTAAGAATTAAAGTATTTGAAAGTTTTCGCTTTTGGAAAGTTTTGCCCCTCACGACGGATCCTTCCTCGCGTAATTAAACGACTTTCACGAACAAATATCTCGAGGAAAACTCCGTTTCGCTGATCCGCGTGTCAATATTGTGTAATACACGTTAAGTCGGTCCTACTTGCATTCAAAAGGACGCGTAGACTTAAGCTCACACTTCTGGCGAAACGCCAAACACATACATTGCCGCCCACTCGCTGATAAACTGCAGGAATATTCAAAATATGACCATAATCATTGCCATAATAAGTTATAATTATAAATAGGATAGAAAACGAATTTACCGCGTGAAATTTGTAGCACCCGACGTTTCGGTGACGTTGCAGCCGCCGTTGTCTAGGGTAGACTGAAGAGCTGTCAATCCGTTGTTTTGCGGGTAGGCCGCATACCGCTGCCGCCACTGCGTAGGTTATAACGGTGGTGGGGGCCGGGCTCGGAGCGCGGGAATTTTGAAAATCCGTCTTGCACACAACATTCACTGTATCCTGTTTTATTGTATATATTGTACACCACTGGATATATTGTACAGTGGTGTACAATATATACAGGGAGCTAATGGGCCCATGATGAGGTGGCCACGATGACCCATGTGTTCAGGGTCGGTCACACTCGGTCACAACACCCATCCGATGGCCTCCACGCATGGGGTGCGAGCCTGGCTAAGACACTGGGTCAACCAGTCTCCCCTAGGAATCAATCCTCTGGCGCTCCTGGACGGTCTGCGCACCGAGCGGCGCAAGCCAATCGACTGTGCTCTCCGACTAACAATCGGGGGAGTCTGGGAACTGTATTGTTTCCTATAGAGCGGGGGTAGTTGTCTACCTTACGGCGACTGCTCTTGAAATGACCATTGGCCATCCGGTCCCGGTTCAGAGTCGGGCAAAGGACGCCTTGGTCCGCGATAGATTCGGTGCACTCCGTTTCACCGCTTCGTAAGGGAGAGGACCGCGCAAGCGACCTCGAACTCGGAACCAATCGAGAGACCGGAGAAATCTGGTCACAATTGGAAGTGAGGGCGCGAGTATCTCGAGCCCGCCGGGTTTATTTCAAATTATTTCAAATTTCAAATTATTTATTGAGTTAAAATTATGGGTACATTCAATATACAAAAGTCTTAACCTAACTAGGCTGCCGCCTGTTCCAAGGTAGACAATTTATTTTAGTTATCCTAAGAAATCTATAATATTATATATATATATAAATAATCAAAATCATACTTAATGTAACAGAAATATCTTAATTACCTAATAAAAATTCGTAAGAAAATGTCATGAAAATTGTCAATATTATTTTATTTTAAAACATGATAAAAATAAATATATATTTATATATGTATTAAATAATATGTATTAATAATATACAAAATAAATTCACAAAAATTTAAATAAAATTACGTTTAGAAATCATCAATTTATATTACCTACTACATATACTATTATGTTTTTATTATAAAAATTATAGAGATTCAATTATTTAATAATGTTTTCAATATCTGCATATGTACAATTTAAGAGGTAGGCACTCAAACTATTTTTAAATTTATATGATATTTTAATGTCTTTAATGTTAGGTGGTAGGCAATTATAAAATTTGGGGGCAAGATAAGAGAAACTGGATTGGCCAAAAGCGGATCTCCTGAGTGGTATTGCAAAATTTGTTTGTGTCGATCTTCTTGTTACACGAGATTTCTGGCTTTTTTCTGTTCTCCTAACTCACTCTGGAATTTAGTGAGAGTTACCAGCACAAACATTTTTCTCACACTCAACACTCTATACTCTCGGAAAAGGTCATCGGAAGAATATGTTTGGGGTTTTTTATTGATCACCCTCAGTATAGCCTTTTGCGCTTTGTAAAGGGTGGCCAGAAGCGTTTTTGCCGCACAGCCCCAAGTTATAATGCCATATCGAATAACCGACTCGCAGACAGCAAAGTAGACACTTCTTAGCGTATTGAAATCTAAGATGTTCCGCAAACTCCTAAAGTAATACACAAGTTTTCTCAGTCTTGCCGCAACCTTCGTTAAATGATCCTCCCAGCGCAGTCTGTTGTCTAACATCACGCCCAAGTACTTAATGGAGGACACCCTGTCGACATTCATACACTGGCAATCTTGCGTTCTGATGCACGAGTGAAGCTTAATAGTTGAAGTTGGTTGGTCAGTGTTTGTCTTGCTAAAGGTCATAAAATTCGTTTTACTTATATTTAAGGTCAATAAGTTTCTATCCAACCATCTCTTCGCGTTTCTCAGTACTAATTCAGTATCGGTAAACAGATCTGCCCAAGTCGAAGACTTGACCAATAAAACGGTGTCGTCGGCAAAACTGATGACCTTTCCTATTGCCGGGAGTTTGCAGAAATCATTCAGATACACCAAAAAGAGAATTGGACCCAACACGCTGCCCTGTGGGACACCATACGTTATATGCTGTGTAGAACTATATTCTTCGCGGAGTCTAGTCATCTGCAGTCTTTCTGATAGATACGATTTAAACCACTCTAGCGCATTTTCTCCGAGTCCGATCCGTTTCAGTTTAGTCATCAGCAAGGGGTGCGAGACAGTGTCGAAAGCCTTCGCAAGGTCGAGGAAGACTGCCGCACATTTCTCTCCTTTATCTAAAGATTCTTTGACATGTTCAGTGAGTTCAATTAACGCATCTCCTGTACCGAGCCCCTTCCGAAAGCCAAACTGGTTATGTGCCAAAATATTGTATTTGTCTAAAAAACTGTTAAGACGCCGTTTGACCACATGTTCTAGAATTTTACTCACCGTACTCAAGAGTGATATGGGTCTATAATTTTCTGCGGCCAAAGAATCACCACCTTTAAAGATAGGTGTTATGATACTTGTTTTCAAACATTTAGGAAATACTCCCATTTTTAGGCTCAGGTTAATTATATGGACTATTCCTGGCTCACTCGCGGTAAGGCGTTGGACTCTCACGGGTTGTGACGTAGCTGGACGTAGGATTGTACTGTCCAAAGTTTTCTACGTTCACTGCAGGGCGACAGAACGACTAATCGTTAAAACGTCCTATGGTGACGGGCTCGCCCGTTGTAGTTGACATCTCAATATGTCCCAAGTCTTTTACGTTCACTCCAGGGAGATAGAACGACTAATCGTTAAAACTTCCTGAGGTGACGGGCTCGCCCGTTGTCGTCGACAACCCAAGTTGTTATTAATATGAGTATGTTTTTCTTATTTTTCAGTAAGATCATGTCTTCGTCAACGTACACGAGAAGGCTTGGCCTGTTGTTGGTTTTAGCGGCGATCGTCCTGGCGGTTAAATCGCAGCAGTTTTCAGACGACAAAAGAGAAGGTATATGAAAACTGTCTTTATATACCCAGTCGACCTAATACACATAGTGGGCAGCTAACGGTTCCATGCAGCTTGGGCTATATGAGCTTAAGCCATATCCGACATTAAAAAAAACTGTTGTCACCCCAAGACTTCCCCGGCAAGCAGACACCCCCTCCCGACGCTCAAAGCATTTAATTCAAGCCCCTACCCCCCTTCAACCCCCCAACTTAGGTTTAGTACTATTCCTGTTTAGTCTTACAGAATGACTTGTTTGTACCTAGGTGTCATTACCGTCACCGCCAATCGTGGCACTATAGGTTTAATGCTGACCGGGACTGTAGACAGTCAACGCCTGTTTAGCGCCCACCTGTCGCAAGAACGAAAGGTGTGGGCCTGCGACGTAATGAGTAATTCGACGATAGCTTGTTGATATGGATGTAATGTGAATTCTAAGAAATAAAACAAACGGTTCGCGCTCAAAAAATCCGAGCAAAAAGATTGGAACTCACGCGGCTGGCTTTGCCAAGACACATATTATATCACAGTATTAAAACATCCAGTAAGTTCACTCAAGAGCTACAAGGCAGTTCGGGAAGAGGATGAGACGAAAGTGCGGCGAGGGGTAAGTCACGTCGCGTCCTTAGCCCATAGTTACGGTGCTGTGGGCTGTGACGCGCTGTGGGCGCAGTTTGTGTGCGCTCTTACGTCGGGTGTCGGCTTACTTTTATGTGCAGATTTACGAGTCGACGCCATATGGTATTCTCAAAACAAATCGGTAGCATAATAGCATTTGTGTCGCCGGGGCACCGTAAATGTGGCCGGGACGATTCTTCAAGAAGAAGACGAGTAATCATATTACGATTTGTGGTAGCCCTTAATATTCCTGGCGTCACATGCTTCGATTTTAATATTGTTCTAAGAGAAGCTACTGTCTGGTATACTGTGGCTAAGAGGTCGATGAGATTGCCGGGTCGCACCCTTGAGCAACCCTTGAGCGTCGCTCACGACGCAGTTTAAAAAAATCTAAAATAGATGCCTGCTCCAGGCGTCTATCGCCATCTCTCTCAATTGCAGCTGCTACAACTGTCTCACTCTTTCCACTCCTGCTTTAGGTATCTACCCGTCTTTAGCCGCCCAGTTCATCCCTCTTGATGCTTTGATTATCGTCTATTTTTTATATAATTGCGTGTGTGTGTGGACATTCGATTACGACCGCCAGAGAAGAATGCCCAAGAAACTCTGAACGGTTTTTTAAAAAAAGTTTCAAATATTACCTAATTTAAATTACAAATAGGTATACAAGATATATGAAAATAAGGTTTGAATTTTTAAATTTGTCATCGGCGGCAACACTACGTATCACAAAATTTTACCAATTATTAGCATATAATTAAAGGCTTATAAGAAGCATTATTTTGGCATAGCTCAATCAGTCTGCTATGATGTGATGACAAACAGATTCGCAGTGGTGGCAAACATTTTTCAAATTTTGTTCGGTAAATTAATCGTGTGCCTATAAATGTCATGTGGTTATTGTCTCCAGGTTTCTTTTCATCTACTGGATCTGTATGGACCCATACACACCGTATGGTGCGATGCATACAATAGCATTCTTCTTCGTCGATTTAGTCTCTATCAAATTATTGTGAATTCATAGCTTTCTTCGTTATTTTACCCTTTTTCGGTCCGGTCAGATTTTTCGTTTTGGTGTATTAGTTGGATAATAAATGATATTCCTCAAAAAAAATGTAATTATAAATAAATAAATATATTGGAATGAAAATCTTTAGCAAAATTTGCTAAAGATTTTAATTTTTATTAATTAATAAGTAATATATTTAATATATTACTTATTAATTATTTATTTTAAAAGTTTTTTTCTCTTCCATATTAAAATGTTTTTGGGTACGATCGAGACACATAGGGGCAATTGAGACGTCTTTTTTGAACCCGCGCAAATTGTCTCAAACGTTCCCAACAACACTTTCTCAATAATAAAACGAAAGCACTTTTTAAATGGTTTAGTAAAAAAATCAACATTAGATAGTCCAATAATCATACAAACGAAAGATACACTTATGCCTAGGTACTTGAACCAGAAGAATTTTAGGGAAATAAAGTATGAAAAAAAGTTATGTTGGCAGTAGTTAAACTGCCGTACCTTCTGACACCCGACCGCGCTATCAAACGACGGCCTCTGACTGGGAATAACATCGAACACATCGGCACAAATACATTTATAGGACAACTAGAGCTGTCGACTACAACGGGCGAACCCGTCACCTTAGGAAGTTTAACGAAATTTGATCGTTCTTTCTCCCGTGAGGTGAGCGTAAAAGAACAGTCCACCGTCAAGCTCCGCCACATACCCGTAAGAGGTCATCGCCTTAAGGCGACATGATACCTGGAAACGACCATATCTAAAGAATTTTAGTTTAATGAGTTTTTTGAAAAATATAAGCATCAATTCAAAAAAGTTTCAAAGTGAATTCCTCGATAAGGCACCAATTTAAAATTTGGACTCAAAAAAGTTGCTCATTGCCTTGGACATTAAGGCTTTAAAGTGACTTCGAAAACTTTCAGGCGCGATTACTCTTACAGTGTAAGCGGTGAGTGTGTTTTATTATAATTTCATTATATTGACTGATTGGTTTTCTAGGGCAGCACTTAGCCACATTTTTTATTTAGGCCCTAAATTAATTACAATTAATTAAGACGCGAGATCGCTCTGAGAGTTACGCTAAATATGCTTTGCCATTATCACCCTTGCCAATATCACAACTGCGTAATGATAGTTATTCTGTGCTATCGCTGCGATAGAGCATTTAGTATGCGCCTGGTTGCCGGAGCACATCTGCGCTTGACGCTTCGTCAACGCTGGATTTTTATTGGTCCAACCCTACAAAATTGAGCCCGCCTATTTTTTCGCGTGTCCGCCCATTTCGGATATTTTTCTTAGGTCTCATGTCGCCGTAACCGCGAGATAGCCAGGTCGGCCGACACTCACGCCCTTACTACCAGTTGCAACCAGATTACTCCGGTCTCCCGTATGGTTACGGGTTCAAGGTCGCTTGCGCGGTCCTCTCCCTTACGTAGCGATGAAACGGTGTCTACCGAATCTATCGCGGACCACGGCATCCTTTACCCGGCTGATCACCCGGGTCTGGAAACAGTCGGGCATCCTTTGCCCGACTGTTTCCAGACTCCTCCGACTGTTAGTCAGAATGCACAATCGATTGGCTGACGCCGCACGGTGCGCAAACGGTCCAGAAGCGCCAGAAGATTGACTCCTGGCGAAAACTTGCCCTCAGGCCAGAGTCCTACCCGGGCTCTCACTTCATGCGTGGACCCTGAACAAATGGGTCTTCTTGGCCAACTCCCATTAGCTCCAACATTTATAGGACACCTAGAAAGTGCTACATGTCTCAGGGAGCTAAAGGGCCCTGTTGCGGTTTGACCATTAAGACCCATTTATTCAGTCGGTCATACTAACGGGTCAACACCCACCCGGCGGCCTCCATGTAGAAGTGTGAGCCGGGGTAGGACTCTGGCCTGCGGGCCAGTTTCCCTTAGGAGTCGACCTTCGGGCGCTCCTGTACGGTATGCGCACCGTGCGGCGTCAGCCAATCGATTGTGCATTCTGACCGACAGCCGGGAGAGTCTGGAAACATTACTGTCTCCTATAGAGCGGGGGTAGTTGTTCACCTTACGGCAACTGCTCTTAAAACGACCAATACAATACAATACAATCAACTACTCCAGTAGATAGGCATTCCTACACTTGGATGCGTCACAAAATTAAATGCTTAAAATGTAATTATTAAAAACATAACTATCACGATAGTTGTCATGGCTGTAATATTATATTCAATATTACCTACTTACAAATATTAAATAGTAAGAGAGAATAATATATTAAAATAGAAATGCAAATTCTATGTAGAATAATCAACGTAAAATAATTTTATTGTCAATCCAGCAATATCGTATTTTTTAAACATAAATAGATGTACCTATACTAAATTATATGAGAATTAGAATGTCAGCTATCATAATACCGTTATGTTAAAATTTTACAAATTTTGCTAATTATCAACATGGAAAATAAACTCGGAATTTTCAAACGCCCTTATACCATAAATTGGGTTTCTTACCGAATTATTTATAATTATCTTTTTAAATTGGTCCTCTCCAAGGCTTTTCATTTTCTCTGGAATCTTATTATAGAAGGACAAATTTCGGTGTATAAAACTGTATCGCAATCGGCTACCCGTTACCGGGTAGCCGATTGGTCGACCAAAGGTTACCGTGGTCTGCGATAGATTCGTGCGTAAGGGAGAGGACTGCGCAAACGACCTCGATCCTGTAACCAGTGAGGACCGGAGTAATCTGGATGAACTGGAATTAAAGGCGCGAGTGTCGGCCGTTGGCTTCTTACGGGTGTGTGGCGTAACTAGACAGTGGACTGTTTTCGTCTCAAGTCTTACTTCACTCACCTCACGGGAGACAGAATGATCTAATATCGTTAAAACTTTCTAAGGTGACGAATTCCCCCGTTGTAGTTGACAGCTCTTGTTGTTGCCACATGTCTCATTTGACCCCAGTCTCCCTTACTGGCACTGGTAATACTGGCATAGTAAATTAACATCAGTAGGACATCCCGAGCTCGTTTTCGAAATCAGTACCTACGCTTCGCTGAACCACCAGGGTTGCCAAAACAAATACACAATTGACAAGTTATGATCCCATTAAAGCAGAAATACAATTATTTATAATTATTATGTACGTTTATGTACTTTTCGGTTTATAGATCAAGAAACGGTTCCCAAAATTGTACTGTAACAGAATATATGAGTTAGTGCTGACTTTAAGTGACAGCATTCATCCCTTGTTGCATGTGCTCAAAATACCTACATTTTAGTAAGTTAAAGTAGGTACTTAACAGAAACGCATTCACCTACCTACCTACGCACTTACATACCTATGCACCTACTTACCTAGACACATACGTACCTACGCAAATGAACAATAAACGTTAACTCGTAAATGTAATTTCGTAATGTAAATGTAAATACTCGTAAATGTAATTTCTGATACGTTGCATTACAGCCTGTACAGAAAACACAAACTTCCATTACACATCAGGGGCCTTGGGGAGGTTCACTTTAACCCTTGGAGTAAATGGGTATTTTCATGGATGCATCTGTCTCTTTTGCAGGATTTTCGGCGACATCGACCTTAAAGTACTATAACTACGAAACTACTACACCAATCATAAAAAGAACAACTGCACAATGATTGCATTGAAATTTCGAATATAGATATGAATAAATATGAGAACGTCAAAGAAGTGAAAAAAACGCGGAACCAGATCTGGTCGTATCATACTCAACGGATAATTGTTTCAGAACCAGATTTGGTCGTATAATACTCAAGGGGTTAAGAAAAAGGTACAGGGTATTTTGACTAAAAACCCCATTTATAGCATTGAGGATTTCGACAATATCATTTTTTCGCAGCTCTATTGACCTACTTGACTATTATTATTCCTTATTCTTTCTATTATTGACTATTTTAAAATTGCGTTTTTTTTTTCTTCTTCTAACTATTGGCTATTGACTATAATTATTATTACTGATTTGTTTGTATTTGTGTATCTTTAAAATATCTTCCCGTATGATAATTTGTGAAATTATCCAATATTTGTTTGATTATTTAGTGCTATTGTCGACATGAAAAGTTTACGAAATTATGTAAGAATATTGATTGAAAATATTGGAAAATGTTGTTTCCTCTATATAACCTAGAAAATCTGCGCTTGGATGTTCAACGTTCATACCTTGCAATACCGACGTTCATATCTTATACCTTAATAGGTATTTATTTAAATATTATACTTGTTATTTTTATTAGTTTTGACATAACCAAGTGTAGGAACTCCTATCAACTGGTTTAAAAAAAAACACTTTTGTATACCTACTTAGCTGTCGCGCGACAGCCCTGACTGGCTAGCACCGAGGCGCGCGAGAATCTATGTAGTGGTAGCGTACGGATAACGGGCGCTTGTATGAGTGCGAAATCGGTGCGTACTATGGAGATGTTATACTGTTCTTATTTTACTGGGAGCTAATGGGCCCATGATGAGGTGGCCACGATGACCCATGTGTTCAGGGTCGGTCACACTCACGGGTCAACACCCATCCGATGGCCTCCACGCATATGGTGCGAGCCTGGGTAGGACACTGGGTCAACCATTCTCCCCTGGGAATCAAACCTCTGGCGCTCCTGGACGGTCTGCGCACCGAGCGGCGCAAGCCAATCGACTGTGCTCTCCGACTAACAGTCGGGGGAGTCTGGGAACTGTATTGTTTCCTATAGAGCGGGGGTGGTTGTCTACCTTACGGCGACTGCTCTTGAAATGACCATTGGCCATCCGATCCCGGTTCAGAGTCGGGCAAAGGACGCCTTGGTCCGCGATAGATTCGGTGCACACCGTTTCACCGCTTCGTAAGGGAGAGGACCGCGCAAGCGACCTCGAACTCGGAACCAATCGAGAGACCGGAGAAATCTGGTCACAAATGGAAGCAAGGGCGCGAGGGTCGGCCCGCCAAGTAACACTGGCTATCTCGCGGTAAGGCGTTGGCTTCTTGCGGGTTGTGACGTAGCTGGACGTTGGATTTGTTTCTGTCCAAAGTCTTCTACGTTCACTGCAGGGCGACAGAACGAGAAAATCGGTAAAACGTCCTGTGGTGACGGGCTCGCCCTTTGTAGTTGACACCGCAAGTTGTTCTTATTTTACTATGATACTGGTAAATATATTGTACAAGCTTAATACTGGTAATATCCAGGTTGAATCGTAGTGTCATTTCCACACTAGATAATCCGCCTTGAAGATAATTAAATATTTTGCCATGTATTTAAACATAATTGCGCTTCGCGATGTCATTCTACCTACCGACAATATTAAAATACCACCCGCTGAGTTGGCTTACGGCGTGCGATTATGGGGATGGGCGTCTCGAGCATATACACGTAGCGTATTGTCTTAACAAAATGCAAAATCGTCACAATTCCCCTTGCTAAAGGTGAAAAGGAATACATTATTAAACTTTTTTCGCGACAATTAAGAATGCAGATTTTGCTAGGGGGTCGTGGAAAGTTGTGGAAAGTTATTCTGACGATTTTTTGCACGTCAAAAGCGGCATTTTTCCCTTTTCTGCTGTTTATTTAATTTTACCGCGCGTTGAATCGCGAAGGACGCGACATTTTATAAACGAACTCGCAGATTTATTTCAATTCTCTCGCAGAATTATTGAACAAGTTTTGGTTTTTCATTCATCATTTTCAAGCGCGGGAATAATTTATCGATGCAGGGGAAAGACGCACAAAATAATCCCATGAGGCTTAACCTTTCGGAAGCCAGCATTCATGCGCAAAACGGCGCTGCACGTTTTTGGTCGATTTACAAATTACAAATTACAAATTATTTATTGATTCCAAATTATGAGTAGATTAAATATACAAAAGTCTTAACCTAACTAGGCTGCCGCATGTTCCAAGGTAGAGAATTTATATTAATTATCTAAGAAATCTATAATATTATCTATACTAATATTATAAAGAGGTATAGGTTGTGACGTCGTAGGAAGTAATCTCTGAATCTACTGAACAGATTTTGAAAATTCTGTTACCAATAGAAAGCCACGTTATTTGGGAGTGTCATAGGCTATACATTATTCCGAAAAATAAAAAGACTTTTTCGTGGTAGTCGGATTTCTAAAGAAGGTCGGAAAAAACGGTCGAACGAAAACGTTTCTAACGAACGCTGCCTTAAAACGATGAGAGATATATGATTAAGTTCTAGAGAAAAGTTGTAGAACTTGATAATGCCTGAACAACAATATCATCTAGCTCGAAGTCAGTCTTTATTTTGAGTAATTTGCTTCAATGGCGGTAGTAGTAGCTATGGCTAAAATTGTTTATTTGTAAATTTAGCAGGTCCAAACCAGAGGCCGTTCTACATGGGCTCCCGATACGGCAGGTCAGATCACACCAACAAGGTGGTCGTCGCTCCAAGGACGGATAGGTAAGCAAGACATATATTTTTCAATTTTATTTTATACTAGCTGACCCGTGCCCACTTCGTTAGGCGGTAAAACTTTTTACTTGTGATGAAACTATGAGTGCGGTTCGGTTAGTACTGAGTGCCATGATTTATTTCTATTGGTAAAATAATTTTCAAAATCGGTCGAGTAGATCCAGAGATTACTACAACCTCAGAAACTTTACCTCTTTATAATATTAGTATAGATAAGTGGCAATAGAAAAAACAATTATTAAATAAATGTACAATAAAAATATATGGTCCTTTAAAAAACTACCTGAGAGCTAAAATACCTAAGTTGGTATAGATGAAAAATACAAATAGTCAAAATATAAAAACGAATAGTCAGTTATAAAATAGTCAAATCAGAAATACCACAATTATAAGATTACAAAAAGAAATGTTTCAATAGAAATAGTCAATACAAATTTTATTAATATAATCCATCTCCGATTATCAAAATGATTGGATAGTCTAGTCTAGCTAGATGTTATAATAAAAGTAATCATGAAAGATAAAGAAATTCAATGTTGTCAAAGTCCCTAATAGAATAAATTGGGTTCTTGATAAGAATGTCCTGGGCCTTTTTCTTAAAATGAATGTCTCCAAGACCCCTGACGCAAAATGGAATCTTATTATAAAAACGGTTGGACTCTACAAGAGAACAGGATAGAATAGCATAGGATGACTTTATTGTGCTAAAATTAACATTACATATTAACTATTTTAATGATTTAATAGGAAAACATTTTTGGCACAAATGGCGGACTTATTACCTACTATAGCAATATCTCACAGTCGACCATTTGATAATGTAATTTTTAATTTTCATCGTATAGTACATACAGAAGTAATTAATTCAAAATAGACTAATACACATTTATGCCAATGTTAGAGATACAATAAACCATTTTTTACTGATTTTGCCCAGGAAAGGATATTATTATTATTTTTATTATTTATTCTGGATTCTTGCTGGATAGAAACTATTTATCAAAGTTTCTTGCTGGATAGAAACTTAGAAACTTTGCTGATACGCACAAGGCCCGTATTCCTTTTCTCGCAGGTACCTAAATTGGGGTCTAAAAAGGCACTAAAACAACGCTTAATTTTGAAGTGACGTTTTGGTATTCCCTTTTATGGGTCCTAGCTGGTGAGTGCTTATGTAGAGATCCTCAGGTGCTTAAATTGACGTTAAGCACCGTCGAGACCCCTTTTGGTATTCCGTTTCTACAACTGTCATGGCGGATGGATCTTGTTCGGGGTCTTATCTAAGAACGGTCTAAAATCGATCAGTCTTCGTCTGACAGCCATGTAACTTGTTTTTGCTTGTGATTCCGAAGACTTTACGTGTTGCAATTTTCAAAGATGTTTGCTCAGCATTGGATTTTAAATCGAAGAAGGGACGAGGAGCGCAGATTATCGTAAGTAATCGTTTATTCATATCTTGCTCTGAAAATCCTGTGCTTATGATAAATCGCCCTGTATATTCTTGTTTAGGCACATTCTCCTTATTATTGTATCATTTTATTGCCATTTTATTTCAAAACAAACGAAAACGCGAATCGACACACAAACACGAAACGGCGCGGCGCGCGGCGAGCGATCCGACTACTGACCGGGCGGCGAGCTGTCAAAATTAAGACTCCGCTTTAGAACGGCCATAGACAAAACGGAAATTTTAAGATTAAAGACCGGTTCTTTATTTTGATATAACGGAATACCAACAAAATAACGAAGGTGCCTAAGTTCTTAATTTTTAGCACCAGCTTAGTTTAAGACCGCGAAAAACGGAATACGGGCCTGGGCAAAATAGCTTATTTACGGCGCCAAAAATAAAAAAATCAAATTCGATAAATACACATGATTCAAATTGGAAAGTCTACCTCAGCATTCCTCACGTACGAAACAACTAAAGGATTTTACAGAATAAAAAAACGGTTTAATTGGCGTCATAAAAGTTGGGTCTTCCCGCTATCTGGAAAATTGCATCCATTTGTATGCAAAATTTAGTGCCAATAAGTTGTGTTTTAATACAATATCCGCGTACCAAATTAATATTTTCCACCATGGATATTTTTCCTAGCAGTAAGTACTTCATTTTAAAATGCTTTTTATATACACAGTAATGCACAGATTTAAAAAATAATTCCACATTTTATAGGAAGTCATCAAAGCCAATATTTTAATTAGTGTTCGATTTCATTGTAGTTTTTAAAAAAAGTTCCACCGAGTTCCACTCTATTCATACCTTTAACTCAAAGATATTAATGTTTTCTTTCATTTAAAATCAGTTGTAGTCCCAACTTTTGATTTAATTTATCTTTATTTTCAGTTAGTGGAAATGATTTCATAGCGTCAGTAAAAATTACTCGAAAAGAACTATTTTTAGAGTTAAAAAAAGAAAAGTGTTTTAAGCTGTCGTTATCAAAGTGTAATAAAAGACTAGTGAGTTATATTTTGGAAAAATTTTACATTGACAACTTTACTTCGCAGTTGCAAAAATCTGTCAAAAACTCAATTAAGGTTTTTGTAACCAAGTTTGTAGCCAAATGGAAGGAGAGTCATCACATTCAAGAGAAGTTTCAAGAAAAGAATTCACTGTGGATAGAAGGAGAAAAAGCTACCTCGATTGCGTGAAGTCAGTCAAATGAAACAAAAGGATCAACGAAACAGTAGACCAAAAAAAACATTTTCTGTGTCAACAAGTCATATTAAATAAAGAAGTGTTCAATCGCTCATAATAAATATTTCTCCCGAGCAGCTTACATATGCGGCTGAATCTAGCTTGTTCCAGTCTGGTAAAAGAAGAACTGCAAAAGTTATGAAATTAGCGTTAGAAGCTTCACCCAAAAAGCTGAAGAAAATGCAACGATTAACCAATTATACGTTCACTGCGTTTACGCCAGAAGAAGCATTGGCTCTCATAATTGGGACAAGCCTAAGTAAAGGAGACTATATAATAATTCAAAGAGAAGCAAAATCACGAGGAGCATCTTTGTACCCAGCATACAATGTTATATCTCAAGCCAACCCAACTTGCTCGCTTCGAAAATCCGTCGTGCATACAACGCTAAAACTTTTTTCGCAAACTTAACGGCTTCAGCTGAAATAACAGGCCTGGACGAAAATGTTATTAGCACATTTGCCAATATCTTATTTGCGATTTCAAGTTACCATTATATTAAAATAGGAACTTTTAAAGCTTACTGTCTAGAAACAGCTAAGCTTTGTATCCAACTATATGGATGGTATAAAATAAGTGCTTCTATGCATAAGCTACTCATCCATGGCAGCGACGTTATAGCTTCTTTGCCATTGCCTGTAGGCTAGCTCTCAGAGGATGTTTTGGACATTAGCCAAAAAACGTTAGGCTATTTCACTCAAGAAAAACCAGTCGAAAAGATACTAACACAGATATTATTCACTGGATGCTAATTAATTCGATTCTCTGATTACTGTGAAGCGACATCAACAACGAAAGAACGATTCAGTAATCAAGTGTTGACAATGATTACAATTGCCGAATATTTAGAAAATATGTCTTCAGAAATGGCTATTGATCAAGAGTTTATAAATAGGATAGAAAACGAATTTACCGCGTGAAATTTGTAGGACCCGACGTTTCGGTGACGTTGCAGCCGCCGTTGTCCAGGGTAGTCTTCGATTTCATATTGATCAAGAGGTTGACGATGACGAAACAAAGTGATTCCAGTATGTTTAATAAGTTTAATTTTATCTTATTTTCAATATAATTTTATTTTGAATAAATACATAAGAAACATAAGAATACTTTTTAATTTGTATAGGCTTTAAGTACTTAAAACATACAATTAACATACATTTTCTTTTACCGCTAATTAATTACGCTGATGTGGCCTACCTAGATGCGAATGAAGAACTACTCGATAAGCTAGATAGGATTCAAAACGCGTGTATTCGCTTTGTTTATTCCCTGAAGAAGTTTGATCACATATCAAACTTTCGCAGGCAAATAGAGTGGCTACCCATTAGACGATGTCGGGAATTTCACATACTCGCCCTACTCTTCCGCGTACTACAGTCAAACTGTCCTACTTATTTGTATAATCTCTTCTCTCCGCTATCATCCCATGGTCTCCCATTGCGCTCTCAGGAAAATCTATTACTGGTTATACCTCAGCGTTCATCAACTTTCATGTCTAGGTCTTTCGCAGTGCAAGCGGCCCGTCTCTGGAATTCCGTGCCTTTACCGATAAGACAACTTGAAAACCTGAGCGGGTTTAAAAATTCTTTAAAGAGACATTTACTCAACTTATGAATTCCCCCCTCCCCTCCCGTCTCCTTTGCTTGTCCTTATATTTCACTCCTCCCTTCAATATCGAGTTGGCATACGTTACTAATCACTGAATTATATTTTATACTATGATGACTTTTTTGTAAGTGTATTTATTTATTACTTGTAAATTTATTTGCCCACATAAACCTTCAGTCACAATAACCCTGGCGGTACGGTCGGTAGATATTGCCACTTGGCAATAGGCCCACCACATTGTATTCTTTTGTGTGTGCAATAAAGCTTTTCAAACAAACAAACAAACAATTAAATGATCAGTAATCAACTTTCTTAATATTAAAAATGCTTCCTATTACTAGTTATCACAAAAACATTTTTGTCGCCGTAAAGAGGCTCTCTCGCCCAGTGTGATACGTCCGGATCAGATCTTGTAAAGCTAAACAATATTAACAATATAATATAAACAATAAACAAGTTTTTACTTACAAATCGAGTCTGCTTTTAAATCGATTGACCGAGCTTGCACTAATCACTTCAAGTGGTAGTTTATTCCACATGTCCACCACTCTATTTTGCAGAAAGCTCAAATTTTGTACGGTTGAGTTTTTTGTTGTGACCTCGAAGATTTGTGTTGACGTTGAATTTGTAAATATTCTTCAGTGCAGGTACATCGTAATAGTGTATTACAATTTTATATGTCTCAATCAGGTCCCCTCTTTGTCTTCATTGTTTGAGTGTAGTAATTCCAAGTAATTTCAAGCGATCTTCATAATTCCTATTCTTCAGGCCCACTGGCGTTTTGGTTGCCCTTCGCTGAACCTTTTCCAGAATATCTACATCTTTGCAAAAGTAAGGGTACCAGATCTGATAGCCATACTCAAGAATAGGTCTCACATATGCCTTGTAGATCTTGATAAAAAACATCTATTGACAAATGTTGGAAAACCTTCCTTATTAGATAGAGAGTAGAGTTATCTCTTTTAGCAATTGCAATTATGTGTTTCTCTTATTTGAGATCATTAGTAATTTTTATTGCAAGATTTTTTTGTTGCTTGACTGCTTCTAGTTGGGCGTTTGCCAGAAAATATTGTTTGTTGGGGTTGCTTTTCCCGATTTTATTTATTTATTTATTTATTTATTTATTAGTTTAATCCAATTCGCCCTTGAATATTAAATCTAGAGTGTAAGTCTAAAAATAAATGACTTACATAACTAAATTAATGCTAACATTGAACAAGAAAAAAACATAAAAATATAAAACTAAATAAAAGACAGATTATGATAAACATGAGATAGCAGGGAGTTGCCTTTTTAGCTGCCAAAGGGATGTACAAAAGATATCTATTTCGGTGGGTAAGGAATTAAGAAGAGCTATAACCCTTCCCACTGGCCTGTCTACAAAAATATTTGTACGGTGGTACGGCACATTAAACAATAGATGCGATCTCCTCGCTGTGTAATTTACCGGTACGTACAATTCAAACTTACATAGTATCTCTGGCAAATAAATCGTTCCTTGAATTAGTTTATATGCAAATATAATTAGTGAAATATATCGACGAGTTTCAAGACTGTTGTATCCTACCATTCCTAGCACAAAATCGGACGGAAATAAGTATGGATAAATATTGTATTTTCTGTAATAAATATATCTTAAAAATTTTCTTTGAATACGCTCTACCATCTGAATGTATTTGTTTTCACTTGTACACCAGATGACTGAGTTATATTCAAGTATGCTACGGACTAAACAATTATATAGTAGAAACATTACATGAATATTATTAAACTGTTTGCATATGCGAATAACAAAGCCGACCATTTTGCTAGCACGATTGCAAATATTTGTAATGTGTGCACGGAAGTTCAACTGCGTATCAAATGTAATTCCCAGGTCCCTCACCTCGGTTGACCTTTTTAAAATTGACCCGTTTATTGTGTATGGGAAAAAGCAAGGTGTTTTCTTCTTAGTGATGGTTAAAACAGAGCACTTGTTAGTGTTGAATTCCATGTCATTGACAGAGCCCCATCTTGAAAGTGCATTTATATCTTGCTGTAATATTTCCGCTTCTCGAGCATCTATTATTTGATGAAAAATTTTCACGTCATCAGCAAATAGTGAGCAATGACTATATTTTACAAATTTAGGTAAATCATTAATGAAAATGAGGAACAAAATCGTAGAGAGATTCGCACCTTGCGGCACCCCCGAATGAACCTTAAAGAGGGCTGTGTTACGTACCCCATCTTAAATTGTTTAAGCACTGTTAATTAATCTAAATGTTAATACTTAGTGCGCCACTGCCATAAGCATTGGCGCTGCTTTCAATATAACAGCCGTCGCCACCGCGACGTCATGCATTCGCACGCCAGCCTTCGGCGCATACACAATAAATCCGAATCAACAGTTACTGTTTCATTTTCGCCGAGCCACCGTCGTACAAATAGTGATTAGATCGTTGAGGCCTCACTGCCTATCCGACAATCTAACATTGGTGACCCGACATTTGAATTTACGCACCTTCAATCTAACATTGGTGGATTATTTCTCAAAAATCGGCGGTGGTTTCGAAACAGTAGGTGTGAATGCATCAGCAATAGAGTCAGTGTTGTACTTTTAATAAAGCCAGTGATTTCTCGCAACGCGCACGGACCCTTATCATCGTTGGACCGTCGAGCTTATCTCATTTGGCGAATTTCCAAGAAATCAAGACCTTATCTCATTTGGCGAATTTCTGAGAAATCAATCCGCTCGCCGCGACGACTCTGCCACACACCGCGCGTCGTGACCCAACGTCAACGTTCACTCTACGTCAACAGGCACACACAAGCCGTGCATATAGCCGTGCAAGACTTCAAAAAGCTAAGATTTTATTATTTATTTTTAATTTCTTTTGGCATTCTGCATAAGTTTCTACATTTTTATTGAGTAACTACTATTTGAAATGGCGACTCCTAAACCAAATACAGTAGAGGATCCTAGACTGTCAGCTATGTCGTATGCAAACAGACTTCCGGATTTCTGGCGTTCTGAACCCAAACTGTTCTTCGCGCAATTCGAAGCTGTTATTGCTCCACAAAAGGCGACTGACGAAGTTAAGTATCAGCTCATCATTGCGAAACTTCAACTCGATGATCTCCGCCAGGTCAGCGACATAATTACAAATCCTCCCACTGACGAAAAATATGAAACTATTAAAAATCGACTCATTAGCGTTTATGAAGATTCTGAGCTTCGCTCATTTCAGAAACTATTGAGCGATATGCAACTAGGTGACCAAAAACCATCGCAGCTTCTTAGAAGAATGAAAGACTTGGCCGGTGCCAAGGTCAATGATGAAGCCTTACGAATCATGTGGGCTGGCCACCTACCCAAGCATGTGCGTTCCATTCTCGCAGTTTCGGACCAGAGCAATCTTCAGGAACTGGCCAAACTGGCCGACACAATTTTGGAGAACACCACTGGAACGGACGAGATTCATGAAGTTGCCGCTTCATCATCGCATAACAACCGTTCCTCTTCCAAACAACGCTCAATGGAACACACCATCGCAGAGCTAACAAAAAAAATCGACGAACTAACCACGTCGATGAAGTCGTACGAACGAGGCAGACCTAGATATTCCCAAAAAGGAAATCACTCCCGTTCGCGCTCCCGATCGCACTCTCGGTCAAACCATCAAAACGCAGAGGATAAACCAAAAATAAATAAGGGCATTTGTTTCTTCCACAAACGTTTTGGCAACGACGCACGAAAATGCCAAGAGCCTTGCACCTTTGGCAAGAAGGAAAACTAGAATCAGTGCAGCAAACTGAGGCAAACGCTGTCACTGGTTCTCAATCATACCGCCTCAACATAACTGACAAAACTAGTGGCATTAAATATTTAATAGATACTGGAGCTGGCGTATCGGTCATCCCCCGTGGAAAACATCCAGCACATCCAACGTCGATTAAGCTATACGCAGCTAACGGCACGGAGATTCGCACCTTCGGAGAACGCACCCTTCGATTGAATCTAGGCCTTCGACGTATTTACATGTGGAAATTTATAATCGCCGACGTTAAGATAGCTATTATAGGAGCCGACTTTCTAGCGCGATACAACATTCTAGTAGATTTAGGGCACCATCGACTGATAGACAATCTCACGAACGTCTCAGCAATCGCATCACTCGACAATTCAAGCTCTCCGTGCATTAAATTAATTAATGGAGAAGACCCTTTTGCAAAAATCCTAGAATCGTTTCCAAACATCACACGACCGAACATACTGCCAAACAGTGAGGTTAAGCACAACGTCAAGCATTTCATTGAGACAACTGGACCTCCTGTTTACGCCAGAGCACGACCTCTTCCTCCAGACAGATATGCACTAGTCAAAAAAGAGATTCAAATGCTCATCGACTTAAATATCTGCAGACCGTCCTCAAGCCCGTGGGCGAGTCCTCTGCATTGTGTAAAAAAGAAAAATGGCGACCTTCGCTTGTGCGGTGATTACCGTCGTTTGAATTCCGTCACTGTCGCTGATCGATTTCCAATTAGCAGACTTCAGGATTTCACTTATATCCTACACGGAAAAACAGTTTTTACAAAAATCGACTTGGTTCGGGCATTTAACCAAATTCCGATTAATGATGATGACATTCCAAAAACTGCAATAATTACGCCTTTCGGCCTATTTGAATACCTCAAATGTTCATTCGGCCTACGCAACTCTGCTCAGACATTCTCCAGGTTCATGACTGCAGTTCTACAGGGCCTAGAATTCGTATTTTGCTATATCGACGACATCCTCATCGCGTCAGCAAACGAGCAAGAGCACATTAAACACGTTAAAATGGTTTTACATCGTTTGGATGAAAATGGCATCACGATCAACATTCAAAAATGCCAGTTTAATAGAAAAGAAGTAGAATATTTAGGGTATCATGTGAACGAAAAAGGAATTACGCCAATCGCAGACCGACAGCAGGTCATATCTGATTTTCAGAGACCCGATACCGTTCAGCAGTTGCGCCGATTCCTCGGCATGATAAATTTCTACAGAGAAAGCACTCCACACGCTGCTAAACATCAAGCAGAATTAAATAAGTATTTAATTGGAGCAAAGAAAAATGACAAAACTCGTATCATATGGAACGACATCTCTTCTCAAGCATTTCAAGGATGTAAGGATGCAATGAAGAATGCCTTCACACTCGCTCACCCAGCACCTGAAGCACAGCTAATTCTAGCTACAGACGCATCAGACACCGGTGTTGGAGCGGCCTTACAACAAAAGATAAATGGAATTATTCAACCCTTAGGTTTTTTCTCCAGAAATCTGAATGTAACTCAACGGAATTACTCGACTTACGATCGTGAACTTCTAGCGATTTACCTAGGAATCAAGCATTTCCGTCGACTCATTGAAGGTCAAGACGTCACTATCCATACAGATCACAGACCGATTATCTACGCATTCACCAAGAACGCGTCTGCAAAAAACGAGATTCCTCGTAGGGTTCGTCAACTAGACTATATCCAGCAATTTTGCAACAAAATCGAACACATTCCAGGAGATCAAAATACCGTCGCAGACTGGTTATCTCGCATAGAAGCAATCGATTGCCCCACCGAGATTAACTACGAAGAATTAGCACTCTCACAGCAGAATAACGACGAAGCAAATAATTTCCTCCGCTACAACTCGCAAGTGAAGAAAATTACACTCCCAGGAATCAGCAAACCTATCATCTGTGATACAGGAAAAGACCAAATCCGACCATTTCTCACTGAGAAATTCCGTCGCACAGCATTCAATATCATCCATAATATCGCGCATCCAGGCATACGTGGCACCCGGAAATTAATCACGCAACGATTCATCTGGCCTCGTATGCACACGCAAATTAAGGAGTGGACCCAAGCATGCATCCCTTGTCAGAAGTCGAAAACATTTCGACACAACAAACCGCAGCTTGAAAAATTCGATTCAGCTGATCGTTTCAATCATATACATATCGATTTTGTCGGGCCGTTACAAGTTTCTCAAGGCTGTCGCTTCCTACTAACGATTATCGATAGAGCGACACACTGGTTCGAGGCGATTCCGCTTCCCGACCAAACCGCAGAAACAACAGCAAAAGCTCTGTACAATAATTGGATCACGCGATACGGATGCCCCGAAAAAATAACTACAGACCAAGGTACAAATTTCGAAAGCAATCTATTTAGAAATTTAACAAACGTTCTTGGTATTAAGAAACTACGAACAACAAGCTTTCACCCGATAGCAAATGGAAAGATAGAACGCGCTCATCGCACAATGAAAGCCGCACTTATGGCTAGGCAAAACACAACAAACTGGTTCGACGAAATACCAACAGTCTTACTAGGTATGCGAGCAGCCATTCGACAGGACACAGGAACCTCCTCAGCAGAATTAACATTCGGCAAACAATTACGTTTACCTGGAGAGTTCATTCAGCCAACCAAACACAAGCAGTTGGACTCTACCTTCGTCGAAAGACTTCAACAACACCTATCAGACCTATCAGCTAAACCAACGAGAGAATGCACCCGAGACAACGTTTTCGTGCATCCAGATCTCAAGGATTGCACTCACGTTTTCCTGCGAGATGATATGGTCAGGAAGCCATTACAACAACCATATTCTGGACCTTTTCGAGTGATAAAACGAAACAATAAAACGTTCGAATTATCCATAAAAGGAAAACCAAAAGTAATGTCGGCTGATCGCGTCAAACCCGCGTATTTCATCTCACAGGGCAGCGATCTGAAAATGCAAAATGAAACAACACAAGAAGTTTCAAGCGACAAAATAATGACTCAAACGAATCGTCAGACCACCCAGCAAAATTCCGTTCCCACGCGCGAAAAATGCGATAAGGCAAAAGAGCATTATCGCACGCGCAGCGGGCGGATCGTCAAGAAAGTCCGATTCTTAGACGGATGACATCACTGCTACGTGACTTTTTCAAAATACCATTTTATATCGTCACACCAAGAGACAAAGGAAATCAGTCTTCACTGAGATCGAGCGAGTAGTAACCGCCTTTTTACCTTACCATCCTAACACCAATCCTATTTCGCTCCAGGGCTAACCAACTTGGAACCAGCCGCCAAAGATCCTTTTCTCCTACACAAGTATCAGTATTCCAATTTCTTGCAACTACAAGGCGAAATGGGATCTCAACAAAGCAAAGACGAAGTCATTATCGCTGGAACTAAAATGGAAAACACGAACCGACTATCAGACACACTCATAATCATCGCAGTCATCTTGATAGCCATCATTTTCGTCGCCCTTTGCCATCAACGATGTCGGCAAGGTATCCGGAAGTGGGTCCGAATGGAAATCGCCCGCCCTCACCTTCTGCCGCCACCAGGGACAACCAGCTCCAGCACCGCAGCAGCCACTCCAGGTCAACACGCCATGGTTTAGTGCAGTGCTAGTGAAAATAAATGCGCGCTCAAGGCTGCATTCTGTGAAAATGACTTAACAAATGTTTTTTTTTTCTACAAGGTCTTTTACAGCCTCTAATTATTTAAAAAATATATGTGTTTTAATTTTGTACGCAATTCAACAATTTATTTACAAAATTGTTCAATATTTTTACAGCATTTCACAATTGTTTACATACTAACAACATGCGTTTTTCAATGTATACTAACATAGCATGTAGCACAAATTTAAATACGTGGTAACTACCACAAGCAATGTATCGAGATTAACTTTAATATTCTAAGCAAATCTCTAGGGGGGAGCAGTGTTACGTACCCCATCTTAAATTGTTTAAGCACTGTTAATTAATCTAAATGTTAATACTTAGTGCGCCACTGCCATAAGCATTGGCGCTGCTTTCAATATAACAGCCGTCGCCACCGCGACGTCATGCATTCGCACGCCAGCCTTCGGCGCATACACAATAAATCCGAATCAACAGTTACTGTTTCATTTTCGCCGAGCCACCGTCGTACAAATAGTGATTAGATCGTTGAGGCCTCACTGCCTATCCGACAATCTAACAGCTGACTCGGAGGAACCAAAGCTGACTAACTGACTCCTGTTTTTGAAGTAGCTTGCGAAGAACTTCACAAGATGTACAGAGAAACCGAAGTCAAAAAGCTTCTGTAAGAGGATGTCTCTGTTAACCCTGTCAAATGCCTTGGCCATGTCCAAGTATATAACATCTACTTGGAGGCCCCGGTCTAGGGCGGTAGTGGCATACTCTGTCAATGACAATTAATTGGTGCATGTTGACCTTTTCTTTCTGAATCCATGCTGGCTTTCCGACAGCCAAGTGTCTGCAAATAAGTAAATACGTTCGTGTAAAATAGACTCGAATAATTTTGCAAATGTACACACAACGCTTACGGGCCGGTAGTTCTCGATTACGTTCTTAGGACCACTTTTATGAACGGGTGTAATACGAGTAACCTGCCATTTGAGCGGAAAGCAATGTGATTGTAGGCTAATATTGAAAATATGTGATAAAGGTCCTTGTAGGGCCATCGCGCAGTGTTTAACTAGGAAAGGTGGAATGTTATCAGGACCCAGTGATTTTTTAAAACTCATTTTAGAAAATGCGCGATTTATCTCAATCGAAGTCACCTGTGGGATGTCTAAGACAGGTCCATTACTGTCGGTATCACAAATGAGCGCATCTACATTGAGCAGGGGCTCAGTATTGCTGTAAACCGTTTTAAAATACTTTGCGAAGGCTTTAGAAATTTCTATGTCTCCTTTGAAAGTTTCGCCTTTAAATGTCATAGTGTCCGGATGGGAAGAACTTTTTTTGGTGTTTTGGACATACTTCCAAAAATTTTTATAATTACATAGCATGTCTCTTTCAGATTGAAGCACAAAATCGTCAAACGCTACTTTAACGCAACGCTTCACTTCCGTCCGACAAGCTGAAAAAAAGCTATAAATATATTTATCCTTTGTTGTTTTCCACTGTTTATGGCAATTATATTTGGACGGTGTTATGAAGGAAACATCCAACCCCAAAATGGAAGTTTTGAAATAAATGAGTTTGAATGTTTTCAGATTTTTTATTTTGTTTCATTTTGTATGTTTTATATTACATCTAATGTGGTTATATGTAGGAAAATATATATTTTTTGGTTTGTTAAGTCTGTCTATTTCCTTTTTTTCTATGTCTTTCAGAAAGAGAAATATGTGGGACAGTAGTTTTCAAATAAATCAACACAAACACAGTCAATGTGGATTGGATGTTTTATTATAAAAATAAAAATTACTTCGTTACATATTTTTATAATAATGTTGGCTTCGGGATTTCACAATTTACTCGTTTTGTGAAAGTCTCGTTCAGTCAAATTCCATTACACTATTAAATCCGTCAATATCCTCATTTATATCAGAGGAACCATTTAAGCTAAGATAAAAATCATTGGCGTCAGCAGGAATAAGATAGAGCATGCTGATCAAATCGTCTAATTTGGCTTGAGGTATTGGCTTGCCGGCAGGCCAAAGCGGCGTCAATAATGTAATAAAATATGTGCCATCCTCAGAAGTATCTTCACTCCTTATGGGCCGACGCTGCGTCGTACGTATAAATTGCAGATTGATTTGTTTTGCCACTTCATCAAAACTATTCTTCACATAGAGAAGGTATGGATCTTCAAATTTAATCTGAATTTCTCTGATACAGAACCAGTTGAGCTTGTTTTTGTTCACATCAGATTTCCGATTTACGATATCTTTTTCTAGTAATTCGGAGCTGTAGAATTCTTCCCTGGACATTACCTCAACGACAAGTTGATTTTTCTTGCGGCAACTTTTTATGACGTTCAAGTAATCAATTGGTGTATAGAGCCGCTGTTGGTGTTTGAGAGCACATTCTATGTCGCCAAAATCCTTGTCATTAGGAAGGAAACTATGACCTGAAACCAGGAACCGAATCGTAATGGATTTTAATGAATGGTGTGATTGCAACAAAGCTTTCAGCACATAGTTAACTTAATTTTGCGATTCTGCCCTCCTCAAGAATCGCACCATAAAATTAGATTATTAATGTTTAAATCAATGTTCTTTTCGATGTATTTTACGAGAGCAGAACCTATATCTTGTGAACCTTTACCAGCCTTGCCCTCTAACCAAGTGTAAGTGACCTTTTTTTGATTTTCCGCTATAAATACCGAGATTATATAACCATTCGCTTTTAGTACACAATGTTCGTAAGTATTTTTGGCAATGGCAGAGTTTTTTGCATGTCAAAAGTAAGACATTCAGTGTCAGATTCAGTTTGTGCTAACAATAAATCTTTTTTGAGCAGATCTCAAGTTTCTGTTGCTAATCTCTGATGGTCATCTCTATTCTGAATTATCTTACTTTTCTTTTCTTCATCAGTTTCGTGTCAATTTTAACTTTAAAAGTATCACATGCGTTACACGTATCTTTTTTCATGGTCTGAAATCCCAAGTTAAACTTAGTGTAAAATATATTTTTGTAGAAACTCAAACTAGCTGGAGTTTCATGTTGTTGTGAGTAGAGCTCATATATTCTTTAAAACATGGATTGAAGTCATGGAGTCACATGGATTTCTTTAAAATATTAAGCATTTTAGTAATCATATGCATTTATTGAATTAGCATGAAATGTTCAAACCACATGGATGGTTTCATATTATAAAGATGAATTGCAATCTCTACACAGTTTACATAAACACCCAACCCACTTGAATGTTTTTAAAAATGTTTAAAAAATTATTCGCCTATAAATTATCTTTTTATAAAAACTGACTAACCCACATGGATGCTTTTACAATATCATAAAATCTAATATCCAAACTTTTCTAAATACATTCAACCCACTTGGATGTTTCTTTAAAATTGAATTTCACAGTTTGCAAAAAAATATCCTTCTCTTATAAACAATTCAACCCACATGGATGCTTTAAAAATAATGATATTGTCTCGATATCATATAACCAAGAACACAATTAAGTGGTATAGATGCTTCTTAAAATTGATAATTACTGCCGTTAAGGAATGTTTCAAATTTTTATTGAAACCATTCATGTGGTATGGGAGTTTTTGAAGCTTAAATTTTGCGTCATAAAGCAAATTATGGAATACTAATAAACGATTTTCTAAGGAATGGGTTGCTATTAGAGGTTGGATGTCTTCAACAAAAATGTAGAGTAATTTATTTTGGATTGACTAGTGTGTCCACCTCAAATACCTAAATGTGTGGGTTGGATGTTTCCTTCATAACACCGTCCATTTAATTTTGATTAAATTTTTAATTTCCGAGGTGAACCACTTAGGGTAATTACGCACTGCAGCCGATTTATTTGGTATGCACGGAAAACATTCGTCCATCACTGCATAAATTATGTCATAAAATGACTCTACAGCTGAGTTGCAATCTCCACTCTTATAAATAATACTCCAATCGGCCAAACGCAACTTACTCGTGAAACATTCTGGGCTACCACGAAGTAAGTCCCATCGCCTTTGTAATAAATTAGGTGTTTGGAATTTAGGTCTAATAATAGCTCTACATCTTTCTACTTCTACATTTATGCATAAGCTAGGATGGTAATTATCTTCTTTGGCGAGTAGACCAGGCACCTCCCTTACTACCTCCGAAGCCGGTAAATTACATAAAACTAAGTCTAATAATTCTCCTCGATAATTGAAAATATTATTAATCTGTTTTAAATTAAATAAGTTTAAAAATAAATTATATTCTACAGTTATATTAGGTGCTGAATTAAAATTAAAATCCCCTAATATTATTAAATTAGGTAGGCGGTAGTCTCTAAAATACATTTCCGCTGTGTTGAAAAAATTTACATATTTATCACGATCACTTCTCGGGGCAAAATACACTACACATATAAACACTAGTTGAGATTTATATGACAATTTGATCCACACCGCTTCAGGGTGAGATTCAAGTGTAGGCACTCTCTCAACTAGAGCGCCAACTCCATTCCGAATGGCGAGTAAACTTCCTCCTCCTTTTCTTCCATCAATTCTATCAGCTCTAAATACTGAGTAATAGCCAGAAAATAGTTCTTGACTTTAAACTAATTCTCCCAGGCCAGTTTCGGTAGCAGCAATTGCAAAATAATCATTTATCAGGATGTTGTTCCGATATTCAATAATTTTTGAATTTAAACCTCTAACATTCTGATAATAAATATCCGCCAGAAATATTGTCCCGTTACCCTGCAGTCACGCAGTAGAAGCTGGTTGAGGATCACGTTTAATAAAATAAAATGGTTTAATCTTTGCTCCAATTGGCCACATACTTCCATTCAAAAATCTACCAAATACACTTTCAGGTACTCCAACTTTGAAAGAGGCGTACGGGCCCTTAGCAGTTAGTTTAACCACCTCTATTTTAATACTCTCCTTTTTCGTTAAATATGCCTCTAATCTTTCGGCAGTTACGTTCAAGCCGAAAGAAAACGCATGAATAAATTTCATCGGCTCGACAGTCTCTATCGAATTGTCTATGGCAGAGCCCTGAATGAATTTCCTCTTTGGGCGATTTAGTGTCTTTTTCCTGTCAGCCGTTTCTTTTTGCATCTTCCTAGAATCGGCTGCACGACTTTTGCGGGAGCGCACCAATTGCCAATCATTTTCGTCCGCTGCGCTAGCGCCTTCGTGAGTTACCGCTGGCTGTTCTTCAGATGACATGCACGGCGTCTCGATTTTATCACCCCGCCCGGAGTGCGATAGCGACGCAGATGTCGATGGCACTTTTTTTTGCTGGGTTGACACAGTTGCATTTCTCAATTCTTCTCGTCCGCTATTGTTTCCTCGCGGCCTAGTATTCACCCATTCCGGGTTAGCTCGAAATGTTGCAGATGGTGCACTCTTGGTCTCTGTGGGTTTGCCCTCATCTTTAGACTTCGAGAAAAATTGCGATTTTAAATCTTGTATTTCACATGTTAACTCCTTTATTTGGATACCTTGCGCGAGAATGACGCACTTAAGCTCCTTCACCAATAAAAGTACCGCTTCCATTGTGCTCACTGGGGTCTTTTCGCTCGATTTACGAAAGCGTGCCACCCCGACGGCAAAACGGCAACAAGTCTGGGAGACAGCCCGGAACGCGTCCTGTCTCAACCACGATGAAAAGCAATTCCATTAACTGCGAGTAAATCCAGATTAGAATTGCACTGTATTCAATAAATTAATATTGAAATTATTATTTATTGTGGAGAAAAATTCATAAGATGTTGACACTTAGAATTCAAAATTCAAAATATGAAGCACTACACATTTCTCAACGTTTAAGGTAAGCAACCAATCTTCCGTCCACGCTTTGATCTTGTCAAGATCTTGCTGAAGCTGTCCACTGCATAGAATAGGATTGGCGAAGAATTTTGTGTCATCGGCAAAGTAGCTGCTCTGCGATGTGATTAAGGCTTGAAGATCCGTAATATACAAGGTGAACAAAACTGAACCCAGCACCGACCCTTGGGATATTTCACTGAATACAGTGAAATATCCAGATTTAAAGTCGCCTACTTTCACTTGGAAGGTGCGACCAAATAAGAAGTCTAATATCCAACTTAAAATTTTTCCTCGAATTCCGAAATGTTCAAGTTTTTGCAAAAGTCTTTGGAGATAGATTAGAGGCTGTGTGAAAGCAAGTATTTCTTCTACAATGTTATGGACCGACGAAGGTGCATGCCTGACAGAGTGTGGGAGCTGATTCCTTAAACGAGCAAAATGGACCGCTAAATAGTGGGTGTTAAAAGAAGAGTGATGAAAAGAAATGGCAAGTGTGTAATTCCGACTTGATCGAAGTAGAAAACCATGGCCTCCCAACGGGCGGAATTTCTGCAAATACGTCTGATTGCTTCTACATACGCGCGGATCGGCTCAACTCACGATTCAGATCCTATTCAGAAGCCTCCTACCTAGTGCGGAAGGCTACCCTGGGTAAGACTCTCGCATCTCTGGCCTCACAGCCGATGGACCGGTTTCTCCTGGCGAGATTGCATCATGGCGCTACTGGACGGTTTGCGAACCGTTCGGCGACGCCAATCGGTTGTGCACTCCGACTAATTGCTGAAGGAGTCTGGAGACTATGAAAATATACTGCATCCTAAGCAGCGGGGGTGGATGTTGACCTGCTGTCATGCCACTCTTGAAATGACCTTGATCAACCCAATCCCATGTGGCACTACGGGTAAAGGACGCCCAGGTCCGCAATAAATTCAAATTAAATTACCGCTGTAATACAGCAGGTAGAGGCCACGTAAGCGGCTTTGGACCCATCACCAGTCGGGAGGACGGAGGTATCCTGAAGGTTAACTCCAGACGGAGATATTCGACCAAAACTGGTAGTTAAGGTGCGAGGCTGCCCGCTGGGTACCTTTTCCGATATAATAGATAACGTAGAAGACTTAGAGACTAGATAGTAGAATGTCTCGTCTCTTAAGTCTTCTACGTTCATCCCATGGCTGATAGGACGATCACATCGTTATACCAGCCTGGGGTGACGGCTACCTTTCACTACGGCTGACCTTTGGCTACCTATCAGTATATAATTTATAGCGGAATCATTTTTAAAGATGCGAATAAGAGCTTCTTCACGGAAAATACCTTTTGCTTGCGACTGGGCCTTAACGAAAACTGTTTGGTTGTTACAGATTCTTTATGGGTAGCAGGTACGGAAAACGCAGCTTTGAAAGTGGACCAGTCGTGGGACCCGCTACGTTAATCTGCTCGGCCACTGGATTCGATAAAATATACCGATGTGTTCCAGACAACAGGTATTTAATATTCATAACCACTCGACGTTTTATATCTGTAATAGTTTCACGTACCATAGGTGGTGTTGTTCAATTTTTATGATACCTGGGCTTGTCCAAATCACGGTTCAAATCTCATCCAGTAGCCTTCTTGAAGAGGGACCTAACATGTCAGGGCCGCTGGGAGCTTCTGTCACGGCTGAAATTCTTCTGCAGTCAGAGGCGGTTCGGAACAGAAGATTGTGGATTCGGAAGGAACACCTCTCACGGGAGACAGTACTATCTAATATCGTTAAAACTTCCTGAGGTGACGGGTTCGCCCGATGTAGTTGACACCGCCCAACTGGGGTGCGAGTGGCCCAAGGTATTTCAAGAGTGGCGTGACAACAGGTCAACATCCATCCCCGCTGCTTAGGAAACAGTGTATTTCCATAGTCTCCAGACCCCTTCAGCAATTAGTCAGAATGCACAACCGATTGGCATCGCCGACCGGTGCGTAAACCAGCTATGAGGGCTGAGACATGGGAGTCTTACCCGGGGGTTGCCTTCCACTCAAGGAGGCTTCTGAATAGGAGCTGAATCGTGAGTTGAGCCGATCCGAGAACAAAATGGATCTTGTGGCCCAAGCTGCACGAAACCATTCACCACATCATAAAAGAAGTAACAAAAGGGTCGATACAATCTGCGACCCGCCATGTAGAAGACAGCTCGAAGTGGAGGAGCCTCGTAGGCAAACTGTTGTCTAGTGGCCACGATCCTCAGTAATGAGGGAACGATGGAGAAGATAAGCTGATTATATCAAATAGATAATACGGAATGATAGAATGCCATCTATTATTTTGATTTGATCGTAAAGTGCGTAATTATTACGTAATAAATAAAACCTGTATACCAAATTAAAAATAGACATATTTATGTAAATCATATTAAAATCAAATCAAATCAAATCGCATTTATTGTCTTCAAAAAACTTTACATAGTTGTTTAGACATTTTATATAGCCGCTTAATGTTAAAATAACTTTAAAATGTATACTAAATATTTCATTAGAGACTCACCACATAATTGAGTTATATTAGATATTTATAACTACAGATAGTCATGAAATTATAATATTAAAATTAAATGGTCCTGTAAGTAAGAATTATAATTGATTATGGGAGACAATTAGAAATAATAGTAATAATATAATAATCCCCAATATAACTACCCTCCGAGTAGGGGCATAATTTCATGGCAGACCGCGACAATTTATTGGAATTTCTTGCAATATCGCTGCGCTCGACAAAAAGTACTATAACTATGGAACTACTATAGCAATCATAAAAAGAGTAACTGTCAATGGTCGCATTAAAATTGTATATATAGAATATTGAAATCTCATTTTGTAAAACAATTAGATAATTATGAATAAATGTGAGAAAGTCATAAAAGTGAAAAAAACTCGGCATTTCTAACTTACATTTGTCTTACGGAAAAATACGGACCCCTATTTAGAAATTGTACATACTATCGTGATCTTGATTAGATTCTCTATCAAATGTAATATTTCATTGCTTATTTACATACAAAAATATTTAGATAATATAAATACCTCATAAAACCCAATAAAATTTTTGATGATTTCTCGAAAAAAAAAAAAAATGATGTTTGACAATGGAATTTTACTAGAAATATTCGCGAATTGATGCACGAAATTATTCTAGCGGCCGTCTATGTATCTATGGTAATAATGAGATATTTGGTATGGATTTTAGGATGCGTTCGAATTAGAAAATAATATTACTGTGCGCTCCGGGAGCAAGCCGCCAATATTGTTCGTTTTGTAGTCAACGGTGTTCTGATGTGCAACCAAATTTGGTCGTTAAGTAGCCGAAGGGTTAAAATATGAATTAACTATTAATTTGTTATTATATTATTATTTTATTTCGAGATAGGTCAGCGTACAGGTACGTGTTTAAAGCGCCATCGATGGCCTTGGATCAAGGACGGTACACTTACCGCCACGACAAAGTCCTTGCTGTTATTCGCGAGGTAATTAGCCTCTCAGTGGCTCGTGCCAACAAGGGTTCCACAGTATCCTCCAAACCCCCAATACCTGTACGGGTTGGCTCTAAAGGCAAGAAACATTTCACTGCAAAACCTTTCTCAATAATCGAGAAAGCTTCAGATTGGATTCTGGAGGTCGATTCGGTCTCTAAGCAGTATAAATTCCCTCAAAGTCTCGCATGCACAGCCCAATATTACGGGCCCAATATTACAATATTACAGTTAATTTACTCTCTATCTCGGAAGATGGCCCTTATCGTATAGGTAATTAACTGTTCCATGGGAATCAAATATCCCAAAAACCACGAGTACAAATTAAATAAATACCATGACCTCGCAAATGCCGTCACCCGGAACGGCTTCACTGTTCACGTTCACGCGGTGGAAGTAGGCGCTCGTGGCCTGCCAGCTAAATCTTTGTTTCACCTTTTTAAAGATCTTGGTCTCTCCAGGAAAATAATCAACTCCTTTCTAGAAAAAATATCTAAAGCCGCAATTTCCGCATCTTAAATTCTATGGCTTCGAAGAAAGAGTGAATGGGTGGTAAGGTGTACGCTCACATGTGGCAAGATAGCTGTCCTAAACCTACCACAGCCAGTCGGTAGTCCGGAATCCACCGTTCACCTCCCAGAAGTGTAATAATTATATATGATGGGCCCGATTTCGGTCGGTGAATTCCATGGCAGCACCGTTTGTATTTTATTTTATTTTTATTAGCGCAGCCATACTGCATATTACGAATGCCGTCGTATCAAACAAAAGAATAGATTAATTAATATTTGGAACTATGAGTGCCATCTACATATTGCGTTTCGCAGTAAAACCTTACCTGCTATGGCATTGAGCTATTTAATCAAAGCATTTACAAGGCTTAGTTTATCTGTTGCTGACTTGTACAGAGTGAGTTTTTAATTAGTGACATCCTTAAAATGGGTGAATCGGTACGAGCAAATAAGCAACTGTTGACAAGAAATTGTTTAATCAAATAATATAATAAAATTACATTTTATTCCAAATAATTCAGAAAAGTTTGACAATCGATCAGCTGCTTTTTTTGACCTTGATAATCGGATCGATTATTGGATCGATTATTAGATCGAGGTCGTTGAACTCGGCGACATTGAATGGCGTTCAATAACACAAGAGTCGCGAAGCAAGGCCACAGATGGCGCTGTACTGTCATTTCTGATCGATGTATTTTGAATATTTGAGACATTTACCACCACTTATTGAACCATTTTTAAAACAGAATAAATATTACAAATAAAACAGTGCCTTAAATATACCTAATAGTTGAAAAACAGTTTATTTATTCTATTTTACTATTGCTATCTAACGGTTATAGTCGCGTGAATAACCGATATATGGCAATAACTATCTAATAAGGAAGGCTTTCCAACATCTGTCAATAGAGGTTTTTATCAAGATCTACAAGGCATATGTGAGACCAATCTTGAGTATTGCTATCAGCTCTGGAGCCCCTACTTATGCAAAGATGTAGATATCCTGGAAAAGGCTCAGCGAAGGGCAACCAAAATGCCAGTGGGCCTGAAGAATAGGAATTATGAAGATCGCTTGGAATTACTTAGAATTGCTACTCTCAAACAAAGAAGACAAAGAGGGGATCTGATTGAGACACATAAAATTCTAACAGATTATTACAATGTACCTGGACTGAAGAAAATTTACAAATTCAACGTCAACACAAATCTTCGAGGTCACAACAAAAAACTCAACCGTACAAAATTTCAGCTTTCTGCAAAATAGAGTGGTGGACATGTGGAATAAACTACCATTTGAAGTGATTAGTGCAAGCTCTGTCAATCAATTTAAAAACAGAGTCGATTTGTACCTAAAAACTTGTTAATATTGTCTATATTGGGCTCGATTGCGTTTCTTCGTGAACTAAAATCGGAAATTAATCCATGTGAACGAGACAGGGCAATACGCTAGAGCGGAGTGTGAGATGACCGGTTGTCACTTTTTCGCATTAAAACTGCCCGCCAAGGTCCAATCTTACACCGCACGAAATATTCTCGAATTTATTCGGACGTGTATAAGTTCGGCAGGTAGTATTTATCGACGATCGTTCGTTTCATATTCCGCTCTAACGTATTGCACTGTCTCGTGCGCTTGGACTAATTTTAGTTTTAGTTCACAAAGAAACGCAATCGGGCCCATTATGTTGTTAATAATGTTTAGCTTTACAAGATCTGATCTGGACGTATCAGCAAAGCTGTCTGTCAAAAATAAATAATAATAATAATAATAATAAGAGTAAAATAGAATAAAAAAACTGTTTTCAACTATTGGGTATATTTTCGGCACTATTTTATTTGTAATATCTCTTCTGTTTTAAAATTGTTCAATAAGTGGTGGTAAATATCTCAAATATTCCAAATACATCGATGATAAATAACAGTGCAGCGCCATCTGTGGCATTGTTTCGCGACTATTGTTATTGAACGCCATTCAATGCCGCCGTGTTCAACGACCTCGATCCATTAGCAAGGTCAAATAAAGCAGCTGATCAATTCTCAAACTTTTCTAAATGATTTGGAATAAAATGTAATTTCAAAATAATTTTATTGTTTTATTTGATTCAACAATTTCTTGACGAATGTTGCTTATTCGCTCGTACTGATTCACCCATTTCAAGGTGTTACTAATTAAAAACTCACCCTGTAAATATGAAGTAATTTTCGGAGGTTTCTATCAAGTATTAGCTCGTCCGTGTTTAATTAGTTGTTTTCTAAACGATTTACTAACTTTCCCGATTTTATTAATTTACTGGCCCATCGTTAGAAATACAAAGAACAGCTCTAATGCTAATTATTATTTATTTTCTTTGTTTCGCAGTAACTGGAAACCGGACTCCCCCCAGCAGACTCTCGAAGAACCCGCCAACGACGCGTCGGCGACCGGCGACCTCATCTAAGAACCCGCAGTACCTCACATTATATCACAACACCCCCGTAAAACTGAACACTAGTCCTTCTACCAAGATTCCGTGCTGAAATGTCTGAAGTTATCAATTGGAGGGCTGGCCGATTGCAATTTCCGACATTTTATTTTTAAAAATACCTTTATATATTTCCACTAATTTAGCTACTAATGTAAAAAACAAATAATATTAGTTATTTAATTGCCTAAAAGGTTTGCCCTAAAGTATTTAAGTCGAAACTCAATGAACGTTATAATGGTATAATAAATTGCTTGAGACCGAATGTAGTTTCATTTTCCTAACTTTCCCAATGATTATGCGTTAAACCTAGCAAGTTCATGGTTCACAGAGAATAATCTCTTGCTTAATGCAAAAAAAAAACCGCACTATGCACTTCTCCTCAAATATAAATCGTCTGCTATACCATTCAATATCTCTCTCTAAACAACAGTACTCTAGAATTAAGCAAATCGACAAAGTTCCTAGGTATCATGATCGATCATCATCCTAGCTGGAACATCCATATTAATGAACTGTGTAGTGCGCTTTCTTCGGCAATATATGCGATAAAAAAGATTAAATTCTTAGCTGGTGAAATCGCTGCAATAACTGCGTATCATGCCTGTTTCCATTCTAAAATGACTTATGGTATACTGATATGGGGGAATGCCACAGACAGTTCTAGGGTTTTCATTTTGCAGAAAAGTGCACTGAGAGCAATTGCAGGAGTATCCCGTGACACGCACTGCGAACCATATTTTCTTAAGTACAAAATACTGACTTTTACGTCTGAATATATTTTACAATGAATATATTTTACTACTATATCCTAAATCAAATATTAACGAACAAGAGGTAAACGGGAATATGCACTCCCACAATACACGCAGGCGTGATGACGTTATCCTGCCTAAAGTAAGCCTTACGTAGACACAAAAGTCCTTTGGATATTTGAGCTATCAGCTCTTTAACCAGCTACCACTCTCCACAAAAAAATGGAAACAAAGGCGTTTAAAAGATTTATTAAACAAAAGCTACAATCCACACATGCTTTCTATAAGCTGGGTGATTTTTTTAAGCATGGCAATTCCTTCAAATGGGAATAACATTAATATGTAACTTTCAGGTACCTCATTTTATTTCTTATTGTTTAATAATAATATTATGAATTTAATATTTAATATGTAGATTACAATGTGTAATGTAACATACCTGATCATATACATACGTTGTTTTTTCCATGTTATTTTATAAGTATACTCATGTACATGGATTCTCTATTTATTTTTGTTTTATTTGTCTGCCGCGTAAAGCCGACTTTAGTCAACGCTATTGTCGAATTAATATGTATGCTTTAATAGTTTTATATCTACATATAAACTGACGAATTCTAATATGTGATAATTAGCTTTAATTCATAATTCATGCTTTTATTGTATATTCTGAATGAATTAATTGAATACTGAATACTGATCAAACCCTAAAATTGCACACTTGAAGTTGGTAAATCAGTACTACCAAATAAACAACTTTTGATTTCAAAAAAAATAAATTTAGTATCAATAAAAAATAAAAAAACGGTCGTGTGACTCCACGACTTTCCTGGCAAGCAGATAAGCTACCCCCCCTTCCCCCTGCACCAACACCCTTAACACCCTCGCCAACCCCCCCGCCCCCAATATTTATTTGGTCGTGATTATGATTGCAAATGGTAAACTTATGTGGTATTAAAATGGCTTTTTTCCAATATTTTTCCAATATGTATGTATGTATTTCCAATATGATGTAGTATTTTCTTAATACAGCGAAATTAAAAAAATATTTGTGTCGCTGTTATAACAGATATTCCAACCCAAAAAAAGAAGATTACCGGAAGAATATTTTCGTCCGAAACGAAAAAGGAATTGCGCAACACCTACGAAAATATTCCTACCATTCAAATGTAGCTACCATTCGAGAGTAGCATGTTTTTGTAGTAATAATAAATTATTAGGTACTTGAAAAAAAAAACACTAAAAACACGCTTTAATTTTTATATTGTATTCGCGTATTAGATAAGACTTGCCCTCTCGTCTCAAAATAAGTTACCGATGTTAGTACCACCTCAACCCAGGTTCATACTTAGTGAGGTGGTAAATCGATATGTCAAAAGATGAATTTCCTTTCCAAGCTAGGTATAATATGTACACTTATTATAACATGTTTTTGTGTTAGGATAAGGTGCCTCGCCGTAAGGCGTCGGTCTCTTACGGGCCGCTGGCGAGATAGACAGTAGATTGTCTCGTTTCTAAGTCTTCTACGCTCATCCCACAGCTGAAAGAATGATGACATATCGTTATACCAGCCTGGCGTGACAGGTTCGCCCGTTGTAGTCGACACCGTCTTACTGTAGAAATGGGTCATGCTCAAATAAAATGCAGTCATCGGAACTGAACCAACATATAAAATTTCAACTTCATAGGATAAGAGAAAGTGGTTGGTTGTTCAACGTGTAAATAGTTGAACAAGAGCGGGATCATAACCGTGAATAAATTATACCAAAATAAATGAATAGATTCTAATATGTGGATACTTTACAAAATGAGACGAAATCGATGCTCGCAAATCCTTCAAACATCAACACGTCATCAGATATATGTCTGTAAAACACCGACTGACCTGTGATGATGATCCTCGCCTATCTGGAAGTCCCAGCACTGCTACGGACCCTCGAGGTGCCTGCTGGTGGATTTCTCATGCAAGTATCTTCGAAAATGTCTCGCACACAACACACTCGACGCGGATTAGTTCTTTAGCGGAGTTTTATTCTGATTTAGCGGAGCGGTTCAAGAAGGCGATAAATAAAGCGGTACAGTATGCAAAAAGAGTCGCGAGAGTATGCAAAAACCTCTGAAAAATATATAAGCTGTCCTTCTGACAGCGCGGCGGATAATTATAAAAACTAGCGGGGGGTAGGCATTTTCGAGCAAACGCAGTACTGGCAGCGTTCAAGTCGTTCTTCTTCTTCTTCGGAATCAACATCTGTCAGTGAAGGCGAACATCCACATACACTAATCAAATGTTGATGCAAGATACTTTGCGCGCAACCAGTGGTTCTGATTCAGCTTGCAATATTTGACCTAGTTAGTTAGTTTAGTTAGTTTTCCTGGGCACTTGGAAGTTAGTTAGTTTTCCCGCACTTGGCCTCTTGATTGGGCCGTTGTGCGTGGCTCATGTTTCTACTTATGTTACTCCAGCCAACCCAGGCTGTCCCAGAAGGTTAGCAGCCTGTTTAGGTTGCTACAGGCCTCCGAGACAGATGCTGGAGATTGTAGTATTTTTGCCCGTTGCTCTGCCACGCTCCTGCATTCCATGAGCACATGCTGTGGCGTTTCTTCTTCCTCCATGCATCCTCTGCATAGAGGGCTATCTGTCACACCTATGGTAAACAGGTGTTTGTTTAGGGGACAGTGGCCTGTCATAGCAACCTATGACTTTACGGATTTTGTCCCTTTTTAATCTGGTGAGGTTGCGGGCAAGTTTTTTAGGAGCTTCCGGAACCGCGTTCTTTGTTTGCCTGCATCCTGCGTTTTTTCTCCATTCTTTAAGGTGGGTTTCGTCGGTGTTCCTGCGTAGCCATGTTTTTATTTGGGCCTGGGGTATGGGCATCGAGGGTTCCGGTCCATATACTATTTCCTTTGATCAGGGGCGGATCCAAGATTTGAAATTGGGGGGGGGCCTCTGCGCCTCGGGCCACGTTTTAAGATTTTAAAAAATCAAGTTAGAGCCACAGACACAGACCCGAGCCGAGACTTCATACAGAGAACATTAAAACAATAAAGAATATTGAATTTTTTTATTATTATTGTTTTTATTGTCGATTTTACAAAATTAAATCTATTTTTAGTTTACCCTTAGCATACCGATTTATCACGTTATCAACATTAATATTTAAACCCCTATGAACATGTAGAAGCGCAAGTCCGGTAAGACGCTCTTCTGCCGTTCGCGTACGCAGCCATGGTTTTAGGCGGCGCAGGGTGGAAAATGATCTTTCGGCCGTTGCTACACTCACTGGTAACGTCGCTAAAATGTTGAGCATTATACGTATCGCTGGAAACATGTCTTCATCAGTAGCTTTTAATATGTCCAAAACGGTGGTCGGAGTTTCTCCTTTTTCCTTATAATTTAGACGTAGCCATTTTTCTGTCCATATAGCATACTCTGGCTTCAGACTCACTGCATAGTCATTCAGCGCACGCTCATACACCTGCGATACTTTTTCAATTCTATTTTGAAGATTATTATTAGCCTCTGCCACGTTTGTAGACTCAGTGATAGTTTTCACAATAACCGAGGGCATGAGCAAGCGAAGGTCAAATGTATTCATGACATCATCCGGTAGACGATTCCGCAGGTCATTCACAATTTGGTCCAAAAGGGGTATATAAATGGAAGACCTGAAATATGCCTCTGGTTCTTGATCGGAGGTTGGGTGGTTTGCTCTATAGACGGATCTTCGGGCTGTACGTGGGCTAGTAATTTCTACATCCAGTATCTTGGCCATTTCTTCTGCCCTAAGATATATATTTCTAATAACAGAATCAACATCTTCTCTCTTTTTTTGTAAAACCGAGAGTACATCTTTAACAGCATTAATGGCAGAAACAGCATCTAGCGTAGGCGATTGCAAAATTCGACTGAGTGCAAGGGTAGTTCCCAAAACATCTCCTAAAGCAAACGTTGCTATAATAAATTCACTGTCTGCGATGCTTTTTATAAGGCCATGTGCCTTGGAGACTGTATCACGACTATTTGTCCATTTGGTAATTTTTTCGAGACTACTGAAAATCTTAGGTAACAATGTGCAAAATTGAATAGTGCCATCGTGTTTCTCTTGCCACCTAGTCTCGCAAAGGCCTGAAAAGGATTTACCAATCATATCACGGAAAACTGCTGTGGCCTTAGCAGACGAATTGGAGAAAGATATAATTTCTTTCATTTTGCTTACAGTGTTGCGATAGGCTACAACCTCGTTCGATTTTTTGAGAGAATTGTTTAGGGTATGGTTTAGACAAGGACAGTGTCTTGCATTAAGTGCAGTTTTGCATATTTCCTGAACAGCTCCTTTCATTTCAGACGCCATAACAGAACAATAATATCAGTTCCTACGCCTACACATTGATCTAAATCTAACGAATGTTTCTTACAGAAATCTATGACAATATGAGCGAGGGCTACGCCGGAGAGACGTTTTTCTTCTCCTTGAATGTCTTCAGTACGTATTGACTCGTAACAGTCTATGAAAGCTAGAAAATCTTCCCGGCTAGTGCCCTCGTGCACGTATCGTACAGAAATACTCATTTGCTCTTTATGAGACCCATCAGTAGTTTCGTCAAATATCAATGAAAACCACTTTGCTTGGCAAACCCTTTCAAAAATAATATTTTGTATCTCTTCACCACAGCAGTTTATAAGTGAGTTTTGCGTGGTTTTACTGATGTATGTAGCATTGGTAGCTGAGCTTTTAAGTTGTTTCTCGAGTTCTGTATCACCCGCGGTAATTTCTGTATCACCCGCGACAATGTTATCGCATGGATTTGGACACTGTTATCGCTCGCGTCGTAATTGTTCGTGTAAATGAGTTTTCTCATGATTTGTTAAAGCAATAAAATGGAAACTGACACAGTTGGCTACATCACCTACATACAACATTCGTGATGTCAGCCCATCACCGGCTGAGCTAGGTGCCATCCTTGGGGGGGGCCATGGCCCCCTGGGCCCCCCCCCTGTATCCGCCCCTGCCTTTGATCCCCTTTTGGCCAGTTCGTCTGCCGCGTCGTTGCCCAGTGAGTCTCTGTGCCCTTTAATCCATTGCATGGTCACTCTATTTGACCTTGCAATGGATTGGAGCGCATTGTGGCATTCCAGTACAAGGACAGAGGTTATAGTATTTTTTGCTAGCGCTTGTAGCACGGAGGCACTGTCGGAGACAAATTTCAAGCTTAGGTCTCCGACATCTTTGGCTGCAACTGCTTGTGCTGCTCTGGTGATGCCAATGCATTCTGCTTGGAAGATCGTATTTAAGTTGCCTAGGGTAGTTGATATTTTGGTGTTTAGATCATTTGAGAAAACGGCAGCTCCGGTACCTTGAGTGGTTTTGGAGCCATCTGTGTATATCCTTACTTCATTTGTACCAGAGTGATCTGCTGGTTCTGCAATGAGTTGGATAATATATTTGACCTAAACAAATATACTAACATACATTGCAAGGTAATAAAACTAGAAGCCATAGTATTTTTGTTTACAACCAAAAAAGACAGTTGACATGAAAATGTCTATGATGTCAACATTGTCAAAGAAATACGATATTGCGATGAGAAGTATTGAGTTCCAAGATTGGCGGAAGATTCTGGAACAGAATCAGTAGTCTTAGGATCATGGACAATATCGAATTCAGTGTCCTATTGTGTTGATGTATCATATCACCACTTTAGAATCCCGCCTCTGATATCATTATACCTTCCTGGGAGGCAGGGTCGCTCATAGTAAACGACAACCACAAAGTGTATGTACGATGAAATACAGAGCTGCCATGGAATTCACCGACCGAAGTCGGGCCCAACATATTATACAATTATTTTACTCCTGGTGAACGGTGGATTCCGGACTAACTACTGGCTGTGGTAGGTTTAGGACAGTTATCTTACCACATGTGAGAGTTCACCTTACCACCCATTCACTCCCCCTTCGAAGCCATAGAATTTGAGATGCGGAAATCGCGGTTTTAGATAATTTTTAAGGAGTTGATTATTTTCCTGGAGACCAAGATTTTTTAAAAAGGTGAAATAAAGATTTAGCTGGCAGGCCAAGAGCGTCAATTTCCACCGCGAGAAGGTGAACAGTGAAGCCGTTCCTGGTGACGGCATTTGCGAGATCATGGTATTTATTTAATTTGTACTCGTGGTCTTTTGGGATATTTGATTCCCGTGGAACAGATAATTCTACAATAAGGACCATCTTCCGAGATAGAGAGTAGAGTTATATCTGGACGCAGGGCTGTGCATCCGAGACTTTCAGGGAATTTATACTGCTTGGAGACCGAATCGACACAAACCGTATTGGGGGTTTGGAGGATACTGTGGAACCCTTGTTGGCACGAGCCACTGAGAGGCTAATTACCTCGCGAATAACAGCAAGGACTTTGTCGTGGCGGTAAGAGTACCGTCCTTGATCCAAGGCCACATTGCAGCCAGCTAGAATATGTCTAGCTGTGCAAGGGGTGTTGCTACAAAGGGGACATGAACTATCCTTGGCATAGGTCCAACCAGGGTTGGCTTGATTTTCCCCAACCCGAAAAAACCTGGGTTAAATTGGGTAAAACCCACCTGAAAAAACCCATGGGTTTTTGACGAATGTGGGTTTTTGAAAAAATACTTGTTCATAATAATTAAATCAATGAACGGATATAGCATTTATATTATATTTTATCAAAAAGAAAAAAAGGATGTATTTGTGACACACCCAGTCTGTTCCGTAATTTACTCCAGACCATTCCAAATGTTAAGAAGTCTTTCAATTGATGCAGAACTGGCCGGACAAGTGTAATGCCGCCTACTTTAAGCATGATTTAAAAGATAACTTATGGATAATATTGTTACGTGGATAGGCAAAAGATGCAAAAATTTGGTAAAACACAACTTGATTTATTACAAAACTATTACAATACTCTTCAAGCGACAAAGACCCTTATACACTCTTCAATATACACTATTTAGTTCTAAAATCGTTTGCACTACTACTCAATACGTTAACCCTTTTCCTGTTGTGAAAATAAAGGGAATCTCCGCGACAACTGACAATAACGATTTTCGGGGGAATTCGCTTCATGGTAGTGTTACTTTATACAGTAGTAAATAGATTTGAATTGGGAGAAAAAAATGCAATAAAATGGTAATAAAATAAAATTAAATGTAAAATTAAAATGTGTTAATTTAAAATTCTCATTAACTCCGTAAAAACCCGAAATTCCCCAAAAAAGCCTTAAATTACCCGAAAAAACCCGAAATAACCCAGTGGGCAGATATTTTTTGATAAAACCCGGGTTTTTGCCAACCCTGGCTCCAACGAGCGAGGTTACTGGGGTCTGGAAGTGTATGCTGAAAGGCATTTAAATAAAGTACCATAGGATGTACCATAGGATGAACGAAACTTCAATCTCTATCTTTAAAGAAATTGAAAAATTAGGTTAGTCATGATAAATCCTATTTTGCATAACATTATGCACCTTTATTAACAAACAAATGAAATCAATAGGTACTAATAAATGACTATATAATACAAAGGTCTGGATCAATCCGATTTTCACAAAAAATATCCTTATGTATATTTATAATATAAAACACAAAAGTCACTAAAAAAAGCCATATTATATACACGATATTCACATTGTCTTTCAAAAGCAACATTAATGTTGACTCTTTTTTTTCTTCTTTAATTTCCTTTTGGTAGAATCTTTTTTCGGTGATGACGTTGACGGTTTAGGCGATGACGTCAATGGTTTTGCCGATGACGTTGATGGTTCCGGAGGTGATTTCGGCGACGACGTTGATGTTTTTAATGGTTTTGGTGTTGGAGTTGATGGTTTTAACGGTGAAGTTGATGAAGTTGATGGTTTTGATGGAGGCATTGATGGTTTCGGTGTTGGAGTCGATGGTTCGGACGCGGACGGTTTAGTCGATTCATTATCTGTGATCTCACAAACGTCGCTGTCGTTAAGATCAACGTCTTCGTTTGATCTCGTTTCGAGTAGGACTTCGCAAGGGAGCGACGCGAATAGCTCGCCGTATTCCGTCGTTGTTCTGGACGGCGTTGGCGGGTGCTCTTCAGTTATTACTACGTCATCGTCCGAAGAATCACTTATGACCACTTCTTCGCCATTTTTGATCGAGCGCAGCATCCCGGTTTTCTCTTTGAGACGTCTAGCCATTTGGAGTTGTCGAACTTTTAGGTAGTTTTTGAGGAGGCGTTGGGCTTTTTTGTTCCTTTTTCGCGCCCAATGGTCTTCTTCGTCGGATGAAATCTCACAGACATCTGGATCTAATGAGGGTACAGGTTGGTCCACGCTTAGGAGGCTTTTTAAGAAAGTCTCCACTTTTTCCATGGCTCGTTTTTTGATGGATTCCGGAACCTCGGCTGGGTTAGATCCTTTGAGATTTGAAACTCGTATAGCGTCTTTCAGCGTTTTCGGTTCCTCTGGATCATCTGTACTTTGATCCTCGTCTGAGGCATTGTTAACATCTATCACAATGTCTTCAACCGGACTCTTAGTTACGACAGCTTTGTTAGTTTCTTTGTTGAGAATTACTGTTTTGACACTGGAATCACTGCTATTTTGCCTCTTATCTTTGGCCATAGATTTTTTATTATTATCCTTCTTTTTCGAATCAGTAGTATGTATTTCGGAATCCTCTAACAGTTGCAGTTTTTGCTTTCGTCCTCTTTTTTCTTTCACTGGATCTTCAGCGCTGACGGCTTTAGCAGTTTTCTTTTTATCAATTTTTATTTCATTATTATCTACTGAATCGTTTTCTTCCACTTGTGGCTTCTGTTTCTGTTTCTTTTTCTCTTTCGGCGTATCTACTTTATCATCGTCCATTTCTCCAGCGTCTTTTGCATCAGTCGTAACTTCTACAGTTGCAATTCCGGATTTTTTGGATTTCGGTTTCCGCCCTATTCGTTCTTTTGACGTATCTCCTTTATCGTCACTCGTTTTCTCAACTTGTTTAATAGCGTTCGCATCGACAGTGACCTCTGCTGCCGTTACTTCTGCTATTTTGGGGTTTGATTTTCGTTCTCTTCCCGCTATCGCTGTAGCTTCTTTTTCAACTGCTTTTATTACTGTTTTCGATTCTTCTGCGTCTTTAACATCTGCATTTGTAACTTCTTTTACTTGGAGTTTTAACCTCTGTCCTTTAGTGTCTTTAGAGGTGGTTTTAGTTCCTTCTGCTTCTACGGTGGAAACTTTTGTTATTTGTAGTTTTGGTTTTCGCCCCTTTCTCCCTTTCGGAGAAGATTCTTCAGTTTCAGCTTCTTTTACTTGTTTCCGTTTGCGTCCTTCAGGTACATCTTCTTTATCACTTTCAATATTTCTTTCAGTTTTATTACCTTCTTTAACATCATTAATGTCTCTTTTTTTCCGCGTTTTAGACTCTTTCAGTGTTGTTTCGTCATCTGTCTTAGCTTCGTTAGATTTATTGGTTTCTATACTTCTTCTTCTAACTTCTATTATCTTTCGACCTTTTCTTTGTTTCGTGGGAATTTCTTCGTCAGTCTTTTCTGTGTCATCAGTTTCTTGGAGTTTTTGTTTGTATCCTTTTCTCTCTATCGGTGTGTCTGCTTTATCATTACACTTAATATTTGTTTCAGTTTCATTATCTTGTTTTACATCAGGAGTGTCTCTTTTCTTACGACCTTTAGTGTCTTTCGGCGTTGTTTTGTCGTCTGTCTCAACATCTTTTGATTTAACGGTTTCTGTTATTGGACCTTCTAATGTCTTTCGTCGTTCTGCTTCTTTCGGGGATGTTTCTTCATCAGCTTCTCTAGTGTCGTTAGTTTGAACTTCTTGTATTGGGAGTTTCTGTTTGCGTCCTTTTCTCTCTATCGGTGTATCTGCTTTATCATTATTCTTAAAATTTGTTTCAGTTTCATTATCTTGTTTAACATCAGGAGTGTCTTTTTTCTTACGTCCTTTAGTTTCTTTCGGCGTTGTTTTGTCGTCTGTCTTAGCATCCTTTGATTTAACGGTTTCTGTAATTGAACCTTCTAATGTCTTTCGTCGTTCTGCTTCTTTCGGGGATGTTTCTTCATCAGCTTCTCTAGTGTCGGTAGTTTGAACTTCTTGTATTGGGTGTTTCTGTTTGCGTCCTTTTCTCTCTATCGGTGTAGCTGCTATAACGTTACTTTTAAGGAGGGTGTCTTTATTCTTCGGAGTTTTTGGCTCCTTCGGTATTGTTTCATCATCTGTTTTAGCTTTTGAGGCAGTTTCTATATCATCTTCATTTTCGACTTCTTTAATTGGGAGTTTCTGCTTCCGTCCTTTTCTTCCAATCGGTGTATCTCCTTTTTCATTACTTTTTGATTCAGCGTCGTCATCATTTTTCTTCTTCGCTTTCTGCGTAGTTTCATCGTCTGTCTTGGCTGCTTTTGATTTAGTTGTATCAACAGTTGAAACTTCTTTTGTCTTTCGTCCTTTTCTGATTTCTTTTGGAGACTCTGTTTCTTTTCCTTTCTGTATGTTCTTCGATTTCATTGCAGCTTTATCTTCATTATTCGTGGAGTCGTCGATTTTTGGTTTCTCTTTGCCTTTCACCTTGGTTTCTTTTTCTTTATTTATCTTAGCATTGTCGACTTTTGAGTCCTTATCTTTCGGCTTTCGTCTTTTCACCTCCTCGCTTTCTTTCCGTTTCTTTGCTTCAGGCTGATTGGATTTTTGCGGCTTTTCCTCCGTTTGTACTTTCCGCTTCCGCCCTCTCCTTTCCTTCGTTTTTACCTCTTGTAACTTCTTTTTGGAATCGTCTTCTTTCACAATTCCTTGCTTCTTTATATTAGCAACTATTTCCTTCAGTTTCTTACCGTCGGATTTTTTCGATTTAAACATAGTTTTGACCACTTTCACAAGCTTATTCTCCTTCTTTTTCTTCTTTTTAGCGCTCTCCTTCGCGTCGATCTTGAAGCTCAGCTTCTTCTCGACGCTCTTGCCGCTCCGGGTGCTTTTTACTGAGTTGCTGTTCAGATCAATGTCTTTCATGGGACACTTGAGAATGGATTTTAACTTTGCTGGGTTTGTGGGTACGATTATGGTGGGCGATTCGTCGGTGGTTTTGCTGGTTTTGCTGCGTGAGGTACGAGCAAATTCTTCCTCCTGCTTGCGGATGCGGTCGAGCTTGCCGGACGCCGTCAGACCGTGACGAGCCCCTCTGAAAATAGAAAAAAATAATAATTATAAATGTACGTTTTTTGAAACCCTTACTTTGGCAGTACAACTATGAGCAATAAGATTACAACAGCAACAGTATGGCTCATACCATTGACTCTCAATGCCAGGCTGGACAACAATTGGGGACTTTTGCGTTCCTCCATCACTGCACCGGAAGGTAATCTTTTATGACTGGATGCCAGAGATGCTGAATTTTTATTTAAATGCCTTTTAGCATACAATGCAAATGTATGTAAATAATAATAGTATGTAAATAATACAAGTAGGTAAATGTATATATTTATATATAAATGAGAATATTATATGTATAATGTTAAATATTATATAAACAAGTAAAATATTACCATAGTTCTATAATTGCAGTATAAAATTACGTGCGCATCTTAATTTTTAAAAAAAGAATCTACCCTAGTACAGGCATTAACCTAGTTGGGTAGCTTTTAAGACATAATTTTTGTACTACTTTCTCTTAAATAAAGCATTATTATTATTTATTATTATTCCAAGCCCCGGTAACCTCGCTCATTGGGACTATTCTGCGGATAGTTCATGTCCCCTTTGCACAGCTAGACATATTTTAGTTGACTGAAAGGAGGCCTTAGATCAAGAACGATACACTTACGGAAAGAGTCCTTGCTGTTATTCGCAAGGTAATTACCCTCTCAGTGGATCGTGCCAACAAGGGTCTAACTAACAGTACCTTTTAAACTCTCAATTCAGATTGTGCGGGATGGCTCTAAAGGCATAAAATATTCCAATACAAAACCTTTTTTAATAATCGAGAAAGCAGATTGTATTCTGGAGGTCGATTCTGTGTTGAAGCAGTATCAATTCGTTGAAAGTCTCTAGATGCCCAGCTCTACGTCGAGATATAACTCTACTCCCTACCCCCTATCCCAAAACACCAAAAGTACAAATTAAATGAATAAAATGATCTCGCAAATGCCATCACCCGGAGTTGGCGCTTTGGGCCTGCCAGCAAAGCTTTTGTTCAACTCTTTAAAGGTGTTAAGCTCTCCAGGAATATAGCGATTTCAGCATCTCAAATTCTACGGCTTGAAGGGGGGGGTTAATGAGTGGTAAAGTGAACGCTCACATGTGGCAAGACAGCTGTCCTAAATCTACCACAGCCGGTCGTTAGTCCGGAATCCACTGCTCACCCCCCTAAAGGCCTTTTTCCGGAGTCCACCGCACATCCCCCAGAAGTGTAATTTATTTATTTAGTATAATAGGTACGCAAACAATACTCTAATAATACATGGTTATCGCTAACATTTTAACATTGTAGTGTGTAACATGCTCACTCTACATGCTTAACCCTTCAGGCCTCGGCCCCTCAGCTGATTGATAATTTGCTGTCTCAAAAAATTTTTGTAAAAATTAGTAAAAAAATTGAATTAAGACACTGTCTTACCAAAACATTAATTACTGCCAAACCACTTGTACCCATAATTAAAATGAAACATATTAACATAATAAAACATAATAAAATAAAACAAATTAAATTAAAATAAAATTAAAACGGGGCCGTCACGCTGAATCGTGTTGTGGCCAATATCGGCCAATCGGGGCCTGAGGGGTTAATTAATAATTGCGTATGCGCCGTATCTCATGATTTACAAAATTATCAGTACAAAAATTAATATTCTTAAAAATTATCAAAACAAAAATAAAAAATTTTAGAAATAAGTTTACAGTAAATTCTGAAAAACAATTAAATGGTAAAAAAAAAATAAAAAAATAGATGAAATATTGTCTGGAATAAAATAATAAAAACATACGGTAAATTATCAATTTGTTTCATAATACGTTATTTATAATGGACTTAACTGCTATTGGTCCCAGGTTGAAGAAATCAATGTTATCGGTTATAGTGTTGTATAACCGGCATGTAAGTGAGATAGGATTGTGGAAAGATTGATTTGTCTGCGAAGTGGGAAGGTGAAATGTTAGGTGCTGCCTCAGTCGCCTGGATGGTACGTTGAAATTTAACTCTTCTAATAAATCTGGTGAGTCTATCCCGCCGTTAAGAAGTTTGTGCAGAAACATTAGGTCTCCGCACTCTCTCCTCTTTCTAAGAGTAAAAATCTTAAAATAATTTAAACGCTCTTCATAAGAGTAGAGAGTGCGTGATAGGCCAGTTTTATAGGTTACCATATGCATATACTTCCTCTGCACAGACTCTATCGCTTCCGAATGCACTTCATAGTATGTTTATACCCTCCTCGATAATACCAAAAGACAAATAGAGTTGTCAACTACAACGGGCGAACCCGTCACCTCAGGAAGTTTTAACGATTGGTCGTTTCGCCACATGCCCGTAAGAGGCCAACGCCTTATCCGCGAAATAACCAGGTATGTTACCCAGCGGGCTTACACTCACGCACTTACTTCCAATTGCGACCAGATTACTCCGGTCTCTCGACTGGTTACGAGTTCGAGGTCGCTTGCGCGGTCCTCTCCCTTACGAAGCGGTGAAACGGTGTAAACGGCATCCTTGGCCTGGCTGTTCACCCAGGATCGGGTAGCCAATGGTCGTTTCAAGAGCAGTTGCCGTAAGGTCCGCAACCACCCCCGCTCTATAGGAAGCAGTACTGCTTCCAGACTCCCCCGACTGTTAGTCAGAGTGCACAGTCGATTGGCTTACGCTGCACAGACCGTCCAGGAGCGCCAGAAGGTTGACTCCTAGGAGAAACTAGCCCTAAGGCCAGAGTCCTGCCCGGGCTCGCACTTCATACGTGGAGGCTGCCGGATGGGTGTTGACCCGTGAGTGTTCCATGGGAATCAAATATCCCAAAAGACCACGAGTACAAATTAAACATAAACCATGATCTCGCAAATGCCGTCACCCGGAACGACTTCACTGTTCACCTTCAAGCGGTGGAAGTTGGCGCTCGTGGCCTGCCAGCTAAATCTCTGTTTCACCTTCTTAAAGATCTTGCTCTCTCCAGGAAAATAATCAACTCCTTCTTAGAAAAAATATCTAAAACCGCAATTTCCGCATCTCAAATTCAATGGCTTCGAAGGTGGTAGTGTAAATGCTCACATGTGGCGAGACAGCTGTCCTAAACCTACCACAGCCGGTCGTTAGTCCGGAATCCACTGCTCACCCCCCAGAAGTGTAATAACACTATATGATGGGCCCGACTTCGGTCGGTGAATTCCATGGCAGCTCCGTTTGTATTATTTTTTATTTATTAGACGTATCAGCAAAGCTGCCTGAATAATAATGAGAGTGTGAGAGTGGCCACCCTTCACTAGACTCCAATTGATTGTGAGCGAAGGGTGGTTCTCATCAAGTTGTTTTCTCCGTTATTGAAAGTCGTTGCAGTTGAAGTTGAAGTGTTTATTCAGAAGGTCTGTAGTAGGTTGCCAGTTCGTAACGCCTTGGTCGGTATTTCGCCGGTGTGTAGGTAGTGTGGGCGCGAGGTGAAGTCGTGGTTTGTGTGTCCGAAGTGTGAAGCGCCGCGATAGATTCGAAGATAATGAGGATCGCGTATACTATGCGTAGGTTGGTTGACTCGAAGGTAATGAAAAGCGTGAGTACTTGCAGATGAGCGGTTACTGTCCGCCAGGGAATGAATTTGATGTTTAGTCGCGGTAACTGCCCAACAAGGGAATGATAACGATCGATCGAAATGTACTGCGTTTTATACGGTATGCAGTGACGCAATAGTTATAAGTGGGGTGAGAAATGAGCATGTTAATTCGTATCGATCAGGAGAAATGACATTAGTCATCGTTTGACTGTGCATAAAATGCCGAATTTAGTTGGAAATCAATTGCAGCTGGCTCGTGTATATTCGTGCGAATTTGCGGTTTCGATTCTGTAGAAATTACTTTTTTGTTGTGGGTATGTTGGACTGAGGCTCCAACAAGAGCTTCAGCTGACATTGAAGACCGGGAAGGTATTAACCAAATAAGCAGATAACAACTTACTTATGAGCGGTTCTGCCCCCGCAAGCGCTGAATAATTCTTCGTCGGTCAAAGATTTGACAGTGCTCTTCTCCTTGCTTTTTATCTCCTTAACCTTATCCTTGATTTTCGCCAGTTGATTGCTCAAAGTCTTATTCTTGCCGCTTTGGAGGAGAGCCTTCTTGATAAATTTCTTAGTGTTTGGCGCCATGCTATACAACTCCCCTTCTTCTTCCGTGGACTCCTTTGAGTCCTTTTTGGCAGTCGTGAAAGTGTTCAGGCCACCATCCGGTCCTTTATCCAACTAAAAATATAACAGAAAAGATGTTTGATGACTGTTTACAAATATCTAGGTATCGCTGAGGAACAAACCATACGAAGTCTGACTGAAAGAACTTCGCCTGACAACATTAGAGGAACGTAGGCAGCGAGGAGACTTAATAGAAAGCTACAAAATACTTCACGGCTATAAGTGTGCATAACCTCGAGAGCATGTATACCCTGAACACCAATAAGCAACTGCGTGGACACTCGTTGAAGCTAAATAAGACAATTGCAGCATCGAATCCCAGGAAATATTTTTTGACAAATCGTGTAGTGGATGCTTGGAATGCGTTGCCAGAGGAAGTGATCAGTGCTACCTCTGTCACAAGTTTAAAAACAAGTGCATGTGATATACACGCATCAGCCTTTAGTTAGTTAGTTAGTTTTCCTGGGCTATTTCCCGCACTTGGCCTCTTGATTGGGCCGTTGTGAGTGGCCCAATCAAGAGGCCAAGTTTCTATTTATGTTACTCCAGCCAACCCAGGCTGTCCCAGAAGGTTAGCAGCCTGTTTGGGTTGCTACAGGCCTCCGGGACAGATGCTGGAGATTGTAGTATTCTTGCCCGTTGCTCTGCCACGCTCCTGCACTCCATGAGCACATGCTGTGGCGTTTCTTCTTCCTCCATGCATCCTCTGCATAGAGGGCTGTCTGTCACACTATGGTAAACAGGTGTTTGTTTAGGGGACAGTGGCCTGTCATAGTACCTATGACTTTACGGATTTTGTCCCTTTTTAATCTGGTGAGGTTGCGGGCAAGTTTTTAGACGCTTCCGGAACCACGTTCTTTGTTTGCCTGCATCCTGCATTTTTTTTTCATTCTTTAAGGTGGGTTTCGTCGGTGTTCCTGCGTAGCCATGTTTTTATTTGGGCCTGGGGTATGGGCATCAAGGGTTCGGGTCCATCTACTATTTCCTTTGATCCCCTTTTGGCCAGTTAGTCTGCCGAGTCGTTGCCACGCATCAGCCTTAAGCTGCTAGTGTATAATCCTACTAATATTATAAACGCGAAAGTTTGTATGTATGTATGGATGTTTGTTACTCTTTCACGCAAAAAATACTGAATGGATTTTGATGAAACTTTACAATAATATAGCTTACACATCAGAATAACACATAGGCTATAATTTATAAAGATATATAGTTTTCTATCATCATTATCACAATTTTCCATCACCACGCGGGTGAAACCGCTGGGCGCAGCTAGTATAATAATAATAATAATCTTTCTTGATTACTGGCTACAAATGGAGCAAACACATAATGGAGTTGTCGGCAAAAGTAAGGAAACTTTTGTATATTTTCAAAGACCTTATTAGAGGCATCCTGGACCAAAGGACACTTAAGATAATATACCATGTCCTGAGCCAATTCATCCGTAGCGTAAGATCCATTGTGGTCTCGGATCGGTCTAACTAACGATTTAACTCCTATGCAGTAGCCTATGGATAATATTATAAGCGACGTTGGAGGTCTCGTTGAAGAGTTCAGAGAATTGGTTCGCCTTTGAAAACGACTCGTTTCTAAAACTCTCCGAAACGGAGATTCTGTAAGCTTTAAATTATACTTTTAGGCGTAAGTTTAAGGGACAAGAATTCTCTAGAAAATCGCGAACACTTGTCGTTTCTTTGTCAATAAGATAATAGACCTTCGAGAACGCTCGTCATAAATCGCCATCGCCTATTGACCGTGGGAGGTCGAATTCGGTTGAGGGATTTTTTGTGTTTTATGGTTGGCTGAGCTTTGAAATGCTGATGACCCTTTGTAAAATATTATTTGAAAATATTTGACAGTGGTTAAAAGTGTTACACTCGCACCGGTCGCTTCCTTGGCGGCGAGGATTCCCCTGTTCTAATAGTGTTTATGTTTCGGGCGGATTATATTGTACTAGCTGACCCATACCCACTTCGTTGGGCGGTAAAACTTTTTACCTGTTGAAATTATGAGTGTGGTTCGGTTGGAACTGAGTGCTATGATTTATTTCCTGACTGCCAAAAGAAGGGTTATATTTTTACTGCATATGTATGTATGTATTTCCATGCCGATTTGACTATAATACCGTTATTTGTGAGTGTCTTCTTGTGAGTGTCTTATTTGTGAGCAGCTATTTATGCAGTAAAAGGGAAATTATAAGCAGTAAAAGGGAAAAGTCTTTTGTTTTAAACACTTGAGACGATAAATCTACTTATTTTGATAAGAATTCATAATTGTTGATAATATGACCAATAAACATGACCTAACGATTTAAATTATTTTTTTAATATAAAATACTTTTTGTGACAAATATAAAAGTTAGACATATGCTGTCGCTGACTTTTTTGTAGGCATTATCAAGCTCTACAACATTTCTCTAGAACTTAATCATATATCTCTCATCGTTAAGGCAGCGTTAGTTAGAAACGTTTTCGTTCGACCGCTTATTCTCCGACTTACTTTGCAAATCCGACTACCACGAAAAAGTCTTTTCATTTTTCGGATTAATATATAGCCTATGACACTCAGAAATAACGTGACTTTCTATTGGTAAAAGAATTTTCAAAATCGGTTCAGTAGATCCAGAGATTACTTCCTACAACGTCACAAACTTTACCTCTTTATAATATTAGTATAGATAAAGACTCGTTTATAAGTAACCTAATTATAGTGTAAAAAGACTCTTTTTTTTAAGAGTAACCTAATAGTGTATAAGCAGTTACACTTTAAGGAAATAAACATCCTTATAATGAAATTGACCTTCTCTCTTTCGAACAAACCGGACTATTAGTGCTAAAAGCTTAGATTCGTCGGCAGTCGAGCAGCGGTTTTGGTGCTGTCACCTATGGAACTGAACCCCGGTAAGAAATAAAAACTATCAAAATACAGTCCAACGTGTCTACCGGGGTTGCTGCGAAAAGGTACGATAACAGAGGTATTCGCGCATAAATAGTGCGAATATCGCGACCAGCCTCCTCGTGTGGAAGGCTACCCCGGGTAAGACTCTCGCATCTCAGGCCTGACGACTGGTGGATCGGCTTCCCCTAAAGGAACGCCTCCCGGCGCTACTGGACGGTATGCGCACTGTTAGATGATGGAGTTAATGGGCCCTTGCTGAGTCGGCCACGAAGACCCAATCTGTACAGGGTTGGTCACACTCACGGGTCAACACCCATCCGATGGCCTCCACGCATGAAGTGCGAGCCCGGGTAGGACTCTGGCCTTGGTCAGTTTCCCCTGGGAATCAAACTTCTGGCGCTCCTGGACGGTCTGCGCACCGTGCGGCGCAAGCCAATCGATTGTGCACTCTGACTAACAACTTGGGTTGTCGACTACAACGGGAAGTTTTAACGATTAGTCGTTCTATCTCCCTGGAGTGAGCGTAGAAGACTTGGGACAAAACAGTCCACCATCTAGCTACGCCACAACCCGTTAGAGAACAACGCCTTGCCGTGAGATAGCCAGTAATGTTACCTGGCGGGCGACACTCGCGCCCTAACTACCAAATGTGACCAGATTTTTCCGGTCTCTCGATTGGTTCCGAGTTCGAGGTCGCTTGCGCGGTCCTTTCCCTTACGAAGCGGTGAAACGGTGTATACCGAATCTATCGCGGACCACGGCGTCCTTTGCCCGGCTTTCACCCAGGATCGGATGGCCGATGGTCATTTCAAGAGCAGTCGCCGTAAGGTCCGCAACCACCCCCGCTCTATAGGAAACAGTACAGCTTCCAGAATCCCCCAACAGAGTCACAATCGATTGGCTTGCGCCGCACGGTGCGCAGACCGTCCAGGAGCGCCAGAGGTTTGATTCCCAGGGGAAACTGACCAGGGCCAGAGTCCTACCCAGGTTCGCACCTCGTGCGAGGAGGCCGTCGGATGGGTGTTGACCCGTGAGTGTGACCGACCCTGAACAGAATAGGTCTTCATGGCCAACCCAGCATGGGCCTATTAGCAGCATGGGCCCATTAACTCTGACTAACAGTCGGGGGAGTCTGAAAGCTGTACTGTTTCCTATATAGCGGGGGTGGTTGCGGACCTTACGGCGACTGCTCTTGAAATGACCATCAGCCATCCGATGAGATAAGGGAGAGGACCGCGCAAGCGACCTCGACCTCGGAACCAATCGAGAGACCGGAGAAATCTGGTCACAATTGGAAGTAAGGGCGCGGGTGTCTGCCCGCCAGGTAACATTACTGGCTATCTCGCGGTTAAGGCGTTGGTCTCTTGCAGGTTGTGGCGTAGCTAGATGGTGGACTGTTTTGTCCCAAGTCTTCTACGCTCACTGCAGGGAGATAGAACGACTAATCGTTAAAACTTCCTGTGGTGACGGGCTCGCCTGCTGTAGTCGACAACCCAAGCTGTCCCAGATGGTTAGCAGCCTGTTTAGGTTGCTACAGGCCTCTGGGACAGATGTTGGAGATTGTAGTATTCTTGCCCGTTGCTCTGCCTTGCTCCTGCATTCCATGAGCACATGCTGTGGCGTTTCTTCTTCCTCCATGCATCCTCTGCATAGAGGGCTGTCTGTCACACCTATGGTAAAAAGGTGTTTGTTTAGGGGACAGTGGCCTGTCATAGTACCTATGACTTTACGGATTTTGTCCCTTTTTAATCTGGCGAGGTTGCGGGCAAGTTTTTTAGGCGCTTCCGGAACCGCGTTCTTTGTTTGCCTGCATCCTGCGTTTTTTTTCCATTCTTTAAGGTGGGTTTCGTCGGTGTTCCTGCGTAGCCATGTTTTTATTTAGGCCTGGGATATGGGCATCAAGGGTTCCGGTCCAGAGGACGGAGGTATCCTGAAGGTTAATTCCAGACGATATCCTGCCAAAACTGGTAGCTAGGGGGTGAGGCTGCCCGCTGGGTACCTTTCCCGGCGCCTCGCCGTAAGGCGTTGGTCTCTAACGGGTTGCTGGTGAACTAGACAATAGATTGTCTCGTTCCCAAGTCTTCTACGCTCATCCCACGGCTGAAAGAACGATCTATATCGTTATACCAGCCTGGGGTGACGGGTTCGCCCGTTGTAGTCGACGCCCTCCTGTACTTTTAGTTTTTAAATGCGTGGTGTAGCTTTAATTTGATTATTTAACGTTTTACTGACAACTTGAATATTTCGATCAATAACTTTTACTATGTATCTATACGAATTATTGATTAATTCAATTATTAAGCTCCTGTTTGGATTATTCATATTTATATTTTGAAAATCTAGTAATTAAATTCTTGAATACATATGTATGTTAAGTAGAATAGTAACGAGACTTACTACCTAACACAATTATTTTGACACAACCAAGAGCAGTTTTTAGTTGTCAATTGAACGCAACGAAAATGTAACGTAAGGTAGCTAAGCCACTACATAGATATATAGATACGACTGCTACATAGATAGAGAAATAAAAAAGATGGAGATACCTGGATACTATTGGCTGCATCATCGTAAACTTTCTCCCACCAATGACTGTCCTGCAATGTATGGCCGAGACCGCTTCGAGAGCTTTTCCTCGTCACTTTGAGAGCATCCTTTATACCGTCTTCCTTGGTGCCCAAGCCTTTGCCTGCAAATTCAACAATTATTATCTTCAGCTGTATTTATCATCATTTATTTACTCCGTTTGAAGGCCTCTGGAAAAAACTAAATTGCCCAAAAAAAGGAGTGTGTTTAGGATTCATGTATGTATGTTTTCCGTTTCTTTATTCCACTCTAAACGCCTGAATCGATTTAAAAGTGTGTGGTTTTGTTAGAATCGTTATGTCATCCCGAGTGTCATAAAGTCATCACACTAAAGTGCTCAAATGTCAAATAATTATCTAAATGTCCAAATGTCTAGATGGCAATTTCTTTAATAGAAAAGCTAGCTATGACATTACACCCACAATTTAATGTCATTGGAGTGCCGTGGAGTCTTGATCGATGCCGTATTCTTGCATGGGTTGGTAAATAATTCCATCGATGCGAACGCGATTTTGGAGCGCATTGAATTTTATGTTCCTCCCCGCCCTGTTCGATCGCATCGACTATTTCATCTCCCTGTGGTGAAAACCAACGCATCTCAAAATGCATTTCTATACAGAGCGTGTCATAGATATAATACAGACTTTTTAAGTGTGGACATATTACACTCATCAAAAACCACTTATAAGAACTCAATAAAAAAAAATCTAGTCTATCTAGATGATCACAAAACATTTATACATATTAAATTTCATTTAATTTAGTTCAAGGACATAATTTTATCTCAAGTATATTCATTATCATAACTATATATCATACCTAAAATTAAATATAAATATATTTATATACATACATAATATATTTTTATCTATTTTGTCTCTCCCTTTCACCTCACTTCCCATCCTGATTCCCCCCATTCTCAAGCGGAAACAATATAAAATTATATTGCATTCATTTTGTATACTTTATATTCGGAATCACATTAATGGATTTTTGTCACTTTTAAATAGGTTTTTATTGCATTGTATGTAGTTCTGTTTGGTTCCAGAATAAAATAAAATAAAATAAATAAAATTACATATTTTGTAAATTACATATTTTTGTACATATTTATATTTTTGGTTTATTAGTTTGAGGTGCAGTGGAGCCGTCTCAGAATTTATGTATTATCGGAACCTATTTTGTTTATCAAAAAAATATAAAAACAACCATTTTAATGCTAAACATGATAGGAAATAGCCTCGGACATGCAATATTTCAAAATATTTCACATTGAGATACCATGTGTGGAAACTTATATTTTTTTTAAATTACTACTTAATATACCGCCGTATAGGTGTTTACATATTGTTTAAAAAAAACCTAACTAAACCTACCATAGTGTAAGTGTTTTTTATTTTATTTATTTCATAAAGTAATGTACAAAAAATAACAACGACATGCATACTGTAATCGTTAAAAATAAACATTAGTATAGCGAAAAAACATAGCTCTATAAATAAAATAAAATACAAACGGAGCTGTCATGGAATTCACCGACCAAAAATCGGGCCCATCATATATAATTATTACCCCGGCGGTGGTAGGTTTAGGACAGCTGTCTTGCCACATGTGAGCGTTCACCTTACCACCCATTCACTCCCCCTTCAAAGCCATAGAATTTGAGATGCAGAAATCGCAGTTTTAGATATTTTTTCTAGAAAGGAGTTGATTATTTTCCTGGAGAGACCAAGATCTTTAAAAAGGTGAAACAAAGATTTAGCTGGCAGGCCACGAGCGCCTACTTCCACCGCGTGAAGGTGAACAGTGAAGCCGTTCCGGGTGACGGCATTTGCTAGGTCATGGTATTTATTTAATTTGTATTCGTGGTCTTTTGGGATATTTGATTCCCATGGAACAGTTAATTCTACGATAAGGACCATCTTCCGAGATAGAGTTATATCTGGATGCAGGGCTGTGCATCCGAGACTTTCAGGGAATTTATACTGCTCAGAGACCGAATCGACCTCCATAATCCAATCTGAAGCTTTCTCGATTATTGAGAAAGGTTTTGCAGTGAGATGTTTTTTGCGTTGACTATACACGAATTAATCATTTCTGTTTGTTCTGATTTTTTAAATATTTTTTTATTGACTTATCGTATTACTGAATATTGTCAGCATTTTCCTACTCTGTACTATTTTGAAGTAATTAAACATGATGACTAGAAGAGCATTCGCAGAGGCATGCTATGAGGAGTTGAACGATAAATACGTAACAGTTTTAAAAGACCTAGAAGCTGCAGAAGTTCGCTATAAAGACTTAAACAGTAATTTTTTATTAACTTTAAAACGATTGAAAATATATAAAACTGAGAGTGAGAAATTGCAAAAGGAACGAGCTGACAATGAGTTGGAAGTATTAGCAATGATTAAAAAGAACTCCAACCTCAAAAAAGAGATGGCAGAAATGAGTTTACAACTTGAAAATATCATTCAGGAGAGAGGTAACCTTCAATCAATAGTATCTAACTTTGACCAGTGCCGCGTTGAGTTCGAGACGACTCTCCAAAACAACGCTGAGCTGAATAATAAGCTGAGAGAGGCACATAATACTATAGAACAGATGGAGCGCACGAAGCAGAATTCCACGGCTGCACATTCACAGTCGCTGTTTGAGGAACTGATCGTTAGCGCTCCAGACATAGCGTCAGTTTCTGCCTGCTCAAATATGAGCAGCCTTCCTGTCATGACAATTGACTTGTCCTACGAAGATTCTGGAAAATCAACCAAACAGGTTGTAAATAAAATAAATAACCAGAGTGTTGAAGATGGAACTACAATATCTCTATTGCACACCCAGGGTGTGGAGTTGAATGATAGTCTTAGTAATTTTACTTCCCAAAAAACATTACATAAAAATAGCAAAGAAAATCACACCAAAGTAATTATGTACAGTGATGAAATAGGTAAAAATATGGGCCAATTAATGTTACAAACATCCGGAGAACTGGTAGCTAATCATTGCTTTCCCGGCGCCAGTTTTACTCAAATATTAGAAAAAATAGTTAATAGTTGTTATTGTCCTGACACTACTTTAATTATTTTTATTGGGAGAAGGGGAAACGCAAATATACATGTATTAATAAAATATTTTGAATTATTGGCACAGTTAAATGTGAAAAAAATTGTCTTATTTGCTTTTCCTTATAGTAAATTGTTGCCCGAAATGGAAAATATGTCTAGATATAAACTAAATAATAAATTACATACGTTGACATTGTATGATGACAAATTCCAATTGTTTGACATAAATACTTTTAATAAGTATTTTTACTCTTTCACAATAGATAATGTTTATCTTTCAAATTTTTGCAAAAAACAGTTAGCAAATGGGCTATCATATTGTTTGAATTACTCAGGCAAAACATCGGCAAACACCACTGCTACTAATGAGCAGTTAAACGATTTGACATTAAGTAATGACAATTCAGAATATGTTGCATATTCTTTAAATTAGACTTTAAGACAATAGAGCGAAACTCTGGCTATGTAATTAATGAAAATGAAAACTTAAGTAGCAATAATGGTAATTTAATACAATTGTCTTCAGAGAAAATTAATAATATAAATAATCTGATATCCCCATCAGTGGTTATTACTCAAGAAAATATGCCAAAAAATTGTATAAATCTGGTGCATCAGAATATTCAGGGGATAATAGGCAAAGAGCTAGAATTAGAATTGTTCTTGAACTGTAATCATATCGACATTCTATGTATATCAGAATCATGGCTCAAAAGCCATCAGATCATTTTCAGTTCCAATAACCATCAGATTGCCAGCTCATTTAACAGAGTTCGGTTGATACGTGGTGGCTCTTTAATAATTACAAAGAAATGCTTGAAATTTAAAGAAAGACGTGATATTGTGAGCCTCTCTGTCGAACCAGTTTTAGAGATTGCATGTATAGAATTGGAGGAAACCATTGTTATGAGTGTATACAAACCACCATGTGCGCCTTATGAAGCTTTTTATAAAATTATGGAAGATGCCTTATTCAAAATAACCAATAGTCCTAAAACAATTGTTATTTGTGGAGACTTTAACATCAATATATTAGAAAAAAAATCCTTGACATGTAACTTTTTAAATTTATTTAGATCATTTAACTTATATAATGTTTTTCTTGAACCTACGAGGATAACTGCCTCAAGTGCTACTTGTATAGATAATATATTCACAAACATAAAACCCAATTATAAATCACTAATTAATATTTTGCACTCTGATCACTGCGGTCAGTTAGTATCATTTCCTAAGAAAAGCACTAGGGTTCTAAGAAAAAATATTAGTTTTATTCCAATTACTGAGTGCCGTCTAGGGGAATTTAAATCTAGCTTAATTAGCAAATTACAAAGGTTGCCAATTCATGACAATCCTGACCAACTTTATGACTCATTCTTTGAATTAATTAGAGTTGAATTTAATAGAATCTTCATACCTAAAACGAAATCGATCAGTGATCGCTTATGCTTTAGTGATTGGGCAACTGTTGGTATTTACAAAAGTCGTAATAAATTGTATGAACTGTATAATGAAAAAACTTATAATCATAGTGCGACTTTTAAGAAGTATGTAAATAACTATTCCAAAATATTCAAACGAGCCTGTTCCACTGCGAAGTCAATTTATTTGAAGAATAAGATCAAAAACTCTACAAACAAAATTAAAGCTACATGGAATATTATTAATAATGAAACAAATAGGGTTATAGCTCGCACAAGGGACTTTCATTTAAAGATAAATAATTTAGACATTAAAGCGGATATGGAAGTTGCGACTGAGTTTGAGCGATTTTTTACGAATATACCGTTAATAACGACTAACGCCCTCAAGTCGTCTTCCATTTCAGCTGAGATGCTACTTAAAGAAAGCGTTTCCGCATGTGTTACCGACTTCGCTTTCACTATTGTTAACTGCAATGATATAATAAATGCCTTTAAAACAATTGAGATAAAGAAAACTATGGACCTTTGGGGATATTCTGTAAAAACAATTTCATACATCATAGAAATAATCGCACCTTATCTAGCCTATATATTCAATTGTTGTGTTACTTCTGGAGTGTTTCCTGATCTGATGAAACATAGTAAAGTTATACCATTATTTAAATCTGGCGATACTTCTGATCCCTCGAATTTTCGACCAGTTTCCGTACTTCCCACTTTGAGTAAAATTTTCGAAAAATTAATTCTTAGACAATTGCACACTCATTTTAACAAATACAATTTACTTCATAAGAAACAGTTTGGATTTACGAAGGGTTGCTCAACCATAGATGCGGGAACCGAACTATTGACAGGTATATTGAATGCCTGGGAAGAGTCACAAGACGCATTAGGCATCTTCTGTGACTTGTCTAAGGCATTTGATTGTGTACACCATGATACACTAGTTAGGAAATTACATCACTATGGCATTAGGAACAAGGCTCTTGATCTTCTTACTTCTTACTTGGGAAATAGAATTCAGAAGGTTGATGTAAACGGTAAAAGATCACCAGGATCAATGGTCACCATGGGTGTCCCACAAGGCTCCATTCTTGGCCCATTTCTCTTCTTAATATACATAAATGATTTACCCTTTCACATAAGGAATAATCACGAAATTGTATTGTTTGCTGATGATACTTCTTTGACGTTTAAAATTAGTCGAAAATTGTACAATTATGACGAAGTTAACAATGCACTCTCAAAAGTTGTCCATTGGTTTAATGTAAATAACCTACTATTAAATGAAAGAAAACCCAAAGTGATTAAATTTTCTACACCTAATGTTAAGCAGGTACAAACCAATGTAGAAATAAATGGAACTAGACTGGAGCCTGTTGCTTCAACTGTGTTTCTAGGGATAACAATTGACTCCAAATTACAATGGGGCCCACAAATTGAGAAAATGTCAGGAAAACTTAGCTCTGCGGCATACGCAGTTAAAACAATAAGGCGGCTGACTGATGTAGATACAGCAAGAATTGTATACTTTAGTTACTTTCACAGCATTATGTCCTATGGGATTCTTCTCTGGGGAAGCTGTGCGGACATCAATAACATCTTTATACTACAGAAACGTGCTGTAAGAGCTATATATAAACTTGGTCCTCGAGTTTCACTTAGAGAAAAATTCAAAGAGATAAATATTCTTACTGTTGCATCACAATATATATACGAAAATCTGTTGTATGTCCACAAGAATATTGACAAGTTTAAAATAAAAAGCGACACTCATAATTTTAATACTAGACATAAGCATAACCTTGTTGTACGTGCTACTCGTCTCCACAAAATAAGCAATTCTTTTTTGGGACAATGTATACGCTTCTATAACAAACTTCCTCATACTATTAGAGAACTATCTGTAAATAAGTTTAAAGCTACCATCAAAGCAAAATTGTATAAAAAAGCATACTATACAATATCTGATTATGTAAATGACAAAACGGCTTGGGAGTAAGGCTTGGACGCATCATAAGAACATAAATTAAAAATAATATTTAATTGTGTCTATATGAATAAAGAACATTTTGATTTTGATTTTTTGATTTTGATTTTGCCTTTAGAGCCAACCCGCACAAACTGTATTGGGGGTTTGGAGGATACTGTGGAACCCTTGTTGGCACGAGCCACTGAGAGGCTAAGTACCTCGCGAATAACAGTAAGGACTTTGTCGTGGCGGTAAGTGTACCGTCCTTGATCCAAGGCCACCTTGCAGTCAGCTAGAATATGTCTAGCTGTGCAAGAGATGTTGCTACAAAGGGGACATGAACTATCCTCGGCATAGCTTCAACGAGCGAGGTTACTGGGGTCTGGAAGTGTATGCTGAAAGGCATTTAAATAAAATTTCAGAAAATCCAGTCATACAACATTACTTTCCAGTTCATTGGAGGAGGAATGCAAAAGTCTCCAATTGTTGTCCAATCATTCTGGCATTGAAGGCCAATAGCGTGAGCCATACTATTGCTGTCGTAATCTATTCTGGAGTTGGCGTAGAGCAGAGAGGGCAGTTTTAGAGCTAGCCCAAAATTGTGTTTGGACCTGAAGAGAATCGAGGGGTCAGCTGGTTTGGCTAAGGACAACCATGATTTTAAACTAGCCAGTGCTACCAGACGAGACAGTTGGGTTTTGGTGAAATCGTAAATAAGAAATCGTATAATAAATAAATACAAACGGAGCTGCCATGGAATTCACCGACCGGAGTCGGGCCCATCATAATACTATTTTTTTACACTTCTGGGGGGTGAGCAGTGGATTCCGGACTTACGAACCGGCTGTGGTAGGTTTAGGACAGCTGTCTTGCCACATGTGAGCGTTCACCTTGCCACCCATTCACTCCCCCTTCGAAGCCATAGAATTTGAGATGCGCAAATCGCAGTTTTAGATAATTTTTCTAAGAAAGAGTTGATTATTTTTCTGGAAAGGCCAAGATCTTTAAAGAGGTGAAATAGAGATTTAGCTGGCAGGCCACGAGCGCCAACTTCCACCGCGTGAAGGTGAACAGTGAAGCCGTTCCGGGTTACGGCATTTGCAAGATCATGGTATTTATTTAATTTGTACTCGTGGTCTTTTGGGATATTTGATTCCCATGGAACAGTTAATTCTACAATAAGAGCCACCTTCCGAGATAGAGAGTAAAGAGTTATATCTGGACGGAGGGCTGTGCATCCGAGACTTTCAGGGAATTTATACTGCTTAGAGACCGAATCAACCTCCAGAATCCAATCTGTAGCTTTCTCGATTATTGAGAAAGGTTTTGTAGTTAAATGTTTTTTGCCTTTAGAGCCATCCCGCACAAACTGTATTGGGGGTTTGGAGGATACTGTCAAACCCTTGTTGGCACGAGCCACTGAGAGACTAATTACCTCGCGAATAACAGCGAGAACTTTGTCATGGCGGTAAGTGTACCGTCCTTGATCTAAGGCCACCTTGCAGCCAGCTAGAATGTGTCTAGCTGTGCAAGGGGTATTGCTACAGAGGGGACAAGAACTATCCTCGGCAAAGCTCCAACGAGCGAGGTTACTGGGGTCTGGAAGTGTATGCTGAAAGGCATTCAAATAAAATTTCAGCATCTCTGGCGTCCAGTCATAGAGCATTACCTTCCAGTGCATTGGAGGAGGAATGCAAAAGTCCCCAATTGTTGTCCAATCATTCTGGCATTGAAGGCCAATAGCATGAGCCATACTCTTGCTGTCGTAATCTCCCCGCAAAAGAGACTTCTTCAAGTTCACGTCGCTCGTGGTTGTACTGCCATACCCCAGACCAGTGCCATTCTGGCTGATTCCAGTAAGGAACTTTTTGTGGAAGTCTACGCGGGCTTGTAGATCATTTGAATCACTTTGGCCACTTATTACGTGCTTCGATATTGCCGGATCTTTGGAATTGCACAGAATCGAATTTTTGGTTATTCTGGAGTTAACGTAGAGCAGAGAGGGCAGTTTAAGCGCTAGCCCAAAATTTTGTTTGGACCTGAAGAGAGTCGAGGGGTCAGCTGGTTTGGCTAAGGACAGCCAGGATTTTAAACTAGCTGTCACCAGCGAATCTAGACGGGACAGTTGGGTTTTGGTAAAATCGTAAATAAGAAAGGGCCATGACAAATGTGACGTTAGATAATTGTCATAGATCCAGGCCTTACGAGGGCCAGAAATTAGCAAGGCATCTATTTTCGCCAGGCAACTTTTGAAATGCTCTATAACATGATCGCCCGAGACGTCTTTTCCCTGATGGGTGATTTTTCTGCCGAGGAATTTGAAATGATTGTTTGGGTCTATAAGGGAGATATTAGAGCCCTTATAGACCAATTTGGGGTCATAGGATGTAAATTTTGTGCCCATGCGGGCGAGTCCAAGGCAAAAACATTTGGAGGGCTTCACTTTTATACAGCCTGACCAGTCGCAGAAAAGCTCCACTTTCTGTAATAGCAGGGAAAGCTGCTTGGGGCTTCTGGTGATGAAAGTTAGGTCGTCGGCAAAAGCGAGGCACGACGAGGTGTATTGGCCGTCTGTTTTAAAACGGTAGCCCCACTTCCTGTCAAACTGGGTCAGGCTTTCCAGCAGTATATTAAAAACTATATTAAAAATCGTCGGGGAGAGGCAACAGCCCTGAAATAGTCCAATTGAATATGGTATAGAGCGGGTAGTCCATTCTTGCGTTTTAACATGGAAAGTCAGACAGTTGTAGTAGGAGGCTACAATGTCACGCACGACTGGTGGGAAGTTGTACCAGCGGAGTGCAAAGTGGAGGAGACTGTGTCGGACTGACCCAAAGGCATTCTCTAGGTCGAGCCAGCATACATTGATTTGGCGTTCGTGCTGTCTCGCATCCTTGATGGCAGCAGCTAGGAGAGAATTGTGCTCGAGGCAGCCCGAGACGCCACGCATGAAGCCTTTTTGAACTGATACTCCAAGGTAGTGTTGGGTCGATCGCGATTGATCGAGTCTTTTTGATTCGATCGTTGTCGCAGAACGATCGATTGAGTCACAGTGCGAGTCAATCAATCGATCAATTGATCGATCGATCGGCACAAAATGACCTGTTGGCATGAGAGTCGATTAATCGAATACTCGTTCACTCACGACTGGAATACTACAGCTGACATCTGACAGCGTACCAATCCTGTAGATCCGGATCAATCGTTGCAAACGAACGAATGAATCCTATTGATCGATCGATCGATCAGGTGATGTTTCGCCGACAGTCACTGTCAGTCATCGTTTGTGTACGGTAATAGCGTCCGTGGAACTTTATCAGTAAGAATCATATTTTGTGATATCTTATATAGCGTTCTATTCTCGATCTCTATGCGGTGACAGTATACAATTATTATATTTCGTGACGGTATTTAAAATTTGCACAATAACGGTGACGGTACTGCCTGCCTACTCCTAGGCCCTATATGTTAGTGAATGTGGTAGACTTGATTGTCAATTTATTATTGTCAATACATTATAACAGTTATTATATACAACTAGGGAGGTACCTACTTATATTTAAGTTTAGTGTATGTGTTTTTATATTAAATTGTTTTGATACAATGTAACGCCGTGGAGTGGTGGTGTAACAGGATCTTATATGTAACCACATTTGGCGCATGCTTTAAACTTAAAACCGACTAAATCATGTCTAATTTAGCAAAGAAGAAAATTTACATATGGAAGCACTTTGATGCTTTAGACGATAAAGTCGCTAAATGCCACTACTGTAGCAATAAAATAAGTTATGCTGGCGGCGGAACTGGAAACCTAAACAGACACATGAAAACCAAGCATGGATCGATTCCACTGGAAACACTACAGCGACCACCAAATCATCATGTATCCACAAATAATATTTCTAGCACGTTGCCGACTACAATAATTGATACACTGTCTCAAGAGACAGTACTGGTACCGCTTCCATCATCACTACAAGATCAGCGACTTAATCAACAATCCAGCATAACGAATTACACCAGGTCAACTAGGCCTATACCAGTTAGCAGGTCCAGGCAAATTGATGGACAAGTATTGAGAATGATAGTCAAGGGCTATTATCCCTTTTTGATGGTGGAAGACGAGGAATTTAGAAAATTATTTGATATGATTATTCCTACGTATACGTTGCCAAGCAGGAAACATATTTCGTCGAACCTAATTCCGAAATTATACAATGAGACTCGAGAGAAGGTGATGCACTCCTTATCTACAGCGGAGGCCATATGCCTTACAACAGATGGGTGGACGTCGCTAAATAATGACAGCTTTATAGCAATAACCGCTCATTTCATTGATAGCAATACTGAGCTACGATCATTTCTCTTGGGCTGTATCAATTATAACGAACGACATACAGCCCATAACTTGGCAGTTTTTCTGAAAGATGAAGCGGCCGCTTGGGGGATAGATAACAAAATTTCAGCAATAGTTACGGACAATGCTGCAAACATCGTAGCAGCAGTTCGTTTAACTAACTGGCGACACTTTCCTTGTTTTGCCCATACTGTGAACCTGGTAGTTCAACATAGTTTGGGTATGATTAAGTCTCAAACAACAAAAGTAAAAAATATCGTAGAATATTTCAAACGTAGTGCAGTAGCACTCAGTAAACTACGTGAAACACAACTTCACATGGGATTACCTCAGTTAAAGCTGAAGCAGGATGTTTCAACTCGGTGGAACTCCACGTTCGACATGCTAGACCGCATATTAAAGATAAAAGATGCTGTTATAAGTACTATAGCAATTGAACAGCCATGCCTTAATACCCTCACTCCAGAAGATTGGTTGATAATAGAAAAGTCTATCGGAGTATTGAGGGTATTCCACGAAGTGACCGTTGAAATAAGCTCTGAAAACAATGTCTCTATCTCTAAAGTAATTCTGTTTGTTAAAGTTATGAAAACTCATGTTTCCAATTTTTTAAATTCCGATGGTCCTGATGACTTCAACAACTTAGTTCATACATTACATACTCAAATTGTCGATAGATTCAAGAGGTAGAAAGAAATGTACTCTCCTCCCAGGCGTCATTTTTAGACCCCCGTTTTAAAAAATATGTATTTTCTTCTGATTCAAACTTTAAACAATGCCTGTTAAATATAAGGGGAAAAATTCAAAATTTTGCCGTACCTGTTAACGAAGTTAATCGGATGGATACGTCCGAACCAGTGCCGTCAACATCTACATCATTGTTATGGGGGGAATTTGAAAAAGTGGTCGAAAATATTGTGGCCACGCACAATCCGGCAGCAGCGAGTATTATAGAAGTCGATAAATTTATAAACGAGCCTCTGATTAACAGAAAAGAAGACCCTCTTTCGTGGTGGAGAGAGCGCCGGCAACTGTATCCCCGCTTATACAATTTAGTCATCCGAAGATTATGCGTTGTCGCAACGTCAGTACCATGTGAGCGTATTTTTTCGAAAGCGGGGCTCACATTAACGGAAAAAAGAAATCGACTGAAGCCAGAGAAAATTTCCCAACTTCTATTTTTAAACCACAATTTAGAATGATATCTACCAACTTTAAGAAATCCTGCAAAATAAAGCGTGGATTAACCCCTAGAGCCCCAATTGGCCGATATCGGCCACAACATGATTCAGCGTTACGGCCCCGTTTTAATTTTATTTGTTTTATTTTATTATGTTAATATGTTTTATTTTAATTATGGGTACAGTGGTTTGGCAGTAACAAATGTTGTGGTGAGACAGTGTCATAATTCAATTTTTTTACTAATTTTTACTAAAATCTTTTGGGAAATCAACTTGTCAATCGGCTGAGGGGCCGAGGCCTGAAGGGTTAAGAGAAAATTGTTGTATATATGATGATTCATTGTAAATAAATATGTGTACATACTAGATACCTACCTAATGTACTCATACTTCTACTACTACTATGGACTTACCAACATGTACAAAATACTGTAAACACTCCTTGTAAATTAATATTGTGTTAGATTTTTAAAAATGTACATAATAGATATCCAAACCATCTAGATTTTTATTCGCATCGATTATAAAATGGTATTTGTAACTAGTCGCAATGGGTCTCGTGACGAGATAACCGACTGCGCTCAATCAATCGATTGATCGGTAGCCATCCGAACGGGTCTATCGCGACCCGCCTGGAAGCATTCGCGTTAGGTCTTTGAACGAGCGCCCGAGCGCCCACTCAATCGATCAATTGATTGATCGAGTCAAAGTGATTCGATCGCCATGCAAACGGGTCGATCACGACCCGGGTCGCTAAAAACCCGCGATCGACACAACACTACTCCAAGGTACTCATTCCGGTGCATGAATTCGCTCATCCTCGTGTGGACTATGCTAAAAAAGATTTTGGCCACAGTGTCTGTGAGAGCAATGGGCCGAGCGTCCTTTGGTCCGGTGCAAACTGGGACCTTCGGAATTAAGATGACTGTCGCTCGGCCAAAATTCTGTGGGACTACACCGCTATTCCATATATTTCGGAAGATGGATCCTAAATATTGCAGAAGGCAGGGGCATTTTTTGTATACTAAATAGGGAATACCATCGGGACCCGGAGTAGAGCCCGACGGCTTCCTCTTTACTTGATTAAGAATCTCATCTAGAGATGGAGGTTGAGAAGCAAAAGCTACCGTAGGCAGGGGCGGGGGTGTAATGCCCGGCGGAGGGCTGTAATTATGGAGCCGCATTGGGTCCTCATACGTGGTCGAAAAGTATTCCGTGGCCATTTCTTCCGGGATTTGAATTTTTCCCTTGGCGGCAGACAAAACCGTTTTGCTGTAGTTAAAACGGTTTTTGTCGAACCGGGCTTCCTCTTTGGATTTGAGAAATGCTGCCTTGCGCTTGTCGTTTTGCGTTGCTACGCTCTGTATGAGTTTTAGTATAGAGCGGTACGCGCGCGAGAAGTTGTGGCAGAGGGCGTTATCCCCGGCTTTCTTGGCTAGCATATCCGAAATGAGGCAAAATCGCACAACCAACTAGAACAAGAAGGTCTCTATCTGCACAATATACCACCCAGTAGCTTTACTCTCGAGCTACAAGGCAATGCGGGAAGAGAGTGTGAGGAATGTGGGCAGAGGGGTTCGTCACGACGAACGCGAACAGTACCCATTACGGGCAGGTAAAGGCGGCCGACCTTTTCAAGCGTTCGGGTATTTGTGTAGGCCGAGTAGCGAAATGTTGTCAATTCTCTATTGCTAATAGTAAAAATTGAGTGAAGCAAGATGTGTTTGTTATAAAATCGGCCGCTACGAGATATTGTTTCGCTTCGCTAAAGTCATTTTCGAAGCATGACGTTTCGGTTCGTTTCGAGTTTTTAGCGACGGGGATATAAACCCGGCCAGCACATCTTGGATTTCTGGATTTCTAAAAGGAAAATACTGTGATCCGTATCTCGATCCGTGATACTCTATACTAGACGCTCCATAAATATCATCATCCTGGATCACGATACAAATATTGTGATAAATATTGAGCGTGTAGCATTCGCCATCCAATAACCAAAATTGATCACATTACTCAAATAAACGTACGCAGTTTCACTCGGCAAGTAGGTGTCAAAATTCCCGCCAATATCGAAAAACATCACGAAAACGCGTTATATGTACCTATCCCATACAGACATATTCAGATTCAGATTCAGACGAAATCTCCAGATTCAGACGAAACCGAGCATCAGACGAAAGACCAACATAAAGCTCTGCGCGCGTTTAGAATATTTTCGCGACGTGCGACGAAAACGTACCGTCTTTCCAGCCGTATTTCTCGAGTTGGCGACGCGCAAAATCCATTAATCGTTTGATAAATGTTGAAAAACGATCATCTGCACTTCACTAAAGGAGGTGGTCACTCGTTCCCTAATAAGTCTGTGAGTGGTCACAAAAGGTTTCCCTCCTCACAACACAAAATTTGCAAAAACAACATGGCCGAGGGCCGACGCTTGGCTGTCAGTGGTAGCCTTGCTAGAGTTGTTCCTTGACTGTTAATTACAACGAGTGATCAATTTCACTACCTTGCTATTTATCAAAAAGTAACACATGTTTGTATACACAACTTTGTATACTGGCAACATAGACGAAGCGCCGATATTGCGTTTGTTTATTTTCAAAATAACTAACAGACACGGTAAAAATCCTTGCGTTTAATAATCAGAAAAAAAAATCAACGGAAAAAATCTTTCAATCTTTCTAAATCACACTGTAGCGCGCACTGCGGAAAGAATTTGTTCGGATTTAAATTCCGTGGATTGATAGAGACTTTCTACGGTGCATCGCCTGACAAATTTTTCCATAATTTAGAGTTATATACAGCATGAGTTTTAATTAACCTTCATTCTTGAAGAGGTGAATCAGTACACGAAAGTAAGAAAGTTTTGATAAACATTTATGGGAAAAACAAAACAATTCCTTTTTTTTATTTATTTTGTTTTTTTTAGATATATTTTTTTTTGAGCGCGATGGCGCTATCTAGCGGTGGTTAAAATATCGCTTTGTTTATTGGCGATATTTTAACCACCGCTAGATGGCGCATTGCGCTCAAACGCTTGTCAAACTTCAACAGTCAAATTCTTTAAATTAAAAAAAAAAACACAAAAAAATATTTTTTTACCTTTTTTTCACCCAAAAAATTATTTTAACATTGCTTACTTGCTCGTACTAATTTACCCCTTTGAAGGATGCCGTTTTATTAAAACTTAACCTTTATACGAGACTTGCGTAAACAACACATGGCAAAAAAACGGAAATTCCTCAGTGGTGTGCGTACCTACCTACAACATATTTTTTTTTTCCGTGCAGTGTAAAATCAGTATTTGCAATATTCTGTAGTTTAAGATTTTCTGAATTGTTGTGATTTGTGGAATAACAGTGCTCATGGCTATATTTTTGCAGATGCCTAGGTACATTTTTGTAAACAAACATGCCACATGGAAATGGCAAAATTTCAAGTGTACGAAAAAAGTCGCTAAATTGGGCTTTTCACTAATTTCGGCGAGTCCGCACCGACAAGCCTCTTTATGTTATATTTTAAGCATGCGTCGTAACTCAACATTAAATAATAATGTATCAAGAAATGATTTTTTTAAATAATAACTCTTTTTTTTAATAATTTAAATATTGTTTACATACAGAGCCACTTTTAAATTAGGTACCTATACAGGTTTTAATCAAAATAAATTAAAATGAAACGCTGTTCATTGGTAACCGCATATTAGGTTGAGCGGCTACACCGATTTGGCTATTTTTTAAAAAATGTTCGTAATACTCATTTCTGCTTGGCAAATTGGAAAATTAGGGAAAAACTGCGTGCTTTTTTCTACTCACGATTTTAACGACAGTTATCCATAATTCATGTTTTGAATTTGAACGACATATTAGGTTGATTCTTTTTTTGTTTTGTTCGCTATGCTCTCGGGATGGAAATATTTTAATCGAATGTATTCAATTTAAAAAAAAACTGGAAGGTCTTATGAGAAATGAGAAAATTCCGGAAAAACGCATTTTAGCCTAAATTAAAATAAAATTACATTTTTCTACTTTATATGTTGTTTTTATTAATCTGTATTTTGAAATGTGCCAGAATGATGACTTCTTCCAAACGCTGCTATTCTCTGAAATGCCAAGATATTTTACCTGGAATCAATTGTAAGAAAAAAAAACGACGGAAACAAGGAAACCGATTTCCACCGATGTATTACGTCGTTTTATCAGTCTATTTTTCATCGAAACCGATTATTTTGTGGACCAATTACAAACATTACATATCTGATGATATTTTGCATCAGATGCGTACCAGTAGGTATATCAAGTCCAGATTTGCAACTGAGCAAGGAAATTCACAACAGAGCATTGATATTAACTGAGGACATGTGCTTAGTGATATAAACCAAGGTAGGGGTTAGGAGGGGTGGGGATAGGGGGTGGAATTTTGGGGTTCAACGGGAGGAAGTTAGGGGGGGAGTGGAGTTTAGACGGGGGTGTTATGGGGGGGGGGGAGAATTAGGGTGGTGGGGTTTTGGGGGTCTGGGGGGGTTGTGGGGTTTGGCGCGGTTGGGGAGTCTTGGTTGAGCGGAGTCTTGGGGTGTAACAACCGGGTTTTTTAATTTGTTTACATATTTCAATTGCCTTTCACAAATTTGCAAAGCGATCACAAACAAATTTATTAAAATTCGGAGAGGACAACGTCTGTCGGCTCAGCTAGTATGTGTGTCGCTCAGCTAGTAATGTTCAAATAGCATTCTATCTCTCCGATTATTTTTGTGATTTAATCAACCTATTTATTAATGCAACAGATGACAGTGATAATTCAATGTTATTATTGTTATCAATGGTTAAATTATTACGTGTTAATAATCAGTCCTTTATAAAATCCATTGATTACACTGGCCTAAACACATTTTGCTGCCTAGGATTTTAGACTTGATTTTTAGTAAGTCTTATAAAGTGATATCAAAAATGCAACTGATTTATTTGTATCTGCTCTAGTTTGTGAGATAGAAAAAATACTTTCTTACAGAAATATCGATTTATTTTCACATTTTACTGAAGAAATTGCCTTTTAAATCATTTTCTCAAGAAAAATTGTCTGGGATAATCGCGCATAATTCCCCAGCAATAATCGGCGATCATATGAACGCCCTATCTACCCTGATACCTATTCTCCATGGTCTTTACAGCTGGATGGAAGCGTTCTCCATGTTCTTCGCTAAGATCTCCTAAATTATGTTGAAAGTGATATATATGACTATTGGGAATAGTGCACTTTTACGCTCATATTACAGCCAATTTTTTTGAAGTTATGAAGCATTTCCTCAACTAATTCTATATAGTTGTCAGCCTTGTAATTTCCGTGAAATTTTTGTTCAACCGCTATGAAAGATTTCCACCCAAGGCGTTCTATTACAGCCATGGAAGCCCAAAAAATAGTGGAGTGTTTATTTAATTGATGTATTTAAGGTCAATCAAACATGCCTGCTTTTAATTTCTCAGGAAATCTCCAGTGAATTTCTGTGAAATAAACTAAAAATATTGACCATTTCTGTCCAGAGCTTTAACACATTGCTTCATTAGCCCTAACTTTTTTGTGTCCACATTTTTTTAGACTTGGCTCGATTGACAAAGAGACAAATAAAGCAAGGGTATTTTGTATAACCACTCTTTAGTCCCCACAAAAAATATCCATCTTTAAGTCGACACAGATCACCCAATTATGTTCAACATATTTTATTTTGTGCAAAAGAACTGAAGTTACTTCATATTCTTATTTCATACATATAGAATGAACAATTGGAATATGAGAATATTTATTGACATTATGTAAAAGGACTGTTATGAGACTTCTGAGAGCTGCACCAAAAAAACTTTTTTGTAGGCCTGTTTTATCAATGTTATTAGGGATGGTAAAATAAATTGCTATTAGTTGCCTGACAACGCTACCCTTTTTCAACTGGATTGGACTGACGCAGAAGGGTCTCCAAAATGCACTCCGTAGTTAAGCAATCTTATTGGATTTTATTCTCTTGTTTATGATATTCCATACAAGAGTACATTTATTAGATGTGTATTTTTATTCCGTAATCTTTTGTATTTGGTCTTATTTTGTAATTATTTATTACTGATGTCACTTTTTAGTTTTTTTTTATTACTTTGATATTTTAATTGTACTATAACAAGTCGTAATCATTTTTATATGAAACCAATAGATTTAATGACATCTTTTTCATAAAATTAAATTTAAATTATATAAAATTTGTTTATTCATTGAAACAGGAGCTGGCAAGTTAGGAGTGACGCAGAATCATTGTGTTTATTTTTTAAAAATATATTTTCTTGAATAAATTAAATTAAACGAAATATAATTAATCGATTTTATTAAATCACTGTACGACCCAACTCTAGATTATTTTATTCCAGTTATGTTATAAAATAAAATATACTTCTATTATTCCAAAAATAAATAAGCACATTTAGGATTTAGCAGTATATAATTTTAATATAATTAATTAAAATAATTCTCTTATGTGACGTCATGCCCCATTATGGCAATATTTCTTAACTGTCAGATACGCCTCAAGTGAACGTGATTTTTCTTATCCATTTCATTTTACTATCTTATCAAAAGGTATTTAAATAAATGTTCTAATTTGTAAATTTTGCGTTCTCATAACGAAAACACGTGCCGTTCTTTTGAAGATTAGCCTTGTTAAAGTTTGGTAAATCATTTTCTCCTTTTTGTTTTTAGGTGTGACTGCGCCATGAATGTATTGAAGGTAAGTGATAATGTTTTTAGTGTTTTTTTGAGGTTTTGTTACGTAATTATTCAATAGTTCGGTTAAATTGAAGGGTATTTATTTGATATTAGTACCTTTTCCATTTATAAAAAAAACCGCTACTTGATTGAATCATTTTAATGCTAAAACTGACAGGTAATAGCTGCAATATTTCAAAATTAAACTTAGGTACATAAAAAAAAACGCAACATAACCTACCGAAATGTGGAAATGTTTGACGCTTCTTTAAATGCCTATATCTCTTATTTATTGAGGCCAAATATAGATTATTGCCGATTCGGAATCAGCATGGTGAATATAGTCGGGTGATGTTAGAAAATAAACAATGTAGAACAGGTTCTACATTGCAGGTTAGAAGTTTTGGAATTATCGCAGTATAGGAACCTTTCTCAGAAATCGAAAACATAAAGAAATACTACTAGATTCGATCATTGTAATGCTAAATGTGAAAGAAAAAAACTTTGGAGGCATAAAATTTCAAAACCAAATTTATTATTATTATTATTATTATTATTATTACATTTACAGACAGGCAGCATAATTGCTGATATGTCTGAATATGAAACTGAGTACAACTACAATTTCTGTTTAAGGTGTCCGTCTAGTCTATTTTTGAACATATTGACACTACTCGCTTCAACCACTTCGGCAGGTAAACTGTTCCACTGGTCCACAATCCGGTTGGTCAGGAAATGTTTCCTGGGATTCATGTGGAATCGCGTTTTCTCCAGCTTAAAATTGTGTCCTCGCAGATGATGCTTGTAGTTTCTCTTGAAGATAGAAGACAATTCGGGGCAATTGTAGCATCCGTTGAGGATCTTATATGTTTCAATGAGGTCACCCCTGGTCCGACGATCCTTAAGTGTAGGCAGCTGCAATCTGCGGAGTCGTTCTGCGTTTACATACAAAAATTTACATACAAAAATAAAAAAAGTTTTTTTTAAACTCAGTTTATTACGGTTGTTTTAAAAAAAACTAATCTAACCTACCGCCAAACAGGTGTTTATGTATTATTTAAAATAAAAAAAAACAACCTACAAAAATTTATAGGTTTTGCGCTTTTTTGAATGCCTATATCTCGCTTATTTATAGAGACCGATGCAGATTCGGAATCAGCGCGGTGAATATAGTCTGGTGACATTAAAAAATCAACAATCTAGAATAGGTTCCTATACTGCAATAATACCGAAGTTTTTAGCTCTACACTTCTACACGCTCGATACTTATCGTGATCTAGGATCATGGTTCTTATTAAGCGTCTAGTGTCTAGCAGGCCACGGATCTTGATACAGATCACAGGATTTCTAGAAATCCAGCAATCCAAGATCTGCATCAAGTATTGAGAGATTTACGAGGGCCATATTAAAAGCAAAGAACGTTTGTTTCTCTAGATGCTTTTATTCAAGATAATGAAAGAAAACTTATTTTACAACATATTTTTATATTTTAGCTATTTTTCTATGTAGTCGCCATTCAAATTGAAACATTTGTCATAACTGTACCAGCCTTGCTATGCCTTCTGCATACTCACTTCCTCTTACAGTTCGTCATCATTTCCATAGAGTTTTTCACCCAAATTAATTTAAGAAAAAGAAAGTAATGACTGTGGGATAAGTCCAGACTATACGGATGTCCAAAAGCTACCCAGTTAAATTGCTGAAGCAATTCCTTCGTCTCGCAGCATTATGCGGACAAGCGTTATGAAGAGAAAGCAGTGCTTCTGGTCAGCAATCCACGCTGTTTGTTTTAACATAATTCACTATTTGAACTGAAGCTTCATTCATAACGTTGCCATAAACTTAAGCCTGCAGATTCTGAAGCGACGATACAATACACGATTGTCGTCACGACGATATTTGCGATTCTGGAAGCGATTAAACAATCCTTCAATCGTAAAAAGTAAGGTTATGACAGACGACAGCACATGAGGTGTCATCTACATGTCGTTGCTCAAAATCAAAATCAAAATGTTCTTTATAAATAGGATAGAAAACGAATTTACCGCGTGAAATTTGTAGGACCCGACATTTCGGTGACGTTGCAGCCGCCGTTGTCTAGGGTAGACTGAAGAGCTGTCAGTCCGTTGTTTTGCGGGTAGGCCGCAAACCGCTGCGCCACTGCGTAGGTTATAACTCTCTGCCACACAAATGAAATCTGTATAACTACAAGCTCACGCACACATAAAACCGCGCGCAAAGATGAGTTGAACTATCTATACCCCATTGTCCAAGATGGATTTTAGTGAATATTAACCTGTGACGCGCTGGATTATTTATTTGGTGATGATGATTGAGTTTAGAGTTGGCTCTCGTTGAAATGTCTTGTCAAAATTCAATTTATTATACTAGATATGCGCTGCAGTTTGACCCGCCGTTTAATTTAAAAGAAATTGGACTATTTATAAATAATTTAGTATACTTCGGCATAGACAATATTTTTAGTCATATTTTCGTGTGGTACTAATATATCACACCTCTGAACAAATACACTAATAACTGGTGTTTCTTTATAAAAACTATCGCCATTTCTCATTTTAAACTCCCAAAAAAGAGTTATCACTGATACTTCACTAATGCAGGAGTCTAGGGAAATGAAAAAGCCGTCGAACTTGCTAAGAAGGGAGCAAAGGGAACATTATACGGTCCTGAACCATGCTGTGGCGTACCAAAAAGCCTTGCAAACCTAATGCTCAAACAAATATGTTTAGAACAATCCGTCAACCACTGGAACAACACGCCAGGGTTGAATCATTCCAAAGCGCTAATTAAGGCTTACGACCGTAAGACGGCCCGTGAGGCCTTGTCGCTAAATAGGAACAATCTACGCATACTGGTGAGGGCGCTCACAGGGCATTGTGGCCTGAACAAACACATGTTCAATTTCAAGCTCAGAGACAAAAATATGCAGCTTCTACCAAGGAGCAGAGGAAACTCCCCAGCACCTCATGTGCGAGTGTGGCCCGCTGATGCGTAAAAGATACACCCACTTGGGTGCTCATTACCTCCAACCTGAGGAGGTAAAACAATCTGGTGCCAAAAGCCTGCTGCGGTTCTTAAATGACACAAGGCTTAGCGCAGAACTATAGTAGGTGGCGAACACAATAGATCAGCAATGGTCGCAGTGTTACAAGGCTCATAAAGACCTTAGAAAAGCCCCACTCAACAAATAAAAAAATAAAAATACTTCACTAATTCGTCAATGGCATTAGTGAAGTAACAGTTAAGACTCTTTTTCAGAGCGTAAACTGAGAAATGGCAATAATTTTTATAAAGAAACATCATAATTGATTTTTTAAAAGTTATTACTGTATTTGATCAGAGGTGCGATATAGTGATTTTTGCCACAACCTGATCTAGATAAGGCATGCATAGGTCGGCTCAGTGTCGCATCACCTACCCGCGCTATTATTTCGTTTTTGCTTAGTGTTCTTGCTCGGCTTCTAAGGGCCGATGTTAAAATAACCTATAACCTTCCTCAAGAATTGGGCTATCAAAACGCAAAACGATTTTTTTAAATCCGACTTAGTTTATACAAAAAAACAACTTCAGTTTCATTATTAGTATAGATCGATAGGTTTGCGCTCCAGAGCCTGCAACGCCTAGCGTGTGTAGCAGCCACTGGATGTATGAGAACCACACCATCGGCCGCACTAGAGTACCTCCTAAACATGAGACCTCTGGATCTCGTCATCCAAGAGGAGGCTAAGGCAGCCGCTCTAAGACTAAGAACAAATGGACTGTGGAAACAAAACACAGAAACACCACACTCAAAAATTCAGAAACGGGTTCTAGAAGAAATACCTCTTCTGGACGCACCCATGGACAGAATAATATGCCATCATGTCTTTGATCGTAGATACAATATCCAACTCATTGTAGAACCAGCAGATCACTCTGGTACAAATGAAGTAAGGATATACACGGATGGCTCCAAAACCACTCAAGGTACCGGAGCCGGCGTCTTCTCAAATGATCTAAACATCAAAATATCAACTACCCTAGGCAACTTAAATACGATCTTCCAAGCAGAATGCATTGGCATCACCAGAGCAGCACAGGCAGTTGCAGCCAAAGATGTCGGAGACCTAGGCTTGAAATTTGTCTCCGACAGTGCCTCCGTGCTACAAGCGCTAGCAAAAAATACTATAACCTCTGTCCTTGTACTGGAATGCCACAATGCGCTTCAATCCATTGCGAGGTCAAATAGAGTGACCCTGCAATGGATTAACGGGCACAGCGACTCATTGGGAAACGACGCGGCAGACGAACTGGTCAAAAGGGGATCAAAGGAAATAGTAGATGGACCGGAACCCTTGATGCCCATACCCCAGGCCCAAATAAAAACATGGCTACGCAGGAACACCGACGAAACCCACCTTAAAGAATGGAAAAAAAAACGCAGGATGCAGGCAAACAAAGAACGCAGTTCCGGAAGCGTCTAAAAACTTGCCCGCAACCTCACCAGATTAAAAAGGGACAAAATCCGTAAAGTCATAGGTACTATGACAGGCCACTGTCCCCTAAACAAACACCTGTTTACCATAGGTGTGACAGACAGCCCTCTATGCTGAGGATGCATGGAGGAAGAAGAAACGCCACAGCATGTGCTCATGGAATGCAGGAGCGTGGCAGAGCAACGGGCAAGAATACTACAATCTCCAGCATCTGTCCCGGAGGCCTGTAGCAACACAAACAGGCTGCTAACCTTCTGGGACAGCCTGGGTTGGCTGGAGTAACCTAAATAGAAACATGAGCCACGCACAACGGCCCAATCAAGAGGCCAAGTGTGGGAAATAGCCCAGGAAAACTAACTAACTAACTAACTTACTAGGTTTGCGCTTCTCGAAATCTCGAGCTCGAAATGCATTATAATCAGATTATATATGAGGAGGCACTATAGTCACATTCCTCGGTCAGTGGGATGGTTTGTATTTTGACTGTTTTCTTTTTTTCTTTCAGAGAATCGCCCGCACGGGTTTGAGGCAGACTCGCAACAACTCCGGAGAGACCTGTTCCAAGCCAGTGGTCTGGGATCCCTCATACAAATGCGGACCTGTCACCGAGAAGATCAGGGCCAAGCAGAAACTCTTCCAGGTTTGTTGCTAGTAGATTTGTGAACATAAGACCTCGCATCTATCAGAACCATTAAAACGGCCACCATCTTGAAACGAAATAAAAAATAAAATTACCAATGCGTACGGGGCCACTCTCGTATATTTTGAGATGCCACGAAACTAGAGTTAGGCTGGCAACACTACATTTTTAAATACCAACATCCTTAATTAGTAAGGTCTGACTATCAGTTGTCGCTGCTGTCACAGAGTAAACGTGGTACATATGATTTGTCATCGAAAAATGTTATTGTCAAGCGAACGTGTGCGTGCTATGATCTACTACGATTTCAAAGTCGGTTTAAGTCAGTGATTCCCAAAGTGGTCTATATAGACCTCAAGTGTCGATTTTAAATTGCAGGGGGTCCATGTCAATGAGAAAAAAGGGGTGGGCATAAGATGTAAATTTTTTTTATTTTTTATTTTATTTTTTTATTTTTTTATTTTAAACCAGTTGATAGGAGTTCCTACACTTGGTTATGTCAAAAGTAATAAAAATAACAAGTATAATATAAATACCTATTAAGGTATAAGATATAAACGTCGGTATTGCAAGGTATGAACGTTGAACATCCAAGCGCAGATTTTCTAGGTTATATATGTAGAGGAAACAACATTTTCCAATATTTTCAATCAAAATTCTTAAGTAATTTCGTAAAATTTTCTATATAATCTAATTTTCTATATAATCCTAAGTACTAAATAATCAAACAAATATTGGATAATTTCACAAATTATCATACGGGAAGATATTTTAAAGAAAAAACACAAATACAAAGAAATCAGTAATAATAATTATAGTCAATAATAGTCGCAATTGTAAAATAGTCAATAATAAAAAGAATAAGGAATAATAATAGTCAGGTAGGTCAATAGAGCTGCGAAAAATTGATATTGTCGAAATCCTCAATGCTATAAATGGGGTTTTTAGTCAAAATACCCTGTACCTTAATGGGGGTTTACGTAAGCGGATCTCATTTAGGAAGGTCATCATAAACATTTAGTTGATCAGTAAATGTCTTATTAGACCTAAAACAGGTTGTGTAGCGTAGTATTTCAAAGTTTTATTAATCGCAATATTGGCAAAGCAAATATTAATCGCAATAAACAAACGAGCCTGTTTCGTGTCATGGAAGGAAATCAACACTCAACTCAAATTGCATCACTATTCGATGGAGGCGGTCAGCATACATGACCAACGAGGGCAGGTGCGAATATGTGAAAAAGTTGCACTTCAATTGGTATTCGTGCAAGAGATAGTGCTAAATGTGCAGTTATGTGCGGCTTTCTTAACTGCTTCATACTTCATAGTCGAGGGCGCTTAGAAATGGACAACTAAAAATTGTACATGTTTTGAATTTTTTACAACTGTACAATTTACCTTGGGAGTTAATGGGCCCTTGCTGAGTTGGCCACGAAGACCCATTCTGTTCAGGGTTGGTCACACTCACGGGTCAACGCTCATCCGGCGACCTCCACACATGAAGTGCGAGCCTGGGTAGGACTCTGGGCCTTGGTCAGTTTCCCCTGGGAATCAAACTTCTGGGGCTCCTGGACGGTCTGCGCACCGTGCGGCGTAAGCCAATCGACTGTGCACTCTGACTAACATATTGAGTTGTCGACTACAACGGGCGAGCCCGTCACCACAGGACGTTTTAACGATTAGTCGTTCTATCGACCTGCAGAGAGCGTAGAAGACTTTGGACAAAACAATCCAACGCCTAGTTACGCCACAACCCGTAAGAGACCAACGCCTTACCGCGAGATAGCCAGGAATGCTACCTGGCGGGCGACACTCGCGCCCTTACTACCAATTGTGACCAGATTTCTCCGGTCTCTCGATTGGTTCCGAGTTCGAGGTCGCTTGCGCAATCCTCTCCTTTACGAAGCGGTGAAACGGTGTATACCGAATCTATCGCGGACCATGGCGTCCTTTGCCCGCCTCTTACCCAGGATCGGATGGCCGATGGTCATTTCAAGAGCAGTCGCCGTAAGGTATGCAACCACCCCCGCTCTATAGGAAACAATACAGCTTCCAGACTCCCCCGACTGTTAGTCAGAGTGCACTGATTGGCTTGCGCCGCACGGTACGCAGACCGTCCAGGAGCGCCAGAGGTGTGATTCCTAGGGGAAACTGACCAAGGCCAGAGTCCTACCCAGGTTCGCACCCCGTGCGTGGAGGCCGTCGGATGGGTGTTGACCCTTTCAGGGTCGGTCACACTCACGGGTCAACAGTCGGGGGAAACAGTACTGCTTCTATAGGAAACAGTACTGCTTCCAGACTCTGACTAACAGTCGGGGGAATCTGGAAGCAGTACTGTTTCCTATAGAGCGGGGGTGGTTGCGGACCTTACGGTGACTGCTCTTGAAAAGACCATCGGCCATCCGATCCTGGGTGAACAGCCGGGCAAAGGACACTGTGGTCCACGATAGATTCGGTATACACCGTTTCACCGCTTCGTAAGGGAGAGGACCGCGCATACGACCTCGAACTCGGAACCAATCGAGAGACCGGAGTAATCTGGTCACAATTGGAAGTAAGGGCGTGAGTGCAAGCCCGCCGGGTAACACTCCTGGCTACTCGCGGTTAAGGCGTTGGCCTCTTACGGGCTTGTGACGTAGCTAGATGGTGGACTGTTATGTCCCAAGTCTTCTACGCTCACTCCAGGGAGATAGAACGACTAATCGTTAAAACTTCCTGTGGTGACGGGCTCGCCCGTTGTAGTCGACAACCCAAGTTGTGCAATTTGCCAAAAACCATATGTGAGTGATAGTACTGTGCCAGCTGACAAAAACACATTTAAAGGTTTAGGAAAATTCAATAATTTTTAGGCAAGAGGTCTACGGAAAACAGCAAGTGGTCTATGAGACAAAATAGTTTGGGTACCTCTGGTTTAAGTGAACAACAAAGTCTCGAACGGTTGCAACGTGCATTTGGTGATGAGAGTCCGAGGAACGAGAAACTGTGTTTCGCTGCTATTGCGAATTTAAAAGATGACAGATATCGCTTGGTGATGAGGCACATGATGGTAGGCCCTGTTCTTCAGTTACTGTTGGAAACATTGAGAGTAAAACGTATGATCTAAGGTACACCTATCAAGCGATTGGGGCAACTCTTGGTGTTGGATCCGCAACAGTAAATTCAGTTTTACATGATCTTGATATGAAAAAAAATGTTGCTCATTGGGTGCCACAAATGCTTAACGATTTCCTGGTGCCACATACGCTTAAAGATGACTGAAGATGACTCTAAGCAGTATAAATTCCCTGAAAGTCTCGGATGCACAGCCCTGCGTCCAGATATAACTCTTTAGATTAGGATGGTCCTTATCGTAGAATTAACTGCTCCATGGGAATCAAATATCCCAAAAGACCAGTACAAATTAAATAAATACCATGACCTCGCAAATGCCGTCACTTGGAACGGCTTCACTGTTCACCTTCACGCGGTGGAAGTAGGCGCTCGTGGCCTGCCAGCGAAATCTTTGTTTCACCTTTTTAAAGATCTTGGTCTCTCCAGGAAAATAATCAACTCCTTTCTAGAAAAAATATCTAAAACCGCGATTTCTGCATCTCAAATTCTATGGCTTCGAAGGGGGAGTGAATGGGTGGTAAGGTGAACGCTCACATGTGGCAAGACAGCTGTCCTAAACCTACCACAGCCGCTCGTTAGTCCGGAATCCACCATTCACCTCCCAAAAGTGTAATAATTATATATGATGGGCCCGATTTTTGGTCAGTGAATTCCATGGCAGCTCCGTTTGTATTTTATTTATTTGTGCAGGTGCAAGATCTGGAACGATCTCCCATCAAATATACGAATCTTGCCTTCTTTCTTTACTATCATTTAGGACTCACCTCAAAGATGAGGACTCACCTTTCTAAGAAGTAACCAGTTCTTCCCTTTCTCTCCTAGCCCTTGGAGTAAATGGGTATTTTCATGGATGCATCTGTCTCTTTTGCAGGATTTTCGGCGACATCGACTTAAAGTACTATAACTACGAAACTACTACACCAATCATAAAAAGAACAACTGCACAATGATTGCATTGAAATTTCGAATATAGAATATTGAAATATCATTTTGTAAAACAATTAGATAATTATGAATAAATATGAGAACGTCAAAGAAGTGAAAAAAACGCGGAACCAGATCTGGTCGTATCATACTCAACGGATAATTGTTTCAGAACCAGATTTGGTCGTATCATACTCAAGGGGCTAGGGCCTTTTTAGTTTTAAATATCTTTGCTGGTCTGTATTTTATGCAGACGAACGTAATAATCTTTATTTCTACAATACGCGCATGTACCACTGTAAATAGGTTAGTTGTAAGACATTGCCATGTGGCAATAAGCTTGCCTTTTTGTATCATAATTAAGTGCAAATAAAGAATATATTATTATTATTAATAATTTCTGTTAATTTTGACTTTACCAAGTGTAGGAATTCCTATGACTGGTTCATAAAATAAAATAGAATAAAAAATATAACATTTTGAATTTGCAGGCGGACAATGACTTACCGGTGTACATAAAAGGCGGCAAAGTGGACCTGTTCATGTACCGCTTCACCTGTCTGGCCGTGTCCATCGGATTCATAGACGCCATGATATTCGCCTACAAAATGGCCAACGGCCTTCCCATTCTTGAGAAAGACGAATAGACGAGAAGGAAGAAACTACTCTACCTCAGAAACAGTGCAAAACTACGTACCTTTTACTACAAGCCAACAAACCTCTTTTGTCATTCCAGTATTTTGAGCATTTCTATTTTTTGATAAACAGTAGTGGAATTTTTCAAATAGTCTCAGTAGAGTAGCATTGTTTTTGACTTATTTAACTTTTATTTTCAATAAATATTTTTAGTCAAGTTGTGTCTTTTATTATGGTGCTCCTAAACGGGCTATACTTTTACGGCAATATGTGGCCGAAGAAGTCTCTCTTGCGGAGAGATTACGACAGCAATAGTATGGCTCACGCTATTGGCCTTCAATGCCAGAATGATTGGACAATTGGAGACTTTTGCATTCCTCCTCCAATGCACTGGAAAGTAATGTTGTATGACTGGACGCCAGAGATGCTGAAATTTTATTTAAATGCCTTTCAGCATACACTTCCAGACCCCAGTAACCTCGCTCGTTGGAGCTATGCCGAGGATAGTTCATGTCCCCTTTGTAGCAACACCCCTTGCACAGCTAGACATATTCTAGCTAGCTGCAAGGTGGCCTTGGATCAAGGACGGTACACTTATCGCCACGACAAAGTCCTTGCTGTTATTCGCGAGGTACTTAGCCTCTCAGTTGCTCGTGCCAACAAGGGTTCCACAGTATCCTCCAAACCCCCAATACAGTTTGTGCGGGTTGGCTCTAAAGGCAAAAAAAAAAAAAACATCTCACTGCGAAACCTTTCTCAATAATCGAGAAAGCTTCAGATTGGATTATGGAGGTCGATTCGGTCTCTAAGCAGTATAAATTCCCTGAAAGTCTCGGATGCACAGCCCTGCGTCCAGATATAACTCTTTACTCTCTAACTCGGAAGATGGTTCTTATCGTAGAATTAACTGTTCCATGGGAATCAAATATCCCAAAAGACGAGTACAAATTAAATAAATACCATGACCTCGCAAATGCCGACACCCGGAACTGCTTCACTGTTCACCTTCACGCGGTGGAAGTAGGCGCTCGTGGCCTGCCAGCTAAATCTTTGTTTCACCTTTTTAAAGATCTTGGTCTCTCTAGGAAAATAATCAACTCCTTTCTAGAAAAATTATCTAAAACTGCGATCTCTGCATCTCAAATTCTATGGCTTCCAAGCGGGAGTGAATGGGTGGTAAGGTGAACGCTCACATGTAGCAAGACAGCTGTCCTAAACCTACCACCGCCGGTCGTCAGTCCGGAATCCACCCTTCACCTCCTAGAAGTGTAAAAAAACAAAAAAATATATATATGGGCCCGATTTTTGGTCGGTGAATTCCATGGCAGCTCCGTTTGTATTTTATTTACAACTATAGCCCGGCCATCACTGCAACATTTTATTGCAGCATAGGTATGGCTGGAAAATATATAGCCCGGCCATTTAGTTCTATAATCTACTCCCTACAAAATTTAAACAGCTGGAGGACATAAAATAAAAAAAAAACATCAAGGAGATGCTGATAGGCCACCCTTTATATAAAATGGCCGAAATTGAGGGCCATGATTTTTCAAATATTGTGCCCATTTAAATTACTTAAAAAGTAGAGCCTTATTGTCTCATTATTTTATATGGTCTTATATCTGTACTTTTAGTTTAAAATGCATAACGTAGATTTAATTTGATTATTTACCATTTTACTGACAATTTGAATATTGCGATGAATAATTTTACTACGTATCTTTTCGAATTACTAACTACTTCAAATATTAGGCTTCTATTTTGATTATTTATATTTATAGTTTGACAATCTAGTAGTTAATTCTTGACTACCTATGTCTGTTCAGTAAAGAGTAGTAACGAGACTTACTACCTAACCCAATTATTTTGACACGTCCAAGAGCGGTCTTTAGCCGTCGTTTGGACATGACGCAAATGTAAATGTAAATTCTCTGCAATATTTCTGCAAAAGTATGGCCCATAATTTTGACTTGTAAATGGGCTACACAATAGGGCAACAATGGCTGATGAAATCATACGTGTTGCAGCGGCTTATATTGTTTTTAACGAAAATTTAAAATCACAAAAAATATGAGAATGTGGATTTTACCCGACTTCAATAAGCGTTATACTTTGGATATCAAAGTCTGAATGTTTTCGATGATATGAATACCAATTGAGAGATCTTCTCCATATGAATTCACTATTAATAATAAATTCACAATACAATTATCTGTTAATGATTTATATACTTAAACATTTAAATACACTAATAAACAATATAAATTATTTCACGCAATTGCACATAACATATCAGAATAGACAACATTTATTTATTTATTTATTTATTTAGGTACATAGGATTAGGTATACAGTTCATTCATAGGTCATGTAATCTTATAATAATTATATAAATTATTTAATAATTTATATAGGGAGGTTTAACACATCTTACATGACCTTTACTGCCAATAGCACATCTAACTAGGCGATAATTTGGCCCGTCTCTAGATGTGCATATTTTTATGCAATTTTAAGAAATTAAGTGTTTTTTTTTAAATAAATTATTTGGACCCACCACCTGTATATACACATAAATATACCAATTTTATAAAAAATAGAGCTATGTAATAAATATATACATTTATAGTTGTAATTTAATAAAATTTAATTAAGAAAAATAGATAAGTGATACTAAATAAATTGTCGTGCGTTGCAAAGAAGTTGATCAGATTTTACATATCCCTTGTTAAGTAGCCATCTATTAAGGGTTGCTTTAAATATTTTTATGTTAGGATAATTTTTCATGTCTTCACTAAGGGAATTATATAATTTTGGGGCTATGTAGAATATATGTCTCTGGGCAAATGTTGTCCTGACTGACGGAATTATATAATTGATACTCGCGGACATTCTTGTGTTCAGATTGTTTTGAGTTCGGGCGTGGTCATCTCTAGATTTGTAGAATGCAAGAAGCGCTTGCTTAATGAATAACTGGTTAGCTGATAGCACATGGGATTGGGAAAATAACAAGGCAGATGGATGACGCCGGTTTTTCCTGTGAATTACTCTCAATAATAATTTCTGCGCTTTTGTCAATCTATCCAGATTATCATTAGTAGTAGCGCCCCATGCCGCGACTCCGTAGGACAAAATACTCTGACACAAGGCCATATATACCATTCTTATGGTTGTTTTGGACAGAATGTTGGACAGAATATTACATAGATCAAAAAAATGAATCATTAGACGATATGAATACAAATTGAAGATGTCGTGCGTCGTGCCCGTCATCAGAAAGGGACGCACTTATGGCGCAAAATGAAACGGCAACAAAGCTGGCCGGGAAATATTGTAGTATTTTCGATTGAGAAGCGATCGTCCGGCAACATCGAGCAATTTAATACCATTATATAATCGATGCCTATATTCCAGAGATGTGAGGTAATCTTCACGACAAAATGCTCTTCCCCGAGTGAAGTTCCGTAGCCGCCCCTGCAGATTGAGAGGATGAAAATATAGCACTGCCGATTTATATCCAGATTTTTATTACGTCTTAAATAGGAAGGTCTCTTAAAACAGTATAATATGTAAAATGGGTAAGTTATCGGGCTTGGAGTTGGTGGCATTCGTTGAGGTGCCACTTGAGATAAGTCTTCTTAGCGAACGTCTCGGTGCACTCGTGGCAGGAGTACTGGCCGACCCCCCCCTCCTCCTCCTCGCTGTCCTCCCCCTCCTCCTTGAGGGCCAGGGCGTCCACCTCCTCCTTGACGCAGACCTCCCCGCTGCGGCAGAGGCGCGCCAGGATCTCGTCCTCCGAGGACTCGGGCTCCTCCTTGATGACCACCCCCTCCGTCGGCTTGTGGGGCCCGCGCTGCGATGCCTTCCTCCGTTTCGAGGCCGACTTCAAAGGTGAATCGCCTAAAATTAACAAAATACAACATTCATTCCTCGAACCTTTAAACGAGAAGATGCGCCGACGATAGCCGACTGTAGAAGGATAAAATACGCAGCGATAGCTCAGAGCTACGATAGATAGGGACGAAGGCTGGGATTCCGAAGCGGCGACGTAATAATGATCATCGTCGCTCGAAGAGGGAGTTTATCGTACGTTGACAAACGAGCATTCTTACTATACATCGACGGAGTAACAGATCGAATATGTAAGATGGTAAAAAAAATGATATAAAAGCGATCTTCAAACCGGCTCAAAATATATCCTGATGAGTCCTGTATAGGATGTAATACCGCTGCAAATCCCGAGTGTCTATAAAATGAAATACAGCTGCGGTTTAGCCGTCGTTGAACGAACGAAACCGGTCAGAATCTCCAGAATCCAATCTGAAGCTTTCTCAATTATTGAGAAAGGTTTGGTAGTTAAATGTTTTTTGCCTTTAGAGCCATCCCAAACAAACTGTATTGAGGCTTTAGAGAGAAATGTCAAACCCTCGTTGGCAGGAGCCACTGAGAGGTTGATTACCTCTAGAATAACAACAAGGATTTGTCATGGCGGTAAATGTACCGTCCTCGATCAAAGGCCACGTTGCAGCCAGCTAGAATATTTCTAGCTGTGCAAGGGATATTGCTACAAAGGGGATAGTTAGTTAGTTAGTTATACTGGGCGTTCCTCCGCAAGTCGACATCCAGTGTGCCTATTTTGCGTGTAACGGGGGTAGCGCTATTCCACCCACCCCAGTTCCTCGACGAAAGCCAGCAGGGCTTTCAGGTTTCCTGCCGCCTCGCGCAGGGTGCCTGGGGTACAAAGGGGATATTAACTATCCTCGGCATAGCTCCAACGAGCGGGGTTACTGGGGTCTGGAAGCGTATGCTGAAAGGCATTCAAATGAAATTTCAGTATCTCTGGCGTCCAGTCAGAGCATTACCTTCCAGTGCATTGGAGGCGGAATGCAAAAGTCCCCAATTGTTGTCCAATCATTCTGGCATTAAAAGCCAACTAAATCTTAATTGTCATCGTACAATACACACAGAAGTAATAAAGTTAAATCCTACTACTATATAAACGCGAAAGTTTGTAAGAATGTATGTATGGATGTTTGTTACTCTTTCACGCAAAAACTACTGAATGGATTTTGATGAAATTTTTTGCAATAATATAGCTTACACATCAGAATAACACATAGGCTATAATTTATAAAGATATATAGTTTTCTATCATCATTATTACAAATTTCCATCACCACGCGGGTGAAACCGCGGGGCGCAGCTAGTTTAAAATAAATTAATACAAATATATGTTAATAAATTCTGCTAAGGTTGTCCAGGGAAGGATATAGGAGAGGACAGGATGAGGTATTTGGTGAGTGGCTGTGTAAAAATAAATGTTTCTTCAACAACTTTTTGAAAGTGAACAAGGAAGGTGCATGCCTGACAGAGTGAGGGAGTTGATTCCATAAATGAGCAGAATGGACCGTTAAAGAGTGTGTGTAAACAGAAAAGTGATGTCACGGAATGGCGAGTGTGTTATCCCGGCTTGATCGAAGTGGAAGACCGTGGCCTCCCAAACGGTGGAATTTTTCCTTGAGATAGGGAGGCGAAGTGGGGTTATCGAGTATGTTGTAGAGTAATGACAATGTATGCAATTTTTTTCAATCGCGAATAGGAAGCTCACGAAAGCAGCTAATGTGGTCGAACTTTCACAAGTTAAAAACATACCTGAGGAAAATATTTTGCAGACGCTCCAGCTTATTCAAAATAACCTCACTGGCATCTATATATCAAACATCACCCTAGTCAAGTGTTAAAAGTGTGGACACGATCGTTTCTTTATGCGATAAGGGGAGAAATCGCTGAAGCCGTCGGAAACTATGAAAACCATGCGTGCACACTAACGGGGAAAGTCTTATCAATTTATCAAATGACAAAAAAGGCAATTTTTAAGAAATACAATCAATATTTAGAGAATATCCGCAAGGAACGAAGGGCAGGAGATGATGGGATGAGATGTAGGATAACGAGGGGGATGAAATGCTTGGTATAACTGCAGTATAGGAACCTCTCCTGGATTGTTGATTTTTAAACGTCACCGAACTATATTCGCCACGCAGATTCGCGTGGCGAATATAGTCCCTATCTTCTTCGTCCCTATCTATCCATCGAAAATAGTGACCTTTTGCGAAAATATGTATTTTTCCAATCGTTTTTTTTAAATAAATATTTCGATTAATCTAAAAACTCTGCAAATTGTCATAATTTCTGTAATATCGCTAATTGTTATCGATATTACGATATACTCGAATGTGTCCAACACGGTATGTACAAACAAAATGGCGGCAACTTTCTTGACATTGGGATGAAAAATTTGAACGCCTATATCTCGCTTATCTATTGAGATCGAATAAAGATTCGGAATCAGCGTGGTGAACATAGCGTGGTGAATTTTATTTTGGCCTATTTGTTTACATATAAAATTTAAACTTTGAATGCCTATATCTCACTTATTTATAGGGACCGACACAATTTTCTTACAGATTTAGCAAACGAATGAAACAATGAAACAATCTATTAGTCTATATATATATATATATATTTTGGAGAGAGGTTCCTATACTGCAGTTATTCCAAATGCTTTTTTCAGACACTTGAAAAGTAGAAACCGTTGGTACGCTTCTGATATCGGGCGGGAGAAAGTACCATAATCTAGCTGCATGAACACTGAAGGAATATGTAAAAAAAGAAGAATTATGAGTAGGAATCGCAATTTTTCTATCCTGACTAAAATGGAGTGGAAGACCGTGACTTCCTCAGCTGTAAAAGTGATTGATTGTGAAAAAGAGCCGATAGGAGGAGGTTCTTACCATTGTAAACGTTGCGTCGGCTCGCGTATTCTCTGCGTTCTTTCAATCTGAGCATCCGGCGCCTCCTCCGCCTTCGCAGGAGTAACGCGATCACCACGCAGGCGGCCGCCATCACCGTCACTTGGCTCATGGCTCCTTTAATAAACGACAAACACACCAATTCCACCTCAACAAGTTATCTATACAATTTGGAAAAACATTGTAAGCTTCCGTTATAAACAAAAGTACACAGAAATTTGACAATTCACTCAGTGTTGCCAGCTCCAGATTCTGAAGCGACGATACGATACACGATTGTCGTCACTCGACGATAGGGGCCTCTATTCTTGAAATATTTTTCATGCTAAATTTGTCTATGGCCCATGTAAATCAAATGGACCATAGACAAATTTGGCATGCTACATTGTCAATAATTGATCCCCTGGGGGCCTTTTCTTGAAAATTTTAGCATGCTAAATTTGTCTACGGCCCATGTAAATTAAATGAACCATAGACAAATTTGGCATGATAAATTTTTCAACAATTGCCTGGACGCGATTTTATTGACAGTTCTTCAATCGTCAGAAGTAAGGTTAGAAAAGGCGACAGCACATGAGGTGTCGTCTGCATGTCGTTGCTTTAGTATATAGCTGCGAAATAGCAGTAAACATCCCCATTATGCAATAATTACTGACTATTATCACCCAAGATAATTGAAATTTTAATATAGCGCCGAGAAATAGGAATATTAATTTTTCTAAATAAAGGACGCGTTCCGAATTGTCCTTCCTAAGCGAGCTTAGAGCCCGGTCCGATCCATACGCTGCTCACTGCTAAACGGCCGACGCGGGCCAATTAGAACACATTATCGGGATGGGAATCACGTGGGAAGCATCGAGTTCCGGGATTAGCTGACGTTTCTGATGCCCCCTCCACACGTTGGCGAATGTTCGTGTCCAAGTGGGTGTAAACAACTATTAGGAAACATATATGGAAAACTCTTATAGCAGATATGCCAACGTCACCGTACTACGAAATATGAGCTGTGGTTGTCAGCCTGCGAGCTGCACCTGCGCAGTACTGTACACTCTTCGCACTTCGTCTATTTTTGGGCGTGATTTTGACAGCTTCGAGCTGTCAGCTGGCTGTCTTTTATTCTTTGAAAATCCGCATCTTATACGTTACCTAATCTGTAACACGAACATTCGCCAACGTGTGGATGCGGCATGAAACAGAATCCGATATTACCGAAATACCGAATTTAATACGGTGTGGCGTTGACATAATAATCGTATCACCGTTTCAGAATTCCGGGGCAGTAATCTGTCTGTAAATTTCGATAGGGCGACCGTGTTTTGCATTAGGAAGCGTATTATTTGCGTATTATGCTACGAACCTCACACTTGGGGGGATTCTTAATTTGTCACCAGTGTTGGGTCAATCGATTAAATATTTCATGCGTTCACTGAATAGAAAGAGATAGGGACATGTGGGACCCTCCTCTATCCTTGTCTAGTTGCGTATGCGCGTTTATCCATAGCATAGCAGACGTATGGCGTCGAAGAGTTGATATAGTGATATATACGCGTTGCCCTAGTGATATATGTACGTGTTGCCGTGCATGCGCGACTAGACAAGGATGCAGGTGCTATATGCTGCTGTCTCTTTCTATTCGGCTGACGCATTCTCAGGCTGGTCACGGGGGTCTAGTAGTTATATGTCAATGCTAAGGCCTGTTGTCTATATCGCGATTAACTTATTAAATTGACAATCGTTAGTCGACTAAATTTAGCGGAACACTGTTTGTCACACATTTTAAAAGCGCAAAATTAAACAGCAAACGACTAGTTGCTCGCTGTTAGCTTCAAACTGACGGGAACGATTGGGAAAGTCAATTTCACGGCAGCAGGGATGGTATCGGGGTGGGAAGTATCGAGTTCCGAGATTAGCTGACGATTCTGGAACACTATCAGTCGAGTCGTCGTATTGAGGACGATATCGAATTCAATGTCGCATCGCGTTCACGTATCGTATCGCCACTTCAGAATCCCAGGGCTGGTTGTTGAATCTCCTGGGGTGCGATATTGTCGCGACCCGATTTGTGTAGGTACGCACGATCGCATCCACATTTATGCAGATTTTCTATGAATTCTTGGTAAGTGTTTATTTGGATTATCCTTTTTTGCAAAGCTCTATCACATTCAATTCAAAATAAATCCTTCAACTTCCGATGAAAGGATTTTTATATACCTACCTCTTAAGATATACTGTAGGTACTTTATTTTTTAAATTTTATTATCGTTTAGGAAACTTACAGCTGTTACAATGTACTTAAACGTACTAAAACTACTAAACTACTACTAACTACTACTAACTACTAAACTACTACTAACTTCGATGAACTTATAAATGTGACTGCGTGGTGTCTTCGCTTCATTAGCAACCTACGGCTTCACTCTAAGCTTACCGGACCGTTGTCCGTTTCAGAGCGTGCGTCAGCTCTAAATACTTGTATACGTTTTGTTCAACATTCCGAGTTTGAAGTCGATCTCGAGCTATTAGCAAAAGGCAAGAATCCTTCAACCTGCGTTCTCAAACTATTTCCGTATGTGGACGCCTCTGGGCTCCTTAGAATAAAGGACGATAATGCTCCCCCACTACAATGGTCTTTGGGCCGTATCATCGAGCTTTGCCCGGGCAAAGACGGTATTGTCCGAGTTGTACGGCTTAGGACACAGCAAGGTATTCTAACTCGTCTGATGGTTAAGGTCGTGGTCGTACCCTGATCTGACCCTACGGTTTAAACACGCCTTCGCTCCACAATACTTAATTTAATTTTTATCTATTCTCATTTCTTTCATTTCTTTTACTTACTTCTATTTTTTTTAATTCCCTTATTTACCTTTCTGTATCAATATCTCAGCGCCTTTTTGCGTCAATCAAGGGCTGGACCCTTTCTCTGCTGGGGGTATGTTCGATATTGTTATGGATAAATTCGAATTCATTTTTAATATTATATTTTGCATAAATCAATTATCGATTGGTGAGAGCTGTCAACTCACAAAAACCTGACAGTTGGCAACATCGCCCGCTTTCGAACGGGCGGCGGGTCAGTCTGTCAATTCGAACGGTAGCAACGATTTTCGACCGCGGTCACGGCCTCGCCGACTCAGACAAAAACCTCGTTTGTTGTCTCGGAATCTCGGATTACACTTGTTAGCGCACGCGTCGTGCCGGACACGCCGCACGAATCCCTCGATCGTGCCGTGCGCGCTACGCAGAAGCGGAATCTCAGCGCGCAATCACACTGCTGCAGCTACACGACCGTCAAGGTACGTGAGTTTTGATTAGCAATCGCCATATCGATAATTCACCTCTCAATACTCATCATAACTTTTCAAACGCTTCCACTGTCAACTAAACTTTGCACAAGCAACCAAATGATCCACCAGTAGCGAGACGTGCGAGTGGTCCTAGGTAACTGAGACACGGTTTTCGAGTGGCAGTGCCGCCAGTGTTTGAAAACAATAACATGGAGGAAGAATTAATTGAAGCCGTTCGAAGCGAAAAATGTTTATACGACGTAAAACACCCAGACTACATGAAAATAAAATTAAAAGATTCTATTTGGAAACGAATCGCAAATTAAAAAAATAGCAAATTTTTCTTTAGTACTAATTCTTTCATGACCACCACATCCTTGATCTTCTAAATGTGAAGCAATTAATGAATGTACTTCTTCAAATTCGTCCCTAGATAATCTAAAGTAATTCTTGAATTTTTCGTCGGAAAACTCGGAAGTTAATGTGAATTCTCCATGCGTTTTTCTTTTGAACATATAAGAGCTCTTCCAGATTTTCTTGCCAGACACTTTGTTTATTAACCGTAATCTATTTAATAATACGTTATCGTTGTCGGATCTATCGCGTCCATCTTGCACGATTTGCGACGCGGCGACGCGAGCCACTGATGTACGTACATGTGTGAGCAAATGCGGGTGCACCTGCTGTCGACCAATGTCAGTGCTAATCGGCGCGGTATCGTGAACGAGTGCGAGTGTGAGATTGTGCGGCGGAACCCAATTGATATCCCCGTCAGACGGCATAGTTACGAGGCGGGATATCGCACACCAATAAATCAAAATTCCCGAAGATCAAATAAATCAATATAAGGGATCAAATAAGTAAGATTGTGTACAATGCATGCTTAAGTATTTAATAATATTCAAAACATTAAAGAATAGCAGCGAGCCGTGAAGTGAGGGGAAGCGGGGTAAGCGAGTATCAGCATTATCCTCGTCTGTACGTCCTGTCATTGGGAATCGTCTTCATGAAGATCTCGCTGATGAGGAACCGCTCTCCCGAACCGGTGTAAAACAGCTCTATATTTAGCCTCACTTGCATGATCGACATCTTCGGCGGCCTCGGAGGGGACGATTCCGGATGGCAAAGTTTCGCATCTCAAACGAATACTGAAACGTTAAAACAAAGGCTATCGCGACAGTTTGGTATTATAAACGAGATAAAAACAAATTCATCGCGTGAATTCTGTAACGTCCGATGTTTCGGCGATGTTGCTGCCGCCGTTACTATAGTACGGGCCAAAGGAACGTTCCGATGAGGCAATAAATCATCAGGCCGGCCACGGCCCTTTTACTACCTACTTGTAGGGATGCATGTTGCAACCTTCGCAGATTATCGATGGTGTTATTTGTAATAATACTTGATTCTGTTATTTTTGAACTCATTCTTAGCAAAAAAAATCATAAATACAGATTATCGTAAAAATATTATATTAAAGTGAAATAAATATAAAGACAAGTGTTGCAACCAGACAAAGAAACGACGACAAGGCGACACATGCCGAAATCAGTCATCCGGAAGGCAGGAAATAAAAGCATTAGGTTCAGGCAAAATATAAAAAAAATAAAACCACTTTCGGAAATGCCATTTATAATACCGACTTTCGGCTTTACCCCAATAAAGTGCACAACGCACAAACAAAGCCATAAATCAAAAAGTTCCACCCGAAAATACAAATATGCGTAGGTATCATAAAAACAACAGCGAAACCACTCAGACGAGTGGCGCCGACGGCGCCCGGTGCCAGGCAACAAAGGACGCACGTGCACTTGAAAAAATTCCATCGCAAATACCGAATTTGACAATTTCAAAATGAGAGTCGCATTTTAGTAAATAATATAGTATTAGAAATATATAATAAAGCTTAAGTGTACAACTATATGTTATTATAAAATGTTTGTTGTTATTATAAGATGTTATGTTTATTATAAGAAACATTATAAGCATGCATTATTGTATAAAAAAGTAACGTTATAATATGTTTAAGTAATTAAAAACTATGTATAGTTATTAAGAAATGTCATTAGAAAAATAGCATAAGAACATTTAATTCTTGTAACAGATATAAAAGGTTTAAAGTATAGTATAATAAGAAATTTTGACGATATATCTAGTTGATGACAGCAGGCAGGGGTAGCGCTCTGGAGGGGATAAAGCGAATATAAAGCGATGCTCGGCTGCAGAGCGGGCAGAGTGTGTTTTTATTCGATCAGGGAAGAGTGTATTTTTTCATGATCAGTGGCGGTGGGAAGTATGTGCGATATACTCTGACTTTGTTTGGTGAACAGTAAATTTCTTTGGTGATTATTTTGTGTTAATATAGTGTTTTAGTCCGTAAAAAGTAGGTTAATGACTTTACGAATGTGCTTAACTTTTCGCCTATTCTAAGAGATCTGAACTTTGTCTTTTGAATAAAGAGGCCGTGACTACATGGGTGTTTATTTGTTTAGTGGAAATATAGAACGAAAGAGGCAAACTGAGTTTTGCCACGTCTTCGGCAAGTACTTCAACCCGGTAAGCAAACGAAATTAATTTTTTGGTATTTCATGCAAGGCAAGCCGGATTTGCCGAGACATTTGTTGGTCCTCCGAGCGTTGGATCAGTGACAGCCAGAGAACTGCTGAACCGACGATATTCCAGAAAGCAGATAAAACAAATAAAATACCATGGCAAACGGCGACGAAAAACCATGCACGTCCGCGAAAACAGACACGGGCGAAATCATAATTCCGACACCAAAAAGAAGTGCTAGAATAGCGGGAAAAAACACACTAAATATTGAACCAGAGAGCCGAGTAAGTAGACAACAAAAAGGCAGGACAGCGGCTCGACGCCAGGAGCGAAGAGCTGAGAAGTCACCATACTCGACGGAGCCACCAACGGAAGATGAAGACGGCGACGACGATTCGACGGATACTGTGAAAACCTCCGACCCAAGCATACGATTGTTAGAGCCGACGGCAGCAGCAGAAAAAGAAGACGTCAGAGAGCCAAAAATCATTTCCGTAGATGGCAACACCAAAGTAAAGCACTCAACGAAAGCAAGGTCTATAATAAGTCACAGATCTAGCAGATCGGGCAGATCTACGACCGCAAACGCCATAGCATTGCAAATATTACAAGCAGATATGGAGGCGGCCGAGGAAAGAGCGCGGCTTAAAAAGAAAATCGCAGCCGCAAACGCCGAAGCCGAAACTCGAAAGGCCGAAGCCGAGGCCAAAAAAGCAAAGGCGGAAGCAGACGCCGAGGTGGAAATTGCGCTCCAGTTATTGGAAGAGAAGCTGGCTATCCACAAATTGATGTTAGAAGCGGGGGCGGAAGATTCGCTTGACGACGGAGAAAGCGTGTGTGAAAGTCAAGTGTCATCAAGACATTCAACACGGCGAACGAACGACTGGCTAAAGAAACATCAAACAATAATAGATTCATCGAAAACAACAAGCAAGATCGAACGCGAAATCAACATCGACGCAGCGTCACGAGAAAATAAGCCGCAAATCGAAAATTCAACAATAGCGGAAAATAAAAAACCGATTACCGCATACCAGCCGGCGGCGGAGAAAGCTACGTCATCAAATATCGCAGTAGATCACCTGTTATTCACCGCACGAGCGAATCTACTAAAAGATCTCCCGAGGTTCAACGGTTGCCCGAGCGAATACTTGATTTTCCGCTCATTATTCTATCAAGGAACGGAAACATGTGGATTTTCGAACGCAGACAACCTGATCCGGCTTCAGCAGAGCGTCACAGGGCCAGCGAGGGACGTCGTAAGGGCGATGCTTTTGGACCCAAAGAACGTGCCAGACATCATGAGAGCCTTCGATCGTCGATATGGCCGACCTACAGCCAGGATCGAGGAGCTGATAAGAAAAGCTGAGAACGCGCCAGCGATAGGGGTAAGCGACTCTCTTAGTAAAATTGTTGAATTCGGTACTATCGTATGTAATGTTATTTATTCAATTCGAAATATGGGTCACACGGCGTATTTAATGAACCCACAACTGTTGAAAGAACTGGTAGGGAAGTTGCCGCAGCACTTGAGACTGCAGTGGTACGCTGCAGGCTATGGTGACCATCCGACGCTCGGCGATTTCGGAGATTGGTTAGAAAAAATAGTAGACGCTGCATGTCACGAGGAACCTGTAGCCGATCCTCGCAATATGCCGACGCGGGGAAATATGCCTCAAAATGTAAATTCTCGCGAAAACACGCCGCCGAACGCAAATCTACGTGCTTACAATCGTAGTCACGTGAATTCACGTGATTACAAACGTAGTCACGTAAATCCACCTAACCGACCACGTGAAAGTCAAAATTATGCCGCGAAAAGGTCCATTAACGCGACGATGAATAAAGAAGTAGGATCCGAATGCTTACGTTGTGGGAAGACAAATCATTCGACTTCCGAATGCCGTATATTTCTCGCGATGAGCGTAGATGCACGTTGGGAATGGGTTAAAGGAAATAAAATATGTTTTAGCTGTTTAAAACGAGGCCATAGATTTAGCGATTGTAGGAAGAAGAAGAATTGCGGTGTAGCCAATTGTAGGAGGCCACATAATACGCTTCTTCATCAAGATAGAAATCCCACAGATGTAGAGGAAACCAATAAGGAATCAGAGCAAGGTACAACATCCACAGTGACCAGTACTTGGATGGACACGGCAAAGTTTTTACTCAGAGTCGCGCCGGTACAAGTGAAAGGGCCAATAGGTACCAAAACCATTCTGGCACTTTTCGATGAAGGCTCTACGGTGAGCCTTATTGAAAACCAGATCGCCAATGAAATCGGAGCGGACGGTCCAATAACGAATTTAAATTTAGTAGGCGCGACGGGTATGCAAGGCAGTACCGGGCCCGCACGTAGGATCTCCATGGAAATACGGCCTATACAAGGAGGGGCATATTTTCCTATGCAAGGAGTGAGAACTATAGATACCTTAGATTTACCATGCCAGGCGATGAACGCAAAAAAGATGAAAGAAAAATGGTCACATCTGAAGGATATACCACTCTGCAGTATTCAGGGAAATCCGCAGATGCTGATTGGAATAGACCATTGGAGTTTAATTATCCCGCGTACAATAAGAGCAGGAGCACCTGACGCACCAACAGCAGTGGCGTCACGTTTAGGTTGGACACTGGCGGGAAATGTAGGTGGAGCCCAAAATGACGACCAGGTTAACCACATCCGACAAGAAGACCACGATCGGGAGCTACACGAGCTCGTTCGCGGTTATTTTCAGGTTGAGAGTTTAGGTACCGCCATAAGAGAGCACAATAAAAACAAAAACAAGCGAGCCGAAATGCTGCTCGATACCACCACAACGTACGATCACGGAAGATGGACGACAGGTCTATTATGGCGTACGGACGATGTCATCTTACCCCCTAGTAGGGAGATGGCATTAAAACGATTAATAAATATAGAAAATCGACTTAAGCAGAACAAAGATTTGGCAGCGCAGTATGAATCTAAAATAGAGGAATTCCTCCAAAAGGGATACGCGCGCAAACTAACGTCCGAAGAGACGCAAACACAGGGTAATCGAACATTTTATCTTCCACACTTTGCTGTAATAAACGCGAATAAACCGGGTAAGATAAGATTAGTGTTTGATTGTGCCGCGAAAGCGCGCGGAACTAGTTTAAATGATCACCTTTTAACGGGACCTGATCTTTTAAACCCGCTAGTAGGTGTACTATTTAAATTCAGACAGGGGCTCGTAGGCTTTACATCTGATATACGTGAGATGTTCTTACGAATAAATATGAGAGAGGCCGATCAACATAGCCAAAGATTTCTATGGCGAAACATGAGGACGAATGACAAGCCCGACGAATACCTTATCAGAGTAGTTTTATTTGGCTCAGCATCATCGCCAACGTCAGCGAATTTTGTAAAAAACAAAAATGCAAATCGGTTTGTCGAAACATACCCACAAGCCGTTGAGGCAATTCAGCAACGTCATTACTGCGACGACTATCTTGATAGTACTGATGACGTGAAAACGGCAGCAGCTCTAATCAAAGACGTTTTATTTGTGCATAAACAGGGCGGGTTTGAGCTCGTAAATTGGGCGTGTAGCCATAAAGAAGCATTGGCTGAGTTACACACGGAAATAATTTCCAACTCGAAAGTAAATTGGACGAACCACGAAGAAATAAAAAATGAACGAATATTAGGTTTGAATTGGAATCCAAATACCGATCTGCTTTCATTCGATACGAATTTCAATAAGATTCCAACAGGATTAATAACCGAAGACATACGACCAACGAAGCGCGAAACGTTACGTGTCGTTATGTCAATTTTCGACCCGTTAGGTATAATCAGTACGTTGACAGTAAAAGCGAAAATCATATTGCAAGAAATTTGGAGGGAAAAGACAGGTTGGGATGAAAAGATTGGCGATTCACCAACAGAAAAGTGGAAAGTATGGTTAACGGAATTACAAAAAGTTAAAACTGTAGCAATACCCCGTAGTTATCAAAGTCATGGGCGTAAGGCAAGTACGGTAGACTTGCATGTCTTCGGAGATGCCAGTTCGCAGGCTTATGCTGCCGTTGCGTATGCACGTTACAGGACAGAAGATGGACGCGTATGCACGTCGTTTCTGGCCGGAAAGACTAAGGTGAGTCCGTTGAAACCACTTTCTCTGCCAAGAATGGAACTCCAGGCAGCGACACTAGCTAGTAGGTTAACAAAGTTAGTAAAAGACCAACATGACTGGAAGTTTGAAAAAACCTACATATGGTCAGACTCAAAAACTGTTTTACATTGGATCAAGTCAGATCCGAGAAGGTATCACATTTTCGTCGCGCACCGTCTAGGCGAGATTGATGAAATCACCGACGGAGCGATCTGGAAATGGGTGCCATCGAGTGACAATCCGGCGGATGACGCGACACGGGATGTCACACATTATGCTATGAACCCATGGGACCGATGGTTAAGCGGCCCACAATTCCTTAGTTTAGACGAAAGTCGGTGGCCGCAAGAAAGGGACACATCCATACCGCATGAAGGAGACGAAGAATTGAAAAAGACAATTTGTACCATTCAGAAAGGAGAAGAAGGAACACGGCTGATTGAAATCGAGCGGTTTTCAAAATGGACACGGTTGATACGAAGCACTGCATGGATATATCGGTTTATCGATAAATGCATAAAACAAGGAAATAATGAAAAAACCTTATCCGTAGCCGAATTAAAGAGGGCAGAAAACTACTGGATAACACAGGCCCAAAGGGAAAGTTTTGGGCATGAAATTGAGTCACTAAAAAATGACAAGTTAAAATGCGTGCTAAAAAATAGTCACCTGAGTAAATTAAATGCCTATATTGACCCAAAAAACATATTACGAGTCGGAGGCAGGATAAGTGCTGTCAAAGGCATATCTCCAGAAACAAAAAATCCAGCGATACTTGATTCAAAACATGCGTACACCAGACTACTCCTACAGCATGAACATGAGAGAGCGGGACACCAAGGACGCGAATACGTATGCAATGAAGTTAGACAGCGTTTCTGGGTGATACGTTTACGGGGCGCCGTAAGAAAGATTGCATTTGAATGCCAGTACTGCAGGGTGCAAAGGGCGTTACCCCTTCCACCACAGATGGCCGAATTACCCGGCATAAGGTTGGAACACCATTTAAGGGCATTCACCAATGCAGCTCTTGATTTTTTTGGTCCCTTAGAGGTCACGATAGGAAGACGGCGAGAAAAGAGATATGGAGCTCTTTTTACGTGCTTAAACACGAGAGCGGTTCATTTAGAAATAACCCATTCACTATCTACTGACGCGACAATGATGGCGCTGAAACGGATGATAGCAAGGAGGGGGGTACCGACAAACATGTATTCTGACAACGGCACAAGTATGCACGGTACTAACAACGAGTTAAAAAGAGCGCTCACTGAACTGGACACTGATGAAATAGCTACACAGAGTGCAATGCGAAACATAAACTGGCATTTCATTTCGCCTGCTTCTGCACACAAAGGAGGGGCATGGGAACGACTAGTTCAGTCCGTAAAGAAAGCTTTATACGCCACTTTGAAAGAGAGAGCACCACGTGAGGAAACGCTAGCCACCCTAATGACGGAAGCGGAAAACACCGTAAACAGTAGACCTTTAACCCACGTATCATTAGATAGTTTAGACGCAGAAAGCCTGACACCAAACCACTTTTTAGTGGGTTCGTCTTCTGGCAACACCAATATTGGAGCAATAGATCCAAGTAATTTTTGCCTACGTCGACAGTGGAGAATAGCTCAAACGCTGGCCACGCACTTTTGGAAGCGTTTCGTGAAAGAATATTTGCCAACACTCGTAAAACGAGAAAAATGGCACGAAAAAGTAGATCCAATCAAAGAGGGCGATGTAGTCTTCATTGTTGACCCGCAACTTCCACGAAATGTATGGCTCAGAGGCGTGATCGTATCAACTTTCCCAGCAAAGGACGGACAAGTCAGGACTGTCACAGTGAAAAGTCAGGGCAAACTTTACACAAGACCTGCTACAAAAATAGCACTTCTGGTTGCTTCCAAGTAAAAGAAATAAGAGATGAGCTTCTCTTATAAGGAGGGGAATGTTGCAACCAGACAAAGAAACGACGACAAGGCGACACATGCCGAAATCAGTCATCCGGAAGGCAGGAAATAAAAGCATTAGGTTCAGGCAAAATATAAAAAAAATAAAACCACTTTCGGAAATGCCATTTATAATACCGACTTTCGGCTTTACCCCAATAAAGTGCACAACGCACAAACAAAGCCATAAATCAAAAAGTTCCACCCGAAAATACAAATATGCGTAGGTATCATAAAAACAACAGCGAAACCACTCAGACGAGTGGCGCCGACGGCGCCCGGTGCCAGGCAACAAAGGACGCACGTGCACTTGAAAAAATTCCATCGCAAATACCGAATTTGACAATTTCAAAATGAGAGTCGCATTTTAGTAAATAATATAGTATTAGAAATATATAATAAAGCTTAAGTGTACAACTATATGTTATTATAAAATGTTTGTTGTTATTATAAGATGTTATGTTTATTATAAGAAACATTATAAGCATGCATTATTGTATAAAAAAGTAACGTTATAATATGTTTAAGTAATTAAAAACTATGTATAGTTATTAAGAAATGTCATTAGAAAAATAGCATAAGAACATTTAATTCTTGTAACAGATATAAAAGGTTTAAAGTATAGTATAATAAGAAATTTTGACGATATATCTAGTTGATGACAGCAGGCAGGGGTAGCGCTCTGGAGGGGATAAAGCGAATATAAAGCGATGCTCGGCTGCAGAGCGGGCAGAGTGTGTTTTTATTCGATCAGGGAAGAGTGTATTTTTTCATGATCAGTGGCGGTGGGAAGTATGTGCGATATACTCTGACTTTGTTTGGTGAACAGTAAATTTCTTTGGTGATTATTTTGTGTTAATATAGTGTTTTAGTCCGTAAAAAGTAGGTTAATGACTTTACGAATGTGCTTAACTTTTCGCCTATTCTAAGAGATCTGAACTTTGTCTTTTGAATAAAGAGGCCGTGACTACATGGGTGTTTATTTGTTTAGTGGAAATATAGAACGAAAGAGGCAAACTGAGTTTTGCCACGTCTTCGGCAAGTACTTCAACCCGGTAAGCAAACGAAATTAATTTTTTGGTATTTCATGCAAGGCAAGCCGGATTTGCCGAGACAACAAGGTTGTAACAAAATGTTATTTTTATAATTAGATACACACTTTATGCAAATAATTTATAACTTTATAATAACATAAAAAGAAATAACAAAATAAAATAAACGAATAAAAACATACACAATAAATTTAATTTTTCATAGTTTTCGTCGTCGGAACAGACGATTCTGGTCTCTGTTTATATATTTTTGTAAATCGGCTAGTTGTAGATCTTCTGCTTGTTTTACACACTTGGCCCAGTCTTCTCGGGTAACAATCTCGCCGGCTTGATGGAGCAAAATCTGATATGCCGTGCTATGATAATCAGTTATCTACATTTACATTACATTACATTTTCGTCGTGTCCAATTGACGGCTAAAGACCGCTCTTGGACGTGTCAAAATAATTGGGTTAGGTAGTAAGTTTCGTTACTACTCTTTACTGAACATACATAGGTAGTCAAGAATTAACTACTAGATTGTCAAACTATAAATATAAATAATCAAAATAGAAGCCTAATATTTTGAAGTAGTTAGTAATTTGAAAAGATACGTAGTAAGATTATTCATCGTAATATTCAAATTGTCAGTAAAATGTTAAATAATGAAATCAAATCTACGTTATGCATTTTAAACCAAAAGTACATGTAAAATATAAAATAATCAGACAATAAGGCTCTACTTTTTTAAGTAATTCAAATGGGCACAACATTTGAAAAGTCATGACCCTCAAATTCGGCCAGATTATAGAAAGGGTAGCCTATCAGCATCTCCTTGATGTTTTTTTTAAATTTTATGTCCTCCAGCTGTTTAAATTTTGTAGGGAGTAGATTATAAAATTTAATGCCAAGACACAAGTAGCTTTTCTGTACTTTTGGCAGTCGTATTCGGGGTACGCATAAAAGTGAGCTACCGCGGGTATGATGCGAGTGAATGTCTGAATTAATTGCAGTTTCTGCGAGGTGCTGTCTAGCATACATTAAACACTGGTATATGAACGCCGAATATATAGTCATTGCCCTTGCCTTGCTGAAATATTCTTTCCATGAGGTCCTAGTCGTTACCTGATACATGCTGCGCAGTGCTCTCTTTTGCAAAAGAAAGATTCTTTTACTGGTTGCGGCATTTCCCCAAAACAGTAGTCCATAAGTCATTAATGAGTTAAAATACGCAAAGTGTACTGATTTGGCTGCCGCAAAACCACAAAGACTTCTGTCCACAAAGACTGTCGGTATCAGTGTCATCTTGTAAATTTATTACCAGACGATTCTGGTCTCTGTTGATATATTTTTGTAAATCGGCTAGTTGTAGATCTTCTGCGTGTTTTACACGCTTGGCCCAGTTTCTCGGGTAACATTGTCGACGGCTTGATGGAGCAAAATCTGATATGCCGTGCTATGATAATCAGTTATCTATTAAGTACTTACTCATTTAATAAGTAACATCACATAATTAGGTCATTATTACTCTAATTGTAAAATAATACTTAAACCGAAAATATTAATAAATATAGCAATCGGTACAATAATAAATGATGATGTATAATACTGTTTCATCGAGCAAGCGTAATTCATCGATAAGCAATATCGACGTCAGCCGCATCCTTGTTGGCAGCTCGGTTTATTACCCCATCGGAACGTTCCTTCTTGATTGTTTGAAAAGCTTTATTGCACACACAAAAGAGTGCAATGTGGTGGGTCTATTGCCAAGTGGCAATATCTTCCGGCCATACCGCCAGGGTTATTGTGACTAAAGGTTTATGTAAGCAAATTGATGTATAAAAAGAGTCATAAATGAATACACTTACATAAGTACTAGTCATCACATAGAATAAAAAACATTAATTAGTAACGTATGTCAACTCGATATCGAAGGGAGGAACGGAATACCATATCGCTCATTTGATGCAACAATGATGTAATTACACTTTTGGTAATTTTACAGGGGAGCTAATCAAAGATTCGTATGAAAGGTATGGTATTATGAAGGGACTTGTGAGTGGGGCCACCCTTCACTAGACTCCAATTGATTGTGAGCGAAGGGTGGTTCTCATCATGAAGGTTGCTCCGTTAATGAAAGTCGTGGATGTCGAAGTAGAAGAGTTTAATCAGAAGGTTGAAGATAGTTGAGTTGAAGTCGCCAGTCCTTAACGCCTTGTGTGTTGATTCGCCGTTGTGTAGTAGCGTGGGCGCGAGGTGAAGTCGTGGTAGTGTGTTTGCAGTGTGTAGTCGAGGAGCGAGGCTTGACGCTTGATGTCGCGGATAACGTAGGTACTGCTTGATAATGATGTGTATAGTCGCGTAGCTGTCCGCCAAGTGAATGATGTGTAGAGGTGTGTAGGTGTACTTGACCACCAAAGGAATGATGAGGAGATGTGTAATGTACTACGTTTTATACCGTTTAGCGGTGACGTAAATAGCTAGGAGAGGGAAGCGACATGTGTATCGATTAGAAGAAATGGCATGAGTCATCGGCTTGCCTGGGCATAATTTGCCAAATTTAGTTGGAAATTAACCGCAGCTGACTCGTGTATGTCTGAGCGAGTCTGCAGTTTTCTATTCTGTGAAATTAACTTTTTTGTTGTGGGTATGTGGAGCGATAGGCTCCTACAGACTTATTACAATCGTCGTGATTTTAAATATAAGTTCGATATGTTTAGTTTCTATTATAGTCCCAATCTACTCGGTACATTGTACATAATCTGGATTAGACTTAAAAAAAGAAGGCATCAGTAAATACGTCACTGTTGCTTCAGAATTCAATATAAAAAATAACGCGTTCTAAATAATCTAAAATAAATAGGAAATTTTGCATTTCTGACAAAATAAAATTAAATAACTGAATTATTCAACAGAAAACATTTATTTATGAATGTTCAATAAAGTAACTTAGTAACAACCATCTTATGTTCAATAGGTAGGTACTTACTTGAGATAAAAACAAGAAACATCTTACATAATACTGAACTATGATCACAATTTGTCTTATTGGCACAAAATCACTGATTATTTAATTATTACCTACTTTTAATTTAGTGCCAGTATACGCATAAGTGTGAGAAATACTTGAGCAATAGGAAAAAAAATCCTTTCGAAAATACTTTCATAAAAAGCAGAGTAATACCGAGGAATATTTTTTTTTTGTAACAGTTCTTTTAAATCATTTTTGTTGGTTGCGGGAATTTCTCTTTTTGAAGTATACGCTCGAACCACATTAATATCTCGTATAACCTTAGTTATTCGTTGACTAGTAGATCTTTGTTTTTTTATTTTCTTTATTTCAGCTTCACTCCAGTTATCGTACTTACTCAATTTCGTCAATGGACAATTAAAAAATGGGGTTTTTGGAGCTACAATGACATATTTACAAAATTCCGTCGTTGTTTCACTAAGAAGGTACCTTACTTGGACAAACATTGACGTAATTACGCAATTTTATCATTGTTTCACCAAGTAGGTACTTATTGATTTTTGGAGTAACAACGCCGCAATTGCTCAATTACGTAATTGTTGCACCAAAAATTATCGAATTAAATGTCATGAATATCTTTACGTCGTTGTAGCTCCCAAACACAACCACATTCAGCAAAGCGCCCCGCGCAAGTGGCCATCCAGACGTTGTAGCAACAGAAATAGCGCCATTTTACTCAATTCAACAATGACACTCGCGCCATCTCGCGGAGAATCACCACAAATTCAATTCTGTCGATGTTTCTCCCGATGTAAATAGTCTTTCCGCACATTTTGATATATTTAACTTGTATTTGAAAAAAGGGTATTTACGTCATTGTTGCAACAAATGAGCGATATATGGAAGGCAAAGGAGGCGGGAAGGGAGCGGATATTTACGAGTTGAGTAAATGTCTCTTTAGAGATATTTTATGTCTCTTTAGAGATTGACTACGGTCGACAGGAAATTGAGACAATATTACCATATTTATTAAAATAACTCACGAATTTTCACTGTTTAAAGTAATATTTAATATATAAATACGTAAGTAGGTATATGTGTATGTATTTATAAATATGTATATGTTTCGAATTTATTGTGATGGATGGATGGATGAAGTGGAGTGACACTAAAGCAGCTTAGAAATTAGTTTATGACACGATTGACTGTAAGATACCTCTATAGTGATAAGTCCGCCATTTGTGCACGAAATACTAAAGTTTGTAAATTCTACAAAATTTCTAGGAATTACAATAGACAATAAACTTCAATGGGGTCCTCATATTGAATTATTAGCTGGAAGACTTAAGCTCGGCAGCATTTACGGTACGTCAAATAAGGCAACTAACTGATGAAGCTACTGTCAGAACTGTCTATTTCAGCTACTTCCATAGTATAATGTCGTATGGGATTTTGCTCTGGGGCCGCGCAGCCGATATGCAAACGATATATACTTTGCAGAAAAGAGCCATACGATCCATTTTTTGTCTAAACTCCCGAGCATCGCTAAAAGAGAAATTTAGAAAGATCAATATTCTGACGGTTTATACTTAGTCAGTAATTCGATAAGAGTCCGGTTCACTCAGTCTAAAGAGCAGTCGCTCTAAAATGTCTTTTTATATCCACTGACCCGAAAAACACGATAATAATAAATACAAACGGAGCTGCCATGGAATTCATCGACCGGAGTCGGGCCCATCATAGTACTATTTTTTTTTACACTTCTGGGGGGTGAGCAGTGGATTCCGGACTTACGAACCGGCTGTGGTAGGTTTAGGACAGCTGTCTTGCCACATGAGAGCGTTCACCTTACCACCCATTCACTCCCCCTTCGAAGCCATAGAATTTGAGATGCGCAAATCGCAGTTTTAGATAATTTTTCTAAGAGAGAGTTGATTATTTTTCTGGAAAGGCCAAGATCTTTAAAGAGGTGAAATAGAGATTTAGCTGGCAGGCCACGAGCGCCAACTTCCACCGCGTGAAGGTGAACAGTGAAGCCGTTCCGGGTTACGGCATTTGCAAGATCATGGTATTTATTTAATTTGTACTCGTGGTCTTTTGGGATATTTGATTCCCATGGAACAGTTAATTCTACAATAAGAGCCACCTTCCGAGATAGAGAGTAAAGAGTTATATCTGGACGGAGGGCTGTGCATCCGAGACTTTCAGGGAATTTATACTGCTTAGAGACCGAATCAACCTCCAGAATCCAATCTGTAGCTTTCTCGATTATTGAGAAAGGTTTTGTAGTTAAATGTTTTTTGCCTTTAGAGCCATCCCGCACAAACTGTATTGGGGGTTGGAGGATACTGTCAAACCCTTGTTGGCACGAGCCACTGAGAGACTAATTACCTCGCGAATAACAGCGAGAACTTTGTCATGGCGGTAAGTGTACCGTCCTTGATCTAAGGCCACCTTGCAGCCAGCTAGAATGTGTCTAGCTGTGCAAGGGGTATTGCTACAGAGGGGACAAGAACTATCCTCGGCAAAGCTCCAACGAGCGAGGTTACTGGGGTCTGGAAGTGTATACTGAAAGGCATTCAAATAAAATTTCAGCATCTCTGGCGTCCAGTCATAGAGCATTACCTTCGTGTGAGCTGCAGAACGTCGAAATTATAGCGAGTGATTTTAGACTGACTGCTCGTCCTCGAAAGAAATGAAAACGCTTCACTCAGTATAATTTCAATTAGCGGTCACTGGCTCTAAAATATCACAACTGTGAAATAGCTCCTGCTACTTTTCAGTCGTCGTCGTCGTCGCGTGTAGTGTTACCAGGGTATCGAATATTTTCCCTGTATGGGCGATATGTCAGACAACCACCTAGCAGAAGTCACATTCATTGGGTGGATTGCCAAAAGGAAAAAAGAAGAAGAAGATGATATGTCAGACTCACAGACTGATTTTTGACAATAACAAAGTCTTTGCAATAACATGACTAATTTGATTGATGAGTGGTGTATGTTGCGGGAATGCGCGTATTGGTACTTAATATCGTTGCGCGTAGCTCTTGATTCGAGTGTGTATGTTTTTAGCCAGTTTTGCATTTTTAGTATTATTTTATTAAGAGCGTGTTAGCATTTTTCATGCGTAAATCAAGAATTTAGTAGTTTTTGAAGTGATTTTGGTCACATAATTAATCAGTTTAGCTTCTTTTGACTTCAGTCATCTTAATCACCATATATATTTATTTTACCTCTATTGAATAATTAATATAAAATTAGATAATTGACTTAGTAAACAGCGGATTTCGAAAGCGCGATTTCTGGATGACGCGCGAAGACTCAATTTTGAAGTAAAATTACACCAATTATTATTACTAGGTAAGAAGGTAAGAAATATTAATTTGAAGGAACATATCCTGAAATTTAAAACGTATTAAGAAAAGTTCGATTTTAACATCATAAACTTGTATTTTTATCACGTCTAAGAAAGTCAAAAATCTAGAAATTGACTAAAAGAAAATACGTTATATCTCATAATCTAGAAGTAATTTGACAACATAAATAATTTTATACGTAAGAAAAAAGATTGTACTATAAATATGTAAAAAAGAAAAAAAATCCGTCTTCATCTTTTATGATAATAATTTTTCAAAGTAAGTATAAAATCGTGTGCCTCGAACGGCCTATAATCATTCGCTCTCTGGCGCTCGTCGACGCAGGGTCTATGTCGGTTGATCTTCCGCCGCCGCGCGAGTGCCGCGCGTGATATTTACGTAAATTATAGTGAGACTAAATAATTGTGATACCGAAGTATTTTGTATTTTATTTGTGAATCTGAACGAGGCTATTCATGTAAGCAATATTTTGATTAATAGTGGACTAAGTTTATAAATAGCTGTATTTAACTTATATTTTTTTTCTACAAACGTGTTATTATTCTACTTACAGAACATGGGTAGAAAAGAAAGGAAATATTATTATGGATCAAAGAAATCCGTGATGTCACGAAAACGTAACATGATTAATAATTTGCAGAAGGCAAGAGAAGCTGCGTAAGTACCTATTTATTTTTTAACATGGTGTCAATGTAAGTTATTGTTTTTGTACCAACATAATACTCGTAGTCAAGTAAATGACAAATCCACTAGCGATCACCCATCAACCGTAACAGTTTATTTTTACCCGACTACGGAAAAGTCAAAAGGAGGGTTATGATTTTAAAGTAAAGTAAAGTAAAGTAAAAGGTATTTATTTCCAATACAACCATACAATTGTGTAGGAATGACAGTAATTAATCTTAAACTAGTTACTCAATTTAGACAAGAGATTGCTACGTGCCCCGTTTATAATGGTTATATAGTTTTGTAGGCAGATCGGATAAATGCCATTATGTCACGGATATCTAATTTTTTTAGGAAACCGTCAAGTTCCAGGGCGCCAATCCGTGATAATTCTAGGGATGGGGTTCACGCACAAAAAGCTAGACGCACGCCTTCGCCTAGCGGTTGGTCTAGATTACGGGAGGAGGGACGTCACTGACGGGGCCTCACTAGCTCAAGTCGGAATATGTGATCCTCAGGGGTGGTTTTCATCCCGCCTTATTAGTGGCGTCCTCGGAAGTCGGGATCGTCTGTGAGGCAGACGGGCGATCAAGTTGGATGGGGTATACTTGCTATGGATTGGAAAATATACTCGAATTATTTAATTATGGGCTATTAATTATGGACTGAAATTTCCTATGTTGGCTTTTGCAGATTATAAAATTTATTTAATTATGGAGAGCGTTTCGTGAATTCAAATCCGTACTCAATTCGCGGGAAGTAGATTGTAGTAAAACGGCGCAGCGCCCTCTATCTTCGGATACGTCGCACCGGCAATGGCCCCCTCCTTTGCCTCCGCACCTACAGGTGGCGCCGGCGCTCGCCGCGCTCGCCGGGCCGTCGCGGGCCCGCCTACTGATAACGAACCGGTCTGAGATCGCTCACCCGGCGCGATTTAATATCTTTTACAATCGGTCCGGAATTACTGAATGATAATTTAAATTGAAATTTATCTTTATTATTGGGTGATGATTTTGGATCTATTTATTTATTATATTATCGAATTTAATTTCAAATTTAAATGACCTGTAGAAATGAATACTAAGGAAAATAGCTAGAAGTTTCGCGATTCTATCTTTACTGATTCGTGTTTTGAACGATTGATTAGACAAAGAAATGTATAGAAATTTCCAAGACTAGAGTTCGTAGAATTTAAATGATAAGGCTCGGTTTGTCCGAACATAAATTAATGGTTCTTAACCCTGTGAACTTTTCTTTTCTCTCCCTGGCTCCGCTTGCACGTCTTACGTCTCGAATTCGAATTATTACGAATTTTTCTGAGAAGATTATAGAATTACCAATTTTTAAACCTTTTTTATTAAATGAAACATAATGCCTTACAATGGAGTTTTTATTATAAAGAAGAATATATTTTACGAAAATTTATGGTACATGTTGCGTTCCTGTGCATAGGTTCTCCGATCTTTCTATATAATTTTAATTAATGCGCATATCAAGGCCGAATTGAGTTTCGAAGGTTTTATGAATTTTCTATAGAGCTTCCGTGATTTTCGTGATTGAAATTCAGGGTTTCGGATTTTTTTAGGAGTCGGGTAGGCGTTGAAGTCTGTCGGTATCGGGATGCGGGTATCTCCTTCGGTTGAACCGTAGATTTTTCTAGAGAGACGTCGATTGATAATGATTGGAAATGATTTATTCTTATGTTTAGGATTATGGAAAATGATCGCTTTAATTTTATGTTACGGTGGAGTAAGAATCTGATGGAATATGGATAAGTCGGGAATTTAGATTTTATATTTTTTAGATAAATGTTTGAATAGGAATATTATTTATCGGGGACCTGACCTTGGTTCTATTCTTTTTATTGGGTAAAGATTTTTAATAAAAATAAAAGAAAATAGTTTAGATGATTGATATTTTGTATTATTGAGACGTGATTTGAAAGATAATATTTTTGAGATTTTGGACTTGTACTTTGGGAAAGAGATTCGAAAATTAGCTTGCGATTTGGGATTTTGTTTCGTGGGGTAGAGACTTGAAAGAGAATATTTTTGAGGGACCTGATATCGAGGGGATTGCACTCCGAGAATACGGTATTATAGAAAGGGTTTCGCGGGTCGACTTTCACCTTTTCGACCTAATGGGGGGTAGCACATTTTATGAAAATTTAGGAAAAAGTGAACTATGCACGTCTATTCGGCGGACAAGCCGGCTATGCTGTTTAATCTATTTCTATCGGTAGAACGTTATAGTTAATTTAACCTAACCCTGGCCTAACGGCGATATTACAATAACCTGGGTTCCTTTCGAAGCGACGCGGTTTCTGGCGTCTGCTTCACATTAGTTTAATTATAAATAGATTTTAAAATTGTAATAGAAAATTATAAAAGAGCGAGAAATTAAAAGAAGCGAGAATAGAGGCGGTTAATGGTACAGTGAGCGACTTGCCTGTAGGGTTGAGGATTCCTCGATGGCCTGCCCAGGTGTTACACTGAATTTAGTTAAAGATTCAAATGCTTCTATATCTCGTACTGGCTTTAAATAAAGAATTTTAATCTGCAGTGGCTGGATGCAGGGTAGTGAATGAATCGGGCGCGCCGCGCCGCCAAAGCGGGCGCGCCCTCTCCGAAATATCGACCGTCTTCCTCGAGGTCCGGTAGCCAAAAAAAAAAACTATTACCCGCAATGGTAATACTGAAAAATCTCTCCGCTGCGGATGAGCTGACTAGTGACGTACAAAGGACTAGCCGTCGATTGCACGGCAAAGTTTATACGATGAATGGGTTTGCTTAACTGGATTAATTATTTTATAAGTATTAGACTATAATGGTATACTTTCTAAGTATAGGGTAATGCAGCAGCATTACATGCCGGGTAGATAACAACGTACCGTCCACGGTGGCATTAACAAAAGAAGCAATAAACAAATAAGAAACAAATTATAATACGAGTCGCTACGCCTAACACTTGCTACGGAGCGTAGCTACTGGTGCGGTACTATATTCGTGCTTGGATTTAACAATTACTTATTATTAGTTTTTTTTTTATGTCCTATATATTAGACCTAAATTATTTTATTTTGATATTTATGATTATGTAAGTTTAATTTGACATGTGAAGAAGATGGAAAAGTTATAAGTTTTGAATTAAAGTTCTATTCTTCTAAGTATTAATATGGTTTGTGTCCTATGCATTTGGTTATGAATTATGATGTAGATTATGAGATTGGAAAGGAAATATATGGAGTAATATGGAAATGTCACGGGTATTTGTTGCTAGAAGTTCAGTCATGGAAGTCACTTGCTCGTTTTTTAACGTTAAGTGGATATATAGTCTGGATATGGCCCTTTACAATTTACAAAATTAAATGTAGATCGCGTTGACATCCTTCCGGTCGCATCCTGGGTCCTGTAGACGTCTAAGTGTGTCCTCGAATAATGGCTGGTCGTCGATTTCGTCATGACACTCCAGGGTGTCGGCTGCAGCGTGGTTTACGTCACCTTACGACAGACAAGAAAAATGGAAACAAGCATTAGTTTCTTGAATTCCGCTACGAAGCCAAATTTCTGCTACGAAGTATAGAGTCTTTTTAAACTGTATCTTCCTATGCTACGCCACTTGCTTTGCAGTAAAGTCTATGTGTGCAGGAGCAGATTATAAAAGTCTATATGTTGGGTCATTACGTTGAAGTAATGTTGTAAATTTCGGGTAATGAATTAAGATTTGACACTTCGCTTTATAAAGTCTTGTGTACTATTACGTTGTCGTGGTAATTTTCCTCGTAGGTGGCAATTTATGAACACTTTGCTTATGTAAGTCCTGTGTAGAATTGATTAATACGGGAACTTGAATAGGTAGCTTAAAGGTTTCAAATGTCCATTTCATAGACTCCTGTTTCGTGGGTGCATATCCATTATGCGGACGTCCTCGGTACGTTGTTGGTACGGCGATTAGTGGCCCTCTGGTGTTGATCATCTGGTCTGAAGTCCTATTGTCTATAGAGGTAGGAAAATGTGTCTTTACCTGCTATGACTGCTTGTAGTTATAATTTCCGGATCGCAAGTTGAATTTAACGGTGTTTTTCCTTGGACGATCGGTAGTGAAATTTGTCGTATCCAATTGATTAGCGTGTAGATCCCTTTATATTGTTGGGTCGATATTCGCTGCATCGGTTCATCATAGTAACGTCGTTATGAGTATGGCCTTTTCTGCATCGTTGCTCCAAATTTTCTGGAATTTGAGAAAGGTATGCGGCATCATCTTGTCGAGATACTAATGTTTCTTTATCTGGTACTACTAGGATGGGTGAGGTAAGAAGGATAGGCTTGTTTCACTGTACCATGAGTAGGTATTGTGATATCCTCGTTTACAAACAGTTAACTATATATTTCCATTTTTATTCAATTTATACCCTTGTGTGATCTTACAATATTTTATTCCTCAGTGGAATGTATACCAGAATGACAGTTATTCTATTTGCTATTTCCTTTCCTAAAAAAAAACATTAAATAAGCAGAAATAAACTAGCATTAATTTATTATGTATTAAGTTGCTACTATTATGTATGCAGTTAATATTGTGTGTCCGATTAGGTACATATGGTATACAAATCAGTACTCTTTATTGACGGAGTTACTGTAAAAGTTCTTATGAAACAGCGTTACTAATATTTAAAAACAACATTTTATCTAGACATAATGACCTGATTAGTGATTATACGATATTTATTGTAATGATCTGAAAATCATCACATGATCGCTTAGCAGCTCTAAGCTAACCGGAAATAGATTAATCGAATTTTTAAAATTAAATTGTACTTTAAAAAGATCATAGTGACATCTAGCGATTTGATTAGGAACTAAACTTGACAGATGAAGAATGTCAGTTGCTAAACTATAGAGTGCAGTGCCAGCGTCACATAAATAAAGGGGTTTTGAGTGGTTCTTGAGAGTTAAGGACATCATTAGGGGTTTAAATATAGACAATCAGGAATATTTGGCAAGAAATTAGCATATTTTGAGATTTTTACGAAAAATCGACGTAAAATTCAACGATTGACAAATAGACAATAGAAGCATGTTTATGGTCTTAAAAAGTTGACCGATTGGTTTTTCAAAGAAATATAAAAAGGGGTTCATTAAATAGTAGGAATTATGGGAGAATTAATAGCAATATTGATAAAGTCATTTGAAGAACATTTAATTTATTATTAAGAGAAATTGGAAAACATAATCGACATCGATGGAAGAAAGCCGAATCGATGATGTCCAAAGAATTTTTACCAAATAATTGCCAGTCAAAATAAAATTTAATAGTTAAAATGAGGAAATTTAGAAACACTTAATTAAAATAGAGGAATTACTAGATAAAAATACTATCAATAAATAAAATTGAAATAAAATAGTTATATTATTTCGCTTTCAAATGTGAAAGCGGAAACGACGCGCAAGAAAGGCGGCAAGGTTAAGTCAAAGTATGATGATTTCCCGCCGAATATGAAACATCAATTTCTCATAATACGTAAAATAAATACTTAAAATCATTTGTAGAATTAGAAGCACGAATTATCGTTAAGAAATTCGTTTGTTAGCAATGTGGCAGAGCGTTATTTAACGAAAAAATAGATAAATCAGATCGTTTTATGATTGATTAGTCAATAGTTGTGGGTTAAATTATCAAAAAAAGGTCACATCGATAAGGGTGTTATAAAAGGGATGGACGTGTTGCTTCCGGCATCCATTAAGAAATTTTAGTTGCACGCACAAAAGCTGCGAAAGTTTGGGAAAGAAAAGTATATTTTGGTGCTCAGATGTAAGAATAAACAGTTTAAAATAAGGGCACTGAGATGCTGTGAAGCATCTTAGTGCCCAGTTCATTTAAATTCGTATAAAGTGTACAGATCGTATATCACAGAAACGCTTTATCGCACTCGTCATTGAGGCGCTTTTTACAAAGACACTAAAAACGAACAAATAATTGAAATCCAGTGCTAAAAATGTGAATCGAGAGAGCTACGCGAGTTGGCATGTAAAAATCCAACATTTTAAATAAAATAGAAGTACGAGATTCGTCGGGTTGAAATACGAAAATTATATCAAAGATGGCGGGCGAATCAAACTGAAACGTCAGATTGAGATCACAACATTGCGAACGTCCTTCGGAGGTGTATAAATTAGCGTCGAAATAAGGGAAAAACATTGATGAGAATGCAGTAACGGCTTGAAAATTGCAGTACGATAGTAAGCGGCTGGGGTTTCTAAAGAGACATTCTTCTTGGTGATGGCAGATTTCTAGAAAGGCGACACGCATCGAAGATTGACATTAGTTATAAGTGCATAATGTGAATGCAGCTGTAAATACGGGAAGTATAGCCGAGAGTCATTGTCGGCAGAGATGTACTAAAAATATGTAAGTTTATTTTGCCGAAGCTGGCGTTATTTAATTATTTGGGCCGAAGCTAGCAACCAATATTGTCATTGTTGTATATTTTTTGGGGTTATAAATATTCGAGTTTTGTGGGTTTGTTGAAATTATTAGAATGTTAAGTAGTTGTAACGTAAATGCGTGATTTCTACATATTTGCACGTTAACTAAAAATGAGGCGTTTAACATCGATTGATATGAATAGTCGTTGATAGTTCTACGAGGTAAACCTCTAGTCAGACTATTATTTAATTTGGAAGAGAGTTAGCCTTTGCTAACTCCGTTGATTCAGACACCAGCCATTATATAATGTGCTTTTAATTTGGAAACTAGTTAAGGAAACATTCGAATTATACTGAATGTTAGAATAAAATTAAAGATAAGGAAAATTGTAGATTATATTAAGGTTTTTTTGTTTTGACTGATCGATGGGGTTTCAAGGATAACGGGGAGGGAATAGTATTAATAGACATAATAGAACGAAAACCATATGGACATTCAGTGGACTGAATGGTAACCAGGTCGTAGTTTATATCGGGCATTAGCGACTGCGGTCATTTAAATTCATTATATCACTGGAACGCCATCGACTAGTTAACAGTGTGTTAGTTTATAAGTAATTTTATTGTTGTATGTAAACATTACGATTCATGTTTCAATATAAATTGACATTGAACACATTTAAATAAATAAAGGATTAGAATCTAATTGTCGAATTTCACGGCGGAGATTTAAACTCATGCATTATCATTATTAATATTATTTTATTAACAATCGACTGAACGCAGCCATTGTTGTCATCGACAAATAATCGATCGAAAATAACTCAAAGAATAAATTGTAAATATTTTGTGGTGAATTAGGCGCTCATTATTATAAATATAATTCACAATAATAGTACTTAAACTAAAATAGAAAAAGTTATAATTTTAATTGTTTAAATATGCATTTTGGTTTAATATATGGATTATTAATTGGAGAAGATTTGTTTCATTGAGGAAGTAATACAAAGAGGGAAATTATTAGGCAAGGTATTGGAAGCCTATCCCTCTTGAAGGTAATATTATCACTGTCGCTGTATGGTGGTAACATATTGAAATAGATATAGTAAAATCTTCTCTGACATATGCCGTCCCAATGTGGTGGGCCAATAGACATTGAAAGCATCGTAACATAACATATCGAGAAATAGATTATAAAATCATAACTCGCAGATAAAGAAAAGATAAAGAGTAGTAGAAAAAATTTTCTTTACATTATATACTTATATTCTATGCTGATTTGTACATTTGTAGCTCTCTTTTTCCTTTCTTTTTTACTGACTTTAATAATATGGACGCAGACGTGCGTGTGCGTCTTTTGCACTTTGATGTAATAATTTATGGATTATAAAGGGGAATGAATGTGGTCCGTTAGCGAGATGCGCTACGACCTTTGATTAAACTTATAAAATGTTGTGCAATGGCTAAATTTTTATCGATTTATTGTGATATTTTATATATGGGACTTGATTTTATTTGCATTTTATTTCTCCTCGATATCAGATCTCTCCTACATTTATTTTTTAATGCCCTTGTTGTATTTTATTATTTTTATGATTTTTAGGGAAAAAGGGGGGAAAAGGGGAACCGGTTGTAATATTGAACTTGATTTAACGTCATTTTGGGTGTAATATTTAATCATGGATTGTTTTTATCTATATGTGCATTGTATATTAGCATTCGCGCATTGGCGCATAAATAATATTAGGAAGGCTATATGTTCCTTATTAATAATGTATATTTTTAATATATATAATTTTGCCGGTTTGTTTATAATTTTGTGTATGTTTATTTTGGAGACCTGTCTGAAGTATACAGACTCGGGTTCACGTAATTTTAATTTGCGAGACCCATGATCGACCGTGTTTTTATTTATGTATTTTTTATTTATAGGGTTTGCATATTATTTGAGTAAATGTTGCTACTTTTATTTGCTATTCTTTAAGTATATTGGGATGTAATATTTTACATGGGCTGTGTTATGTATTGTTGTATAATTTGTGTTTTTATTTTTTATAGAACCTTGTTATTTTATTTGCTTTTATTTGGACGGGAGGACTGAAAAAGTATGCGCGCTTTTCGCGACAAAACCACAGTCTTTGACTTTCTAGTCATTTAGCTCATGATGGTATGTAGTTAATATAGAATGTCTAATATGCGTTGTTCCGATAGATATTCCCTAACTGTTTAAGATTTGTGAGGTCTTTAGTGTCCAATGTTTATATTGTATATAAATTCTGTCTGATGGTAATTTTTCTTAGTCTTAGTGGTAATAATAATAATTTTTAGTATTCGACTTAGTATTTTCCTTTTGTGCGCCTTTCACGCTTCGGTCTTTCGTCATCATGCAAGCGCTTCCTTTCTTTCTATCCTGTCATACTCAAATGTGTCGGTCTCGTACCTATTTTACTATTTTCGACTGTTTGAAAATATATTTACTATAATTAAAGAGTAAATTTATACAGATGTTTATATGCAATTAAGATCGGTTTTATATGTTAAATTTGTAGAGCTTTCGATGGGCAAATTAATTTGAGCTTTATACTAAAAGTATCATTACGGGTTAATCTATGGGGGGTGTTTTATTATAAAAACTTTCATGGTATGGAGTTACTCCATGTCCTGGCAAATGCCGGGATCGAATAAAGATTTTTCTGTAGCTGTTCATGTCGAATTCACAACGGTTTTGTGTACGGAGTTCTAGTCGCTACTTAGTTCTGCCGACTTACTCGCCGCGTGATCGAATAATAATGATAATAATATAATATAAATGATATTCATAGTGGTATTTGTGCAACAGAGCTGACATGTTGATTTTAATTCTACGCTGACAGTTGATGTACATATACCCGGAAACCAATGGTTCCAATGGTGTTTCTGTCCAATGACGGGCTATATAACCACCAAACCCAATAAATAATAAAAACCCGTATATTCCGGAGGTGTTTTCTCTCTATATATGGATGGATAGCACCGAACCTAATATGTATATAATAATGGTATATTGAGGTAGAGAAACATCTTTATTCTTAGATCGGTCCGTAATGGCTCAGGCAAAGGGACGTTATTTGTTTATTTTTTGAATTTATGATTTTATTTTTTTATTTGGTAACTATGTATGACCTTTATTTTTTAGATTTATTTATTTTTTAGGAAGTTTTGAAATTTGCATAAATGGAGAATGTTGTCTTATCGAGCCCGGTGATTAGCCGGGTTAGATAACTTGTAAAAAAAATTTTTTTTTATTAAAAAAAAAAATTTTTTTTTTAACTTTAAATTGTAAGTTTTGTATTTTTGTTTATTTTTGATGGGACAAGGCTCTTTGTATTGTTGTTTTTTATCTGATGTATTATTATTGTGTGTTTTTATAAGTCAAATCGATATCAATTCAATGCATTTCTTTTAGTTTGTTTTATTTTATACTGTTATATATTTTATTAGGCTTTAATTAATTTATTATTTTATTCATTTTGTTAATATGTGTACATATATATTTATTGTTTTAATTTTTTGAAAATAACACTGAGGTCCGTTTCGTGCCTTTAATACTTGTTCGTAAATACCTTTTAGTGTACCATAATACGGTGTCTTCGAGTTTTCATAGCTTTTCCGAGCGGTTTATTTCTGTTTATGAGAGTATATTCATTCCGACGACATCACAGCTACCATTTACTTAGACGCGTTTAATCGCTAGCGATATCTTTGATGTGGAACGTTCCGCGAGGTTTCCCATTCATGTCAGCTAATTCATAGGCGATTGGCGATTTTTTAGCGATAACTTTGCATTTTGTATACCTAGATGCTAATTTACTAGAGAAGAAATCTATTTTCCTCGATAAGGTGTGGTTCTTTGCCCATACAGTGTCACCTACTGAGAATTGGATGTTTTTCCTCCTTAAATTATACCTGGCCGCGCTGTTTCTAAAAGCTTCCATTAATCTATCCTGCACGACTTCGTAAGTATCCGCCAAGGCTTCTAGTCCCTTAGCGAACTCCTGCGGGCTGTCGACTGCTATTTGGGAGTTTTGATCTGGCACGTACCCTAGCATTTTATGGTACCTTCCATCAACAAAAGGCTCTCGAGCAAACATTAGATACGAGGGTGAAAATCCTGTCGCGAGATTTATATGATTATTTAGAGCATTTTGTATCAAATAAATATATTTATCCCACATTCTTTGATTTTGGCCTGACAAAATTGATAGGCTAGTTTCTATTGTCTGGTTGTAACGCTCAACCATATTGGATTGCGGTGCGTAGACGCATCCGTAGAATAGTCTAGGGATTCTGTATTTATCGATTAGTGCTTTAAATGTTCTTGATCTGAAATAGGTCGCGTTATCTAACGTTATAACGGCCGGAGTACCATAAGTGAGAAATATATTGTTTTCTAGGTGTTTGTTTATATTCACCGACGTGGCTTTTCTTAAAGGAAATAGCCAGCAAAACTTGGTGAATACATCGACCACGGAAAGTATGTATGTGAAACCACTCATTGATCTCGGAACGGGCCCTATAAGGTCGATGCTGATGGTATGCATCGGGGTTTTCACAGATTTTGGAGTGACCATCAGGCCCTGGGCTGGCCCTGTTCGAATTTTGTGGGCTTTACAAGTGTCGCAGCTTTTTATGTAGGATTTCACCTGCTTTTGCATTCCTGGCCAATAATAGTACGATTGCAGCTTCCGTAGAGTTTTGAATATGCCGAAGTGAACAGCGAAGTCTCCCTCATGTATTTCTTTCATCGCGTTTTTCCTGTCTGCGAGCTTTGGAACGATTCTCCATGGGTTTAGCAGTTTCTCGCCTCTCCTGGGAGCGTGGTACTTGTACAGTTTATCGTTCTCTATCTTGTATTCCGGGGCTGCGTATGGATCGTTTCGTACCGTCTCGTACGTACGACTGTACCATTCATCTTCGCCGGGTGTTGCTGATAGAGCCATGCATGGAATCCTGGAAAGCGCGTCTGCTACCACGTTCAGGCTACCCTTTCGGTGAATGATTTCCATATCAAATTGTGACAACAATGTGCTCCACCTTGCCAGTCTGCCTGTGGGGTTTTCCAATTTGGTGAGCCATTTCAAGCTGCTATGGTCAGTCACTACCTTAAATCTGGTGGCTTCTATGTACGTCTTGTAATGGAGAACGGCCCTTAAGACGGCCAGCAATTCTCTTTCGCTTACTGAGTAATGCCTTTCCGCGGAGTTAAGGATTTGCGAGAAATATGATATGGGTAAGTCCATCTTTTCCTTTTCATCGTACTGGGTTAAGGCCGCGCCTATGGCGATGTCGCTTGCGTCGCAGCTTATTGTGAATTCCTTGCTAAAATCGGGACATTTCAGGATCGGGGCTGTAGTCAGAGCTTGTTTTAGCATGATAAATGACTCTTCCGCCTCTTCTGTCCATGTGAAAATTGTTTTTACACCTTTCTTTCCACCGGTTAGTTTGCACAGTGGAGCGGCTATTTTTGAGTAATTTTTCACGAATCGGCGGTAATATCCGGTCAAACCGAGAAAACTCCTCACTTGTTTTACACGATCCGGTCTCGGGAAATTCGTAACACAGGCTATTTTTCCTGGGTCTGTCCTCAAGCCTTGTCTGTCGACAATATAGCCGAGATATACTAGTTCTGGCCTGCAAAACTCACATTTTTTTTTAGGTTTACCGTCAGGCCTGCTTCTTTCAGGTTTTCCCTCACTCGTAATAAGGTGTCGATGTGCTCGTCGTACGTTGTTGATGCAATTATGAGGTCGTCGGCGTATGCGAATACCTTATTTCCGTACTCAGGTCCGAAGATCTGGTCCATGAGTGCCGAGAGGTCCGAGGATGCATTGCAGACGCCAAAAGGCATACGTACAAAGGCGAACATGCCCTTTCCCGGTATCGCGAATGCGGTTTTGTAGATCGAGGATTTTTCTAGCGGGATTTGCCAGAAGGCTTTCGATAAATCGATAGATGTTAGGTAACGTGCGTTCCCTAAGTTGTCTAGAATTCTTTGCGACGATGCCATCGGGTAATGGTTTTTTACGGTTATCTCGTTTAATTTTCTCGAGTCTAAACACACCCTTGGGCTGCCATCTTTTTTCGTTACGACGAGTATCGGGTTGCACCATGGGGACTTAATTGGTGTGATCACCCCTAGCTTCAACATTTCGTCGATCTCATCTTTTATCAGCTTATCTTTTGCTGGCGATAACTGATACGGCTTTTGGCGGATAGGGTCGCCAGTGGTGACAATTTTGTGCTCCATTAAATGCGTTCTTCCTAGGCCTTGTTTTTCGAAGGAAATGTCTTCGTACAGCTTCTTGACATGATCTAATCGTCGCATTTGTTCCGGCGTAAGATCTTCTATGTCCACGATTTGTTGGCATGTGGTATTGTTTATCTGTGCCACCTGGATGTCGAGATTTTCTCCGATTGAGATTTTAACGTCGAATTTTCTGATGAACTCGATCCCCAGAATTACGTCTTTTTTAATCGTAGGACAAACGAGGAAATTTATTTCTTTCGACCTTCCTTTAAATATCACCGGTAAAGTCAGGTATCCGAGGATTTTTTGCGGCGTTCCGTCGGCCGTTGCTATGCGGTTTTCCGATTCTTTGATATTTTTTTCCAGTGACATGTAACGTTTGTGCATTTCGTCGCCCAATATGCAGACTGCACAGCCGGTATCCACCAGTCCTTCGTAAGATTTTCCCATTATGTTGATATTAGCGTGTGGACGGGAATCGTTATATTGTGGTTTAGCCGACAACGTATAATTTTCCACGGTTATGGCCCCGTCTAATGCCTGTATCCGTGGTTGTTCCCGTTTTTTGGCTGGTTTTGCTGTTGAGTTCCGTTGCATCTTACGCAAAATCGCGTGAATGTATTTTGCAACTTGCAGTTAAAGCACATAGGATTTGGGTACTTTTGGCATTCTCTGAAGGTGTGTCCATGATTTTCGCATTTCTTGCAAAATAAAGCCTGAGGTGAAGGACTCTGGGGGCGTCTCTCGAAGTTTTGCTGACGATGTCTGTCGAGTGGAGGATTTTCGTAGTTGGAATTTCTTTGGAGCAGCGGCGGTATGTCGCGGCGAGGTCCGAATCTGTCGTTGTGCGGAATCGCAGCTACTTCATCTTGACTGCTATTATTAGCGCATACGTACTGCTCGTCCACGGCTGCCATAGGTATTTTGTTTTGCGATCTTGGGGACAATGATTGACGTTGCTGGGTGCTGTTTGTCGCAGTTGGTGCTGGATTTAGCGCGTATTGTTCGAAATTTTTCGCCAAGTCCAATAATGTTCCCACGTCGTCCAGTCTGGTCGTTCCCAGTAGAGTGTAGTACAATGGAAGGACGTTCAATTTAACAATTTCGAGTATTGTAGCATCTCGTAGTCTTGGAGACAGCCTCGTGTTCATGGTGTCTATGCGTGTAACGAAGTCGTGCATAGTTTCTCCTGCGATTTGTTTTGTGTTACGCATTTGATTTTCGAGCCTCGTTTGGTAATTGAGTGACTCATATTTATTTATTAACGCCGCCTTTAGAGTTTTCCATGTCGTTACATACTGTCTGATGCTGCGAAACCATAATAATGATGATCCCTCTAGTAGGTCCGTAAAACCTTGGATGAGCTCCTTTTCGGTTACTCCTCTAGCTTGCACCTTATCCTCGACTATATCGATGAAGTCCAGGATGGGAGTGGATCCGTCGTACTTCAGGTTCCATTTGTAGATGCTGGGGAATGTCCTATGTTTTCCGATGTCAATAGGTTGGAAGATATCTGATGCTGATGCTGTATCTTGAGATTTTTCTCTGTTCCTCGTGTCTGATCCTTCCTCGTTTCCGATATCGTATGCTTCACTGATCCTTGAGTTGTCGTTCGATTTTTTGTAGGTTGTGGGTTGTTCACGTCCTGACATGTTTACTGTATTGAGTTCTCCGGTTTGTTGTTTTTTCAACTGATCTGGAGTTTTTTGAATAGGATTTTCCTCACTGTTTTTGTCTGGCGATTGCTGGCGGTTCCTTGCAGCGGACCTTGTTTTCCTTGGTGCCATGATGTCACTCTCAAAATCGGAGAAAACGATTGATTTTAAATCCTTGAGGTGTAACGATCTACTAAGTGTTCTGTAATTGTTTCTTAATTGTGTTGTAGTGTGGTATAGTGTTGGTATTAATGTTCTTATTTATTGGCTATGCGTGAAGAGATAAAGCTAGAAGACTATATCTTTGTATGGAGTAGCGAATTAAATAGTAAAAGAAATAAATTTAAACGAAACAAAAAAAAATTTTTGAAACACCCTGTGTGTGTGTGAGTAAGTGTTGATTGTGTAATCAAAGTGTTGACGTATGTAATGTGTGTTGAAAGTAAACGATGTGAGATTATAATTAAAATTTACAATGATCAAATTATTATTTTTTGAACACCCTGTAGTTATGAAGATGTAAATAGACTTGAAAAAAAAATTGTAGACGAAGTGTTGATGTGGTGTGAGTGAGTGAATGTTAATAGAAACGACAAAGAGAGAGAAGAAAATAAATAGAGTTTGGATTTTGCGATTTCTTGCGAAAGTATTTTTTTAGACACCCTGTTCCGTATAAAATGTTTGTTCTAATGTTTTGCGAAGTAAATGGTAACCGTTCCAAAATTATTTTTAATGATGATTCCCAGCTGAAATATAATGTTTGTTTTCAAAGTTATGATGCTGCGATGTGTCGCCTGAAATAAAACCTTTTGCACAAATACTCGAATAACAGTCGTATTATTTTATGGTCCCTATGGTTCTTACTTACTCCTGGGCTGAAACTTGAGGTAATATGAAGACAAGAAAATTTAATTGGTCTCCTTTCCTTCGATGAAAGCTGAAATAAATTTCTATATCTATGCACCTTGTATGATGTTATTTTATTTTGTTTGATATCGATTGACAAGTGGGTTAAATATTTAGCAAAGGGTGGGCTTGGGTGGGTTAAATATTTGGTACGGGTATTTGTAAAATTTTTATGTTTTATTTATTTCCGGATTTAAATGTATTGAAAAAAAATTTCGGTTCCGTTTTATTTTTTTTTTTTAAATAAAAATCTATATATTTTATTTAAATTTGATTGTATGGTAATATTTATTTTTGAAATTATATATATTTTGATTTTCGAGATATGTTCGATGTTATAAATCGAAGGGAGGGTTTGGGTGGGAAAGTGAAGTTTTAAATTTTATTTGGAGAAATTATAATTTGACATATTTGGAAATTATTAGACACTATCTTTAAAGAAAATATATATATTATATACCAGCCTTGGCTGGTGGCACCACGCTGGGCGACAATTTTTGCTGACCAGCGTTGGCCATATAAGTTAAAACGGGTAGGTATTGGGGGGGTATAATTTTGAAATTTACTATGTAATGATATTTGTAGAATTGAAGTATAAATGATTAAAGATTTTGGCCCCGCGGTGGACGCCAATTTTTGCTACGTGCCCCGTTTATAATGGTTATATAGTTTTGTAGGCAGATCGGATAAATGCCATTATGTCACGGATAATATCTAATTTTTTTAGGAAACCGTCAAGTTCCAGGGCGCCAATCCGTGATAATTCTAGGGATGGGGTTCACGCACAAAAAGCTAGACGCACGCCTTCGCCTAGCGGTTGGTCTAGATTACGGGAGGAGGAACGTCACTGACGGGGCCTCACTAGCTCAAGTCGGAATATGTGATCCTCAGGGGTGGTTTTCATCCCGCCTTATTAGTGGCGTCCTCGGAAGTCGGGATCGTCTGTGAGGCAGACGGGCGATCAAGTTGGATGGGGTATACTTGCTATGGATTGGAAAATATACTCGAATTATTTAATTATGGGCTATTAATTATGGACTGAAATTTCCTATGTTGGCTTTTGCAGATTATAAAATTTATTTAATTATGGAGAGCGTTTCGTGAATTCAAATCCGTACTCAATTCGCGGGAAGTAGATTGTAGTAAAACGGCGCAGCGCCCTCTATCTTCGGATACGTCGCACCGGCAATGGCCCCCTCCTTTGCCTCCGCACCTACAGGTGGCGCCGGCGCTCGCCGCGCTCGCCGGGCCGTCGCGGGCCCGCCTACTGATAACGAACCGGTCTGAGATCGCTCACCCGGCGCGATTTAATATCTTTTACAATCGGTCCGGAATTACTGAATGATAATTTAAATTGAAATTTATCTTTATTATTGGGTGATGATTTTGGATCTATTTATTTATTATATTATCGAATTTAATTTCAAATTTAAATGACCTGTAGAAATGAATACTAAGGAAAATAGCTAGAAGTTTCGCGATTCTATCTTTACTGATTCGTGTTTTGAACGATTGATTAGACAAAGAAATGTATAGAAATTTCCAAGACTAGAGTTCGTAGAATTTAAATGATAAGGCTCGGTTTGTCCGAACATAAATTAATGGTTCTTAACCCTGTGAACTTTTCTTTTCTCTCCCTGGCTCCGCTTGCACGTCTTACGTCTCGAATTCGAATTATTACGAATTTTTCTGAGAAGATTATAGAATTACCAATTTTTAAACCTTTTTTATTAAATGAAACATAATGCCTTACAATGGAGTTTTTATTATAAAGAAGAATATATTTTACGAAAATTTATGGTACATGTTGCGTTCCTGTGCATAGGTTCTCCGATCTTTCTATATAATTTTAATTAATGCGCATATCAAGGCCGAATTGAGTTTCGAAGGTTTTATGAATTTTCTATAGAGCTTCCGTGATTTTCGTGATTGAAATTCAGTGTTTCGGATTTTTTTAGGAGTCGGGTAGGCGTTGAAGTCTGTCGGTATCGGGATGCGGGTATCTCCTTCGGTTGAACCGTAGATTTTTCTAGAGAGACGTCGATTGATAATGATTGGAAATGATTTATTCTTATGTTTAGGATTATGGAAAATGATCGCTTTAATTTTATGTTACGGTGGAGTAAGAATCTGATGGAATATGGATAAGTCGGGAATTTAGATTTTATATTTTTTAGATAAATGTTTGAATAGGAATATTATTTATCGGGGACCTGACCTTGGTTCTATTCTTTTTATTGGGTAAAGATTTTTAATAAAAATAAAAGAAAATAGTTTAGATGATTGATATTTTGTATTATTGAGACGTGATTTGAAAGATAATATTTTTGAGATTTTGGACTTGTACTTTGGGAAAGAGATTCGAAAATTAGCTTGCGATTTGGGATTTTGTTTCGTGGGGTAGAGACTTGAAAGAGAATATTTTTGAGGGACCTGATATCGAGGGGATTGCACTCCGAGAATACGGTATTATAGAAAGGGTTTCGCGGGTCGACTTTCACCTTTTCGACCTAATGGGGGGTAGCACATTTTATGAAAATTTAGGAAAAAGTGAACTATGCACGTCTATTCGGCGGACAAGCCGGCTATGCTGTTTAATCTATTTCTATCGGTAGAACGTTATAGTTAATTTAACCTAACCCTGGCCTAACGGCGATATTACAATAACCTGGGTTCCTTTCGAAGCGACGCGGTTTCTGGCGTCTGCTTCACATTAGTTTAATTATAAATAGATTTTAAAATTGTAATAGAAAATTATAAAAGAGCGAGAAATTAAAAGAAGCGAGAATAGAGGCGGTTAATGGTACAGTGAGCGACTTGCCTGTAGGGTTGAGGATTCCTCGATGGCCTGCCCAGGTGTTACACTGAATTTAGTTAAAGATTCAAATGCTTCTATATCTCGTACTGGCTTTAAATAAAGAATTTTAATCTGCAGTGGCTGGATGCAGGGTAGTGAATGAATCGGGCGCGCCGCGCCGCCAAAGCGGGCGCGCCCTCTCCGAAATATCGACCGTCTTCCTCGAGGTCCGGTAGCCAAAAAAAAAACTATTACCCGCAATGGTAATACTGAAAAATCTCTCCGCTGCGGATGAGCTGACTAGTGACGTACAAAGGACTAGCCGTCGATTGCACGGCAAAGTTTATACGATGAATGGGTTTGCTTAACTGGATTAATTATTTTATAAGTATTAGACTATAATGGTATACTTTCTAAGTATAGGGTAATGCAGCAGCATTACAAGATGATATACAATATATAGTTTTAAACTTACCAATTTACAAAAACATAGACTATATGATAACAGTTTACAACAAAACAATTAACGGTAAATAATATGTATTAGATTAAATGGGTAGATACGATGCTATGTATTTTCAAAATATTTTAAGAAGTCGTTATGGGCATAGGCATAGCATAATTTAGCAGCCTATGTAAGCATGTAGGTATGTATATATGTATGTACTAGCTGCGCCCAGCGGTTTCACCCGCGTGGTGATGGAAAATTGTGATAATGATGATAGAAAACCATATATCTTTATAAATTATAGACTATGTGTTATTCTGATGTGTAAGCTATATTATTGAAAAGTTTCATCAAAATCCATTCAGTAGTTTTTGCGTGAAAGAGTAACAAACATCCATACATACATACAAACTTTCGCGTTTATAATATTAGTAGGATAGTAGGATAGAATTTAAATTTCGAATGTCAATTTCATAGATTTTTTTCCTACTTACTTGACAGTTATCGGTATATTTTAGATAATTCACACTATATTTTTATAAATTATAGCCTATGTGTTATTCTGATGTGTAAGCTATGTTATTGTAAAGTTTCATCAAAATCCATTCAGTAGTTTTTTCGTGAAAGAGTAACAAACATCCATACATACATACAAACTTTCGCGTTTATAATATTAGTAGGATGTAAGTATGTATTTTAATCTGTTCCCTCATATCTCCAAAACTTCTAGTCGTATTTTGACAATCGAGGAAATGTGAGATTCGAGACATTAAATGATCTCAAACATTATCAATAAGTTTGATATTATCAATAAGTAAAACTACGTAATAAGACAAATAATTACTTAAAAACTAACAATAGTAGATTTTGAATGTAGACACCTAGTTATTAAATTACCTTAATTTATCATTATACTAATGCTACCTGAATTACATATTTTTTTAATATGTGATTCGTTAATAATCTATATATTGCAGTTTAAAAACTTGCATTAGCTAAACCAATTTCAATAGATCTTGTAATATCTCAGAAGTTGGGGTTACAATTTTTACGTAACTATTTACAGTAACTATTAATTAATGTTTGGCAGTAAGTCAATAATTACTTAATTAGAGTACTCAGAGAAATTACAAAATGGTCATTAGTGATAGTATAAAATGACCGCGATGTCCAAATCATTATTATTTATACCATCACTAACGACCATTTCGTAATTTCTTTGTGTACCCTAATTAGGTAATTATTCACTTACTGTCAATCATTAATTAATAGTTACGTAATAATGATAACACTTACTTCTGAGGCATTACAAGATCTATTGAAATTGGTTTAGCTAATACAAGTTTTTAAACAAACAATTGAAATATATAGATTATTAACGAATCACATAATTTAAAAAACATACATAATGGCAACATATACCGGACAAACTGCTACAAAAAAAAAGATTTACATCGTGTTTGGTATTATCGTGCAAGTGAAAATATGTACTGATTTCGAAATGTACTCAATGAGTACATTTCGAAAATATGTACTGAAAACCCCGAAAATATGTTAGTAGGTTTTAGTTCTTTTAACTTTTTACTTGTTTAGAATGCATTACTATTAATAACTTGTTGAAATATAAGAGGTAGGTACACCGGAATGAAATATTGTTATTTTTTTATTCTGCGGATTCCATAATTTTCTTAATAATCGTCTTTTGTTTTTTTTCAGATCAAAATTAAGAGAATCTTTAATAAATACTAAAACCCCCAATGCAGCCTCAACTGGAACTTCTGCATCGCCTCCTACTAATATATCGTACGTTGCAAATTGTAGTTGTTTTTAATCTACTAAGTGAACTTTTATTTTGTTTTATTTTCTCTAATGTCAGCAATTTTATTTGTAGGATTGAAAACATGGATATCGATTTAATTGAAGAAAGAAACCTTAATTTGTATTCATCCAGAGAAACACCTAGTGCAAATAACCTAAATAATCAAACATCGTGAGTAGAAAATTGTTATTGGTAATTTCATTATATATTTCATTGTAAATTTCATTATATCGATAATTTAATTTGTAGGACTGAAGTTATGAACGGTGATTTGATTGACAACATTGGGGATAATTTAACGATTAGTTACGTTGAGGTAAAAACTAATTTCTTTTTTACTTTTCAATTATAATGAAACGTGGAAAAAATCCGTTAATTTAATCTTTTTTTAGGTTACAAAAACAGAACCGGAATCTATAGCTATCGAAGGAAGATAGTTATAGATTCCGGATGCATCAAATTCAAGGCCAACTCCACATCGCTAATATGAATAAATGTTTGTTTGCGGTGTGGACTGGCTGTGAATTTAATATGAAAGTCGTCAAAGTTTTCAGAGATGATATTTTCTGGGAACAAAAGATGTCTCCCCGGTTATCAAAATTTTATTTTGATTGTCTTCTCCCAGAAATTATAGATCCAAGAAAAAGTCGACAAATAGTTTTAGTTAGACAAATAGTTTTATAACACTTCAATTAAGTCGGTACTTATACAAATAAACAACTAAAAAGAGTTGCTTTTTATTAGTACCTATATAGGTAGTTTTATGTAATTTTAATAATATTGCATCATCCATATTTGTATAAATTTAATTAAAATAGTTTTATAACACTTCAATTAAGTCGGTACTTATACAAATAAACAACTAAAAAGAGTTTATTTTTATAATTACCTATATAGTTTTATGTGAATATAATATTATTGCATCATCCATATTTGTATAAATTTAATTAAAATACATAATTAATCTATTTTGGACAGTCTTTTTATTTTCTTCGTAAACTTTAGTTATTTACTTATTAACTAAAAATATAGGTACGCCATAGCTACAGATCAAGATCGTTTAGTCGCCGTAACGTCGCAACTGTGTACCGTAAGTGAGGAAAAACCCACACAGGCGCACTCACCTCGCGCGTCGAGCGGTAAATACCTAAAACCCGAGTGCCTAAATTTGGGACAACGCTCTTAACTGTCGATTAGTCTGTGTACCGGTCGTTTTGTACGTTTTTGGTTTAGTTACTTATAATTGCGAGCACGAATCGGGTAAAATGAAACAAATATTATTCCGTACAGTAATGTCCGGCAAGTAATGAAACATCAAACAATATCAAAAGTTCTAAACTGTGCTAAAAATCGGTACCAGAATATATGTGCGTTTGCTTAAGCCGCTTTATAGAAACCTATTTTTTCTTCCTAATTACTGTTGATTTTACGTGACTGTTATGGTATGGTTCTAGATCCTGACTTGGGTATTGAAAGAAAATGTTGTACCGTGTTGAATTTACTAACATGGCATGAACTTTGGTATGGTTCTAGATCCTGACTTGGGTATTGAAAGAAAAATGTTGTACCGACACCAAACTTGCCTTAGTTGTACAAACACCAAAGTTTACCCATTAAAAATAACCACAATGGGAATCGATTTAGAAAATATTTCATCGCAGGAATTTCATTGCTGGACACATAGATTAAGATTTGAAGCTCCAAGTGTTCAATTTGTGAAGCAATTTCATAAGGAATGTATTTAGGCTGATACAATACTTACATTCAGATGCCGCTGAAATGCCAATACAGAAGTCAAAATGTAGAATACGGACTTACTCCCATTATTGCTTCACGTGGCGTCTCAGGCTGCCTCGAGCACAATTCTCTCTTGGCTGCTGCCATTAAGGATGCGAGACAGCACGAACGCCAAATCAATGTATGCTGGCTCGACCTAGAGAATGCCTTTGGGTCAGTTCGGCACAGTCTCCTCCACTTTGCGCTCCGCTGGTACAACTTCCCACCAATTTCGTTCCCAACTTACCAAATTTCACGTCTCTACGGTTGACCGTTGAGGAGTTTCCTCGTCGGGAGCCAACCCTGGGTGCAGCAGCCATGTCATGGTGGAACTTAGTAATTGCCATCATAATGGAATGCCTATACCAAATTTCACGTCTCTACGGTTGACCGTTGAGGAGTTCCCTCGTCGGGAGCCAACCCTGGGTGAAGCAGCCATGTCATGGTGGAACTTAGTAATTGCCATCATAATGGAATGCCTATACCAAATTTCACGTCTCCACGGTTGACCGTTGAGGAGTTCCCTCGTCGGGAGCCAACCCTGGGTGCAGCAGCTATGTCCTGGTGGAACTTAGTAATTGCCATCATAATGGAATGCCTATGCCAAATTTCACGTCTCTACGGTTGACCGTTGAGGAGTTCCCTCGTCGGGAGCCAACCCTGGGTGCAGCAGCCATGTCATGGTGGAACTTAGTAATTGCCATCATAATGGAATGCCTATACCAAATTTCACGTCTCTACGGTTGACCGTTGAGGAGTTCCCTTGTCGGGAGCCAACCCTGGGTGCAGCAGCCATATCATGGTGGAACTTAGTAATTGGCATCATAATGGAATGCCTACATCAAATTTCACGTCTCTGCGGTTGACCGTTGAGGAGTTCCCTCGTCGGGAGCCAACCCTGGGTGCAGCAGCCATGTCATGGTGAAACTTAGTAATTGCCATCATAATGGAATGCCTATACCAAATTTCACGTCTCTACGGTTGACCGTTGAGGAGTTCCCTCGTCGGGAGCCAACCCTGGGTGCAGCAGCCATGTCATGGTGGAACTTAGTAATTACTATCATAATGGAATGCCTATACCAAATTTCACGTCTCTACGGTTGACCGTTGAGGAGTTCCCTCGTCGGAAGCCAACCCTGGGTGCAGCAGCCATGTCATGGTGGAACTTAGTAATTGCCATCATAATGGAATGCCTATACCAAATTTCACGTCTCTACGGTTGACCGTTGAGGAGTTCCCTCGTCGGGAGCCAACCCTGGGTTCAGCAGCCATGTCATGGTGGAACTTAGTAATTGCCATCATAATGGAATGCCTATACCAAATTTCACGTCTCTACGGTTGACCGTTGAGGAGTTCCCTCGTCGGGAGCCAACCCTGGGTGCAGCAGCTATGTCCTGGTGGAACTTAGTAATTGCCATCATAATGGAATGCCTATACCAAATTTCACGTCTCTACGGTTGACCGTTGAGGAGTTCCCTCGTCGGGAGCCAACCCTGGGTGCAGCAGCCATGTCATGGTGGAACTTAGTAATTGCCATCATAATGGAATGCCTATACCAAATTTCACGTCTCTACGGTTGACCGTTGAGGAGTTCCCTCGTCGGGAGCCAACCCTGGGTGCAGCAGCTATGTCATGGTGGAACTTAGTAATTGCCATCATAATGGAATGCCTATGCCAAATTTCACGTCTCTACGGTTGACCGTTGAGGAGTTCCCTCGTCGGGAGCCAACCCTGGGTGCAGCAGCCATGTCATGGTGAAACTTAGTAATTGCCATTATAATGGAATGCCTATACCAAATTTCACCAAATGTCAAATTTGAAAATTCAAATTTCGAACCAACTGTCAAATTTGAAAATTCAAATTTCGAACCAACTGTCAAATTTGAAAATTCAAATTTCGAACCAACTGTCAGATTTGAAAATTCAAAAAAAAATAAATTTCGAACCAACTGTCAAATTTGAAAATTCAAATTTCGAACCAACTGTCAGATTTGAAAATTCGAATATCGAACCAACTGTCAAATTTGAAAATTCAAATTTCGAACCAACTGTCAGATTTGAAAATTCAAATTTCGAACCAAATGTCAGATTTGAAAATTCAAATTTCGAACCAACTGTCAAATTTGAAAATTCAAATTTCGAACCAACTGTCAGATTTGAAAATTCAAATTCCGAACCAACTGTCAAATTTGAAAATTCAAATTTCGAACCAACTGTCAGATTTGAAAATTCAAATTTCGAACCAACTGTCAGATTTGAAAATTCAAATTTCGAACCAACTGTCAGATTTGAAAATTCAAATTTCGAACCAACTGTCAGATTTGAAAATTCAAATTCCGAACCAACTGTCAAATTTGAAAATTCAAATTTCGAACCAACTGTCAGATTTGAAAATTCAAATTTCGAACCAACTGTCAAATTTGAAAATTCAAATTTCGAACCAACTGTCAGATTTGAAAATTCAAATATCGAACCAACTGTCAGATTTGAAAATTCAAATTTCGAACCAACTGTCAGATTTGAAAATTCGAATTTCGAACCAACTGTCAAATTTGAAAATTCAAATGTCGAACCAACTGTCAGATTTGAAAATTCAAATTTCGAACCAACTGTCAGATTTGAAAATTCAAATTTCGAACCAACTGTCAGATTTAAAAATTCAAATTTCGAACCAACTGTCAAATTTGAAAATTCAAATTTCGAACCAACTGTCAGATTTGAAAATTCAAAGTTCGAACCAACTGTCAGATTTGAAAATTCGAATTTCGAACCAACTGTCAGATTTGAAAATTCAAATTTCGAACCAACTGTCAGATTTGAAAATTCAAATTTCGAACCAACTGTCAGATTTGAAAATTCAAATTTCGAACCAACTGTCAGATTTAAAAATTCAAATTTCGAACCAACTGTCAGATTTGAAAATTCAAATTTCGAACCAACTGTCAGATTTGAAAATTCAAATTTCGAACCAACTGTCACATTTGAAAATTCAAATTTCGAACCAACTGTCAGATTTGAAAATTTGAATTTCGAACCAACTGTCAGTTTTGAAAATTCAAATTTCGAACCAACTGTCAGATTTGAAAATTCGAATTTCGAACCAACTGTCAAATTTGAAAATTCAAATTTCGAACCAACTGTCAAATTTGAAAATTCAAATTTCGAACCAACTGTCAGATTTGAAAATTCAAATTTCGAACCAACTGTCAGATTTGAAAATTCAAATTTCGAACCAACTGTCAAATTTGAAAATTCAAATTTCGAACCAACTGTCAGATTTGAAAATTCAAATTTCGAACCAACTGTCAGATTTGAAAATTCAAATTTCGAACCAACTGTCAAATTTGAAAATTCAAATTTCGAATCAACTGTCAGATTTGAAAATTCAAATTTCGAACCAACTGTCAGATTTGAAAATTCAAATTTCGAACCAACTATCAAATTTGAAAATTCAAATTTCGAACCAACTGTCAGATTTGAAAATTCAAATTTCGAAGCAACTGTCAGATTTGAAAATTCGAATTTCGAACCAACTGTCAAATTTGAAAATTCAAATTTCGAACCAACTGTCAGATTTGAAAATTCAAAAAAATTTAAATTTTGAACCAACTGTCAAATTTGAAAATTCAAATTTCGAACCAACTGTCAGATTTGAAAATTCGAATATCGAACCAACTGTCAAATTTGAAAATTCAAATTTCGAACCAACTGTCAGATTTGAAAATTCAAATTTCGAACCAACTGTCAGATTTGAAAATTCAAATTTCGAACCAACTGTCAAATTTGAAAATTCAAATTTCGAACCAACTGTCAGATTTGAAAATTCAAATTCCGAACCAACTGTCAAATTTGAAAATTCAAATTTCGAACCAACTGTCAGATTTGAAAATTCAAATTTCGAACCAACTGTCAGATTTGAAAATTCAAATTTCGAACCAACTGTCAGATTTGAAAATTCAAATTTCGAACCAACTGTCAGATTTGAAAATTCAAATTCCGAACCAACTGTCAGATTTGAAAATTCAAATTTCGAACCAACTTTCAAATTTGAAAATTCAAATTTCGAACCAACTGTCAGATTTGAAAATTCAAATATCGAACCAACTGTCAGATTTGAAAATTCAAATTTCGAACCAACTGTCAGATTTGAAAATTCGAATTTCGAACCAACTGTCAAATTTGAAAATTCAAATGTCGAACCAACTGTCAGATTTGAAAATTCAAATTTCGAACCAACTGTCAGATTTGAAAATTCAAATTTCGAACCAACTGTCAAATTTGAAAATTCAAATTTCGAACTAACTGTCAGATTTAAAAATTCAAATTTCGAACCAACTGTCAAATTTGAAAATTCAAATTTCGAACCAACTGTTAGATTTGAAAATTCGAATATCGAACCAACTGTCAAATTTGAAAATTCAAATTTCGAACCAACTGTCAGATTTGAAAATTCAAATTTCGAACCAAATGTCAGATTTGAAAATTCAAATTTCGAAGCAACTGTCAGATTTGAAAATTCGAATTTCGAACCAACTGTCAAATTTGAAAATTCAAATTTCGAACCAACTGTCAGATTTGAAAATTCAAAAAAAATCAAATTTCGAACCAACTGTCAGATTTGAAAATTCAAATTTCGAACCAACTGTCAGATTTGAAAATTCAAATTCCGAACCAACTGTCAGATTTGAAAATTCAAATTTCGAACCAACTGTCAGATTTGAAAATTCAAATTTCGAACCAACTGTCAGATTTGAAAATTCAAATTTCGAACCAACTGTCAGATTTGAAAATTCAAATTTCGAACCAACTGTCAGATTTGAAAATTCGAATTTCGAACCAACTGTCAAATTTGAAAATTCAAATGTCGAACCAACTGTCAGATTTGAAAATTCAAATTTCGAACCAACTGTCAGATTTGAAAATTCAAATTTCGAACCAACTGTCAAATTTGAAAATTCAAATTTCGAACCAACTGTCAGATTTAAAAATTCAAATTTCGAACCAACTGTCAAATTTGAAAATTCAAATTTCGAACCAACTGTCAGATTTGAAAATTCGAATATCGAACCAACTGTCAAATTTGAAAATTCAAATTTCGAACCAACTGTCAGATTTGAAAATTCAAATTTCGAACCAAATGTCAGATTTGAAAATTCAAATTTCGAACCAACTGTCAAATTTGAAAATTCAAATTTCGAACCAACTGTCAGATTTGAAAATTCAAAACGAATTTACCGCGTGAAATTTGTAGGACCCGACGTTTCGGTGACGTTGCAGCCGCCGTTGTCAAGGGTAAACTGAAGAGCTGTCAGTCCGTTGTTTTGCGGGAAGGCCGCAAACCGCTGCCGCCACTGCGTAGGTTATAACGGTGGTGGGGGGCCGGGCTCGGAGCGCCGGAATTTTTAAAATCCGGATACAGTGAGTGTTGTGTGCAAGACGGATTTTAAAAATTCCCGCGCTCCGAGCCCGGCCCCCCACCACCGTTATAACCTACGCAGTGGTGGCAGCGGTTTGCGGCCTACCCGCAAAACAACGGACTGACAGCTCTTCAGTTTACCCTTGACAACGGCGGCTGCAACGTCACCGAAACGTCGGGTCCTACAAATTTCACGCGGTAAATTCGTTTTCTATCCTATTTATAATGTCAAACAACCGCGATAGTCTTCGATTTCATATTGAAAATTCAAATTCCGAACCAACTGTCAAATTTGAAAATTCAAATTTCGAACCAACTGTCAGATTTGAAAATTCAAATTTCGAACCAACTGTCAGATTTGAAAATTCAAATTCCGAACCAACTGTTAGATTTGAAAATTCGAATATCGAACCAACTGTCAAATTTGAAAATTCAAATTTCGAACCAACTGTCAGATTTGAAAATTCAAATTTCGAACCAAATGTCAGATTTGAAAATTCAAATTTCGAAGCAACTGTCAGATTTGAAAATTCGAATTTCGAACCAACTGTCAAATTTGAAAATTCAAATTTCGAACCAACTGTCAGATTTGAAAATTCAAAAAAATTTAAATTTTGAACCAACTGTCAAATTTGAAAATTCAAATTTCGAACCAACTGTCAGATTTGAAAATTCGAATATCGAACCAACTGTCAAATTTGAAAATTCAAATTTCGAACCAACTGTCAGATTTGAAAATTCAAATTTCGAACCAAATGTCAGATTTGAAAATTCAAATTTCGAACCAACTGTCAAATTTGAAAATTCAAATTTCGAACCAACTGTCAAATTTGAAAATTCAAATTCCGAACCAACTGTCAAATTTGAAAATTCAAATTTCGAACCAACTGTCAGATTTGAAAATTCAAATTTCGAACCAACTGTCAGATTTGAAAATTCAAATTTCGAACCAACTGTCAGATTTGAAAATTCAAATTTCGAACCAACTGTCAGATTTGAAAATTCAAATTCCGAACCAACTGTCAGATTTGAAAATTCAAATTTCGAACCAACTGTCAGATTTGAAAATTCAAATTTCGAACCAACTGTCAGATTTGAAAATTCAAATTTCGAACCAACTGTCAGATTTGAAAATTCAAATTTCGAACCAACTGTCAGATTTGAAAATTCGAATTTCGAACCAACTGTCAAATTTGAAAATTCAAATGTCGAACCAACTGTCAGATTTGAAAATTCAAATTTCGAACCAACTGTCAGATTTGAAAATTCAAATTTCGAACCAACTGTCAAATTTGAAAATTCAAATTTCGAACCAACTGTCAGATTTAAAAATTCAAATTTCGATCCAACTGTCAAATTTGAAAATTCAAATTTCGAACCAACTGTCAGATTTGAAAATTCGAATATCGAACCAACTGTCAAATTTGAAAATTCAAATTTCGAACCAACTGTCAGATTTGAAAATTCAAATTTCGAACCAAATGTCAGATTTGAAAATTCAAATTTCGAACCAACTGTCAAATTTGAAAATTCAAATTTCGAACCAACTGTCAGATTTGAAAATTCAAAACGAATTTACCGCGTGAAATTTGTAGGACCCGACGTTTCGGTGACGTTGCAGCCGCCGTTGTCAAGGGTAAACTGAAGAGCTGTCAGTCCGTTGTTTTGCGGGTAGGCCGCAAACCGCTGCCGCCACTGCGTAGGTTATAACGGTGGTGGGGGGCCGGGCTCGGAGCGCCGGAATTTTTAAAATCCGGATACAGTGAGTGTTGTGTGCAAGACGGATTTTAAAAATTCCCGCGCTCCGAGCCCGGCCCCCCACCACCGTTATAACCTACGCAGTGGCGGCAGCGGTTTGCGGCCTACCCGCAAAACAACGGACTGACAGCTCTTCAGTTTACCCTTGACAACGGCGGCTGCAACGTCACCGAAACGTCGGGTCCTACAAATTTCACGCGGTAAATTCGTTTTCTATCCTATTTATAATGTCAAACAACCGCGATAGTCTTCGATTTCATATTGAAAATTCAAATTCCGAACCAACTGTCAAATTTGAAAATTCAAATTTCGAACCAACTGTCAGATTTGAAAATTCAAATTTCGAACCAACTGTCAGATTTGAAAATTCAAATTTCGAACCAACTGTCAAATTTGAAAATTCAAATTTCGAACCAACTGTCAGATTTGAAAATTCAAATATCGAACCAACTGTCAGATTTGAAAATTCAAATTTCGAACCAACTGTCAGATTTGAAAATTCGAATTTCGAACCAACTGTCAAATTTGAAAATTCAAATGTCGAACCAACTGTCAGATTTAAAAATTCAAATTTCGAACCAACTGTCAGATTTGAAAATTCAAATTTCGAACCAACTGTCAAATTTGAAAATTCAAATTCCGAACCAACTGTCAGATTTGAAAATTCAAATTTCGAACCAACTTTCAAATTTGAAAATTCAAATTTCGAACCAACTGTCAGATTTGAAAATTCAAATTTCGAACCAAATGTCAGATTTGAAAATTCAAATTTCGAAGCAACTGTCAGATTTGAAAATTCGAATTTCGAACCAACTGTCAAATTTGAAAATTCAAATTTCGAACCAACTGTCAGATTTGAAAATTCAAAAAAATTTAAATTTTGAACCAACTGTCAAATTTGAAAATTCAAATTTCGAACCAACTGTCAGATTTGAAAATTCGAATATCGAACCAACTGTCAAATTTGAAAATTCAAATTTCGAACCAACTGTCAGATTTGAAAATTCAAATTTCGAACCAAATGTCAGATTTGAAAATTCAAATTTCGAACCAACTGTCAAATTTGAAAATTCAAATTTCGAACCAACTGTCAGATTTGAAAATTCAAATTCCGAACCAACTGTCAAATTTGAAAATTCAAATTTCGAACCAACTGTCAGATTTGAAAATTCAAATTTCGAACCAACTGTCAGATTTGAAAATTCAAATTTCGAACCAACTGTCAGATTTGAAAATTCAAATTTCGAACCAACTGTCAGATTTGAAAATTCAAATTCCGAACCAACTGTCAGATTTGAAAATTCAAATTTCGAACCAAATGTCAGATTTGAAAATTCAAATTTCGAACCAACTGTCAAATTTGAAAATTCAAATTTCGAACCAACTGTCAGATTTGAAAATTCAAAACGAATTTACCGCGTGAAATTTGTAGGACCCGACGTTTCGGTGACGTTGCAGCCGCCGTTGTCAAGGGTAAACTGAAGAGCTGTCAGTCCGTTGTTTTGCGGGTAGGCCGCAAACCGCTGCCGCCACTGCGTAGGTTATAACGGTGGTGGGGGGCCGGGCTCGGAGCGCCGGAATTTTTAAAATCCGGATACAGTGAGTGTTGTGTGCAAGACGGATTTTAAAAATTCCCGCGCTCCGAGCCCGGCCCCCCACCACCGTTATAACCTACGCAGTGGTGGCAGCGGTTTGCGGCCTACCCGCAAAACAACGGACTGACAGCTCTTCAGTTTACCCTTGACAACGGCGGCTGCAACGTCACCGAAACGTCGGGTCCTACAAATTTCACGCGGTAAATTCGTTTTCTATCCTATTTATAATGTCAAACAACCGCGATAGTCTTCGATTTCATATTGAAAATTCAAATTCCGAACCAACTGTCAAATTTGAAAATTCAAATTTCGAACCAACTGTCAGATTTGAAAATTCAAATTTCGAACCAACTGTCAGATTTGAAAATTCAAATTCCGAACCAACTGTTAGATTTGAAAATTCGAATATCGAACCAACTGTCAAATTTGAAAATTCAAATTTCGAACCAACTGTCAGATTTGAAAATTCAAATTTAGAACCAAATGTCAGATTTGAAAATTCAAATTTCGAAGCAACTGTCAGATTTGAAAATTCGAATTTCGAACCAACTGTCAAATTTGAAAATTCAAATTTCGAACCAACTGTCAGATTTGAAAATTCAAAAAAATTTAAATTTTGAACCAACTGTCAAATTTGAAAATTCAAATTTCGAACCAACTGTCAGATTTGAAAATTCGAATATCGAACCAACTGTCAAATTTGAAAATTCAAATTTCGAACCAACTGTCAGATTTGAAAATTCAAATTTCGAACCAAATGTCAGATTTGAAAATTCAAATTTCGAACCAACTGTCAAATTTGAAAATTCAAATTTCGAACCAACTGTCAAATTTGAAAATTCAAATTCCGAACCAACTGTCAAATTTGAAAATTCAAATTTCGAACCAACTGTCAGATTTGAAAATTCAAATTTCGAACCAACTGTCAGATTTGAAAATTCGAATTTCGAACCAACTGTCAAATTTGAAAATTCAAATGTCGAACCAACTGTCAGATTTGAAAATTCAAATTTCGAACCAACTGTCAGATTTGAAAATTCAAATTTCGAACCAACTGTCAAATTTGAAAATTCAAATTTCGAACCAACTGTCAGATTTAAAAATTCAAATTTCGATCCAACTGTCAAATTTGAAAATTCAAATTTCGAACCAACTGTCAGATTTGAAAATTCGAATATCGAACCAACTGTCAAATTTGAAAATTCAAATTTCGAACCAACTGTCAGATTTGAAAATTCAAATTTCGAACCAAATGTCAGATTTGAAAATTCAAATTTCGAACCAACTGTCAAATTTGAAAATTCAAATTTCGAACCAACTGTCAGATTTGAAAATTCAAATTCCGAACCAACTGTCAAATTTGAAAATTCAAATTTCGAACCAACTGTCAGATTTGAAAATTCAAATTTCGAACCAACTGTCAGATTTGAAAATTCAAATTTCGAACCAACTGTCAGATTTGAAAATTCAAATTTCGAACCAACTGTCAGATTTGAAAATTCAAATTCCGAACCAACTGTCAGATTTGAAAATTCAAATTTCGAACCAACTTTCAAATTTGAAAATTCAAATTTCGAACCAACTGTCAGATTTGAAAATTCAAATATCGAACCAACTGTCAGATTTGAAAATTCAAATTTCGAACCAACTGTCAGATTTGAAAATTCGAATTTCGAACCAACTGTCAAATTTGAAAATTCAAATGTCGAACCAACTGTCAGATTTGAAAATTCAAATTTCGAACCAACTGTCAGATTTGAAAATTCAAATTTCGAACCAAATGTCAGATTTGAAAATTCAAATTTCGAACCAACTGTCAAATTTGAAAATTCAAATTTCGAACCAACTGTCAGATTTGAAAATTCAAATTCCGAACCAACTGTCAAATTTGAAAATTCAAATTTCGAACCAACTGTCAGATTTGAAAATTCAAATTTCGAACCAACTGTCAGATTTGAAAATTCAAATTTCGAACCAACTGTCAGATTTGAAAATTCAAATTTCGAACCAACTGTCAGATTTGAAAATTCAAATTCCGAACCAACTGTCAAATTTGAAAATTCAAATTTCGAACCAACTGTCAGATTTGAAAATTCAAATTTCGAACCAACTGTCAAATTTGAAAATTCAAATTTCGAACCAACTGTCAGATTTGAAAATTCAAATATCGAACCAACTGTCAGATTTGAAAATTCAAATTTCGAACCAACTGTCAGATTTGAAAATTCGAATTTCGAACCAACTGTCAAATTTGAAAATTCAAATGTCGAACCAACTGTCAGATTTGAAAATTCAAATTTCGAACCAACTGTCAGATTTGAAAATTCAAATTTCGAACCAACTGTCAGATTTGAAAATTCGAATTTCGAACCAACTGTCAAATTTGAAAATTCAAATGTCGAACCAACTGTCAGATTTGAAAATTCAAATTTCGAACCAACTGTCAGATTTGAAAATTCAAATTTCGAACCAACTGTCAAATTTGAAAATTCAAATTTCGAACCAACTGTCAGATTTGAAAATTCAAATTTCGAACCAACTGTCAGATTTGAAAATTCGAATTTCGAACCAACTGTCAAATTTGAAAATTCAAATGTCGAACCAACTGTCAGATTTGAAAATTCAAATTTCGAACCAACTGTCAGATTTGAAAATTCGAATATCGAACCAACTGTCAAATTTGAAAATTCAAATTTCGAACCAACTGTCAGATTTGAAAATTCAAATTTCGAACCAAATGTCAGATTTGAAAATTCAAATTTCGAACCAACTGTCAAATTTGAAAATTCAAATTTCGAACCAACTGTCAAATTTGAAAATTCAAATTCCGAACCAACTGTCAAATTTGAAAATTCAAATTTCGAACCAACTGTCAGATTTGAAAATTCAAATTTCGAACCAACTGTCAGATTTGAAAATTCAAATTTCGAACCAACTGTCAGATTTGAAAATTCAAATTTCGAACCAACTGTCAGATTTGAAAATTCAAATTCCGAACCAACTGTCAGATTTGAAAATTCAAATTTCGAACCAACTGTCAGATTTGAAAATTCAAATTTCGAACCAACTGTCAGATTTGAAAATTCAAATTTCGAACCAACTGTCAGATTTGAAAATTCAAATTTCGAACCAACTGTCAGATTTGAAAATTCGAATTTCGAACCAACTGTCAAATTTGAAAATTCAAATGTCGAACCGACTGTCAGATTTGAAAATTCAAATTTCGAACCAACTGTCAGATTTAAAAATTCAAATTTCGAACCAACTGTCAAATTTGAAAATTCAAATTTCGAACCAACTGTCAGATTTGAAAATTCGAATATCGAACCAACTGTCTTGCACACAACACTCACTGTATCCGGATTTTAAAAATTCCGGCGCTCCGAGCCCGGCCCCCCACCACCGTTATAACCTACGCAGTGGCGGCAGCGGTTTGCGGCCTACCCGCAAAACAACGGACTGACAGCTCTTCAGTTTACCCTTGACAACGGCGGCTGCAACGTCACCGAAACGTCGGGTCCTACAAATTTCACGCGGTAAATTCGTTTTGAATTTTCAAATCTGACAGTTGGTTCGAAATTTGAATTTTCAAATTTGACAGTTGGTTCGAAATTTGAACTCGGAGCGCGGGAATTTTTAAAATCCGTCTTGCACACAACACTCACTGTATCCGGATTTTTAAAATTCCGGCGCTCCGAGCCCGGCCCCCCACCACCGTTATAACCTACGCAGTGGCGGCAGCGGTTTGCGGCCTACCCGCAAAACAACGGACTGACAGCTCTTCAGTTTACCCTTGACAACGGCGGCTGCAACGTCACCGAAACGTCGGGTCCTACAAATTTCACGCGGTAAATTCGTTTTCTATCCTATTTATAATGTCAAACAACCGCGATAGTCTTCGATTTCATATTGAAAATTCAAATTCCGAACCAACTGTCAAATTTGAAAATTCAAATTTCGAACCAACTGTCAGATTTGAAAATTCAAATTTCGAACCAACTGTCAGATTTGAAAATTCAAATTCCGAACCAACTGTTAGATTTGAAAATTCGAATATCGAACCAACTGTCAAATTTGAAAATTCAAATTTCGAACCAACTGTCAGATTTGAAAATTCAAATTTCGAACTAAATGTCAGATTTGAAAATTCAAATTTCGAAGCAACTGTCAGATTTGAAAATTCGAATTTCGAACCAACTGTAAAATTTGAAAATTCAAATTTCGAACCAACTGTCAGATTTGAAAATTCAAAAAAAATTAAATTTTGAACCAACTGTCAAATTTGAAAATTCAAATTTCGAACCAACTGTCAGATTTGAAAATTCGAATATCGAACCAACTGTCAAATTTGAAAATTCAAATTTCGAACCAACTGTCAGATTTGAAAATTCAAATTTCGAACCAAATGTCAGATTTGAAAATTCAAATTTCGAACCAACTGTCAAATTTGAAAATTCAAATTTCGAACCAACTGTCAAATTTGAAAATTCAAATTCCGAACCAACTGTCAAATTTGAAAATTCAAATTTCGAACCAACTGTCAGATTTGAAAATTCAAATTTCGAACCAACTGTCAGATTTGAAAATTCAAATTTCGAACCAACTGTCAGATTTGAAAATTCAAATTTCGAACCAACTGTCAGATTTGAAAATTCAAATTCCGAACCAACTGTCAGATTTGAAAATTCAAATTTCGAACCAACTGTCAGATTTGAAAATTCAAATTTCGAACCAACTGTCAGATTTGAAAATTCAAATTTCGAACCAACTGTCAGATTTGAAAATTCGAATTTCGAACCAACTGTCAAATTTGAAAATTCAAATGTCGAACCAACTGTCAGATTTGAAAATTCAAATTTCGAACCAACTGTCAGATTTGAAAATTCAAATTTCGAACCAACTGTCAAATTTGAAAATTCAAATTTCGAACCAACTGTCAGATTTGAAAATTCAAATTCCGAACCAACTGTCAAATTTGAAAATTCAAATTTCGAACCAACTGTCAGATTTGAAAATTCAAATTTCGAACCAACTGTCAGATTTGAAAATTCAAATTTCGAACCAACTGTCAGATTTGAAAATTCAAATTTCGAACCAACTGTCAGATTTGAATATTCAAATTCCGAACCAACTGTCAAATTTGAAAATTCAAATTTCGAACCAACTGTCAGATTTGAAAATTCAAATTTCGAACCAACTGTCAAATTTGAAAATTCAAATTTCGAACCAACTGTCAGATTTGAAAATTCAAATATCGAACCAACTGTCAGATTTGAAAATTCAAATTTCGAACCAACTGTCAGATTTGAAAATTCGAATTTCGAACCAACTGTCAAATTTGAAAATTCAAATGTCGAACCAACTGTCAGATTTGAAAATTCAAATTTCGAACCAACTGTCAGATTTGAAAATTCAAATTTCGAACCAACTGTCAGATTTAAAAATTCAAATTTCGAACCAACTGTCAAATTTGAAAATTCAAATTTCGAACCAACTGTCAGATTTGAAAATTCAAAGTTCGAACCAACTGTCAGATTTGAAAATTCGAATTTCGAACCAACTGTCAGATTTGAAAATTCAAATTTCGAACCAACTGTCAGATTTGAAAATTCAAATTTCGAACCAACTGTCAGATTTGAAAATTCAAATTTCGAACCAACTGTCAGATTTAAAAATTCAAATTTCGAACCAACTGTCAGATTTGAAAATTCAAATTTCGAACCAACTGTCAGATTTGAAAATTCAAATTTCGAACCAACTGTCACATTTGAAAATTCAAATTTCGAACCAACTGTCAGATTTGAAAATTTGAATTTCGAACCAACTGTCAGTTTTGAAAATTCAAATTTCGAACCAACTGTCAGATTTGAAAATTCGAATTTCGAACCAACTGTCAAATTTGAAAATTCAAATTTCGAACCAACTGTCAAATTTGAAAATTCAAATTTCGAACCAACTGTCAGATTTGAAAATTCAAATTTCGAACCAACTGTCAGATTTGAAAATTCAAATTTCGAACCAACTGTCAAATTTGAAAATTCAAATTTCGAATCAACTGTCAGATTTGAAAATTCAAATTTCGAACCAACTGTCAGATTTGAAAATTCAAATTTCGAACCAACTATCAAATTTGAAAATTCAAATTTCGAACCAACTGTCAGATTTGAAAATTCAAATTTCGAAGCAACTGTCAGATTTGAAAATTCGAATTTCGAACCAACTGTCAAATTTGAAAATTCAAATTTCGAACCAACTGTCAGATTTGAAAATTCAAAAAAATTTAAATTTTGAACCAACTGTCAAATTTGAAAATTCAAATTTCGAACCAACTGTCAAATTTGAAAATTCAAATTCCGAACCAACTGTCAAATTTGAAAATTCAAATTTCGAACCAACTGTCAGATTTGAAAATTCAAATTTCGAACCAACTGTCAGATTTGAAAATTCAAATTTCGAACCAACTGTCAGATTTGAAAATTCAAATTTCGAACCAACTGTCAGATTTGAAAATTCAAATTCCGAACCAACTGTCAGATTTGAAAATTCAAATTTCGAACCAACTGTCAGATTTGAAAATTCAAATTTCGAACCAACTGTCAGATTTGAAAATTCAAATTTCGAACCAACTGTCAGATTTGAAAATTCGAATTTCGAACCAACTGTCAAATTTGAAAATTCAAATGTCGAACCAACTGTCAGATTTGAAAATTCAAATTTCGAACCAACTGTCAGATTTGAAAATTCAAATTTCGAACCAACTGTCAAATTTGAAAATTCAAATTTCGAACCAACTGTCAGATTTAAAAATTCAAATTTCGATCCAACTGTCAAATTTGAAAATTCAAATTTCGAACCAACTGTCAGATTTGAAAATTCGAATATCGAACCAACTGTCAAATTTGAAAATTCAAATTTCGAACCAACTGTCAGATTTGAAAATTCAAATTTCGAACCAAATGTCAGATTTGAAAATTCAAATTTCGAACCAACTGTCAAATTTGAAAATTCAAATTTCGAACCAACTGTCAGATTTGAAAATTCAAAACGAATTTACCGCGTGAAATTTGTAGGACCCGACGTTTCGGTGACGTTGCAGCCGCCGTTGTCAAGGGTAAACTGAAGAGCTGTCAGTCCGTTGTTTTGCGGGTAGGCCGCAAACCGCTGCCGCCACTGCATAGGTTATAACGGTGGTGGGGGGCCGGGCTCGGAGCGCCGGAATTTTTAAAATCCGGATACAGTGAGTGTTGTGTGCAAGACGGATTTTAAAAATTCCCGCGCTCTGAGCCCGGCCCCCCACCACCGTTATAACCTACGCAGTGGCGGCAGCGGTTTGCGGCCTACCCGCAAAACAACGGACTGACAGCTCTTCAGTTTACCCTTGACAACGGCGGCTGCAACGTCACCGAAACGTCGGGTCCTACAAATTTCACGCGGTAAATTCGTTTTCTATCCTATTTATAATGTCAAACAACCGCGATAGTCTTCGATTTCATATTGAAAATTCAAATTCCGAACCAACTGTCAAATTTGAAAATTCAAATTTCGAACCAACTGTCAGATTTGAAAATTCAAATTTCGAACCAACTGTCAGATTTGAAAATTCAAATTCCGAACCAACTGTCAAATTTGAAAATTTAAATTTCGAACCAACTGTCAGATTTGAAAATTCAAATTTCGAACCAACTGTCAAATTTGAAAATTCAAATTTCGAACCAACTGTCAGATTTGAAAATTCAAATATCGAACCAACTGTCAGATTTGAAAATTCAAATTTCGAACCAACTGTCAGATTTGAAAATTCGAATTTCGAAACAACTGTCAAATTTGAAAATTCAAATGTCGAACCAACTGTCAGATTTGAAAATTCAAATTTCGAACCAACTGTCAGATTTGAAAATTCAAATTTCGAACCAACTGTCAAATTTGAAAATTCAAATTCCGAACCAACTGTCAGATTTGAAAATTCAAATTTCGAACCAACTTTCAAATTTGAAAATTCAAATTTCGAACCAACTGTCAGATTTGAAAATTCAAATATCGAACCAACTGTCAGATTTGAAAATTCAAATTTCGAACCAACTGTCAGATTTGAAAATTCGAATTTCGAACCAACTGTCAAATTTGAAAATTCAAATGTCGAACCAACTGTCAGATTTGAAAATTCAAATTTCGAACCAACTGTCAGATTTGAAAATTCAAATTTCGAACCAACTGTCAAATTTGAAAATTCAAATTTCGAACTAACTGTCAGATTTAAAAATTCAAATTTCGAACCAACTGTCAAATTTGAAAATTCAAATTTCGAACCAACTGTTAGATTTGAAAATTCGAATATCGAACCAACTGTCAAATTTGAAAATTCAAATTTCGAACCAACTGTCAGATTTGAAAATTCAAATTTCGAACCAAATGTCAGATTTGAAAATTCAAATTTCGAAGCAACTGTCAGATTTGAAAATTCGAATTTCGAACCAACTGTCAAATTTGAAAATTCAAATTTCGAACCAACTGTCAGATTTGGAAATTCAAAAAAATTTAAATTTTGAACCAACTGTCAAATTTGAAAATTCAAATTTCGAACCAACTGTCAGATTTGAAAATTCGAATATCGAACCAACTGTCAAATTTGAAAATTCAAATTTCGAACCAACTGTCAGATTTGAAAATTCAAATTTCGAACCAAATGTCAGATTTGAAAATTCAAATTTCGAACCAACTGTCAAATTTGAAAATTCAAATTTCGAACCAACTGTCAGATTTGAAAATTCAAATTCCGAACCAACTGTCAAATTTGAAAATTCAAATTTCGAACCAACTGTCAAATTTGAAAATTCAAATTTCGAACTAACTGTCAGATTTAAAAATTCAAATTTCGAACCAACTGTCAAATTTGAAAATTCAAATTTCGAACCAACTGTTAGATTTGAAAATTCGAATATCGAACCAACTGTCAAATTTGAAAATTCAAATTTCGAACCAACTGTCAGATTTGAAACTTCAAATTTCGAACCAAATGTCAGATTTGAAAATTCAAATTTCGAAGCAACTGTCAGATTTGAAAATTCGAATTTCGAACCAACTGTCAAATTTGAAAATTCAAATTTCGAACCAACTGTCAGATTTGAAAATTCAAAAAAATTTAAATTTTGAACCAACTGTCAAATTTGAAAATTCAAATTTCGAACCAACTGTCAGATTTGAAAATTCGAATATCGAACCAACTGTCAAATTTGAAAATTCAAATTTCGAACCAACTGTCAGATTTGAAAATTCAAATTTCGAACCAAATGTCAGATTTGAAAATTCAAATTTCGAACCAACTGTCAAATTTGAAAATTCAAATTTCGAACCAACTGTCAGATTTGAAAATTCAAATTCCGAACCAACTGTCAAATTTGAAAATTCAAATTTCGAACCAACTGTCAGATTTGAAAATTCAAATTTCGAACCAACTGTCAGATTTGAAAATTCAAATTTCGAACCAACTGTCAGATTTGAAAATTCAAATTTCGAACCAACTGTCAGATTTGAAAATTCAAATTCCGAACCAACTGTCAGATTTGAAAATTCAAATTTCGAACCAACTTTCAAATTTGAAAATTCAAATTTCGAACCAACTGTCAGATTTGAAAATTCAAATATCGAACCAACTGTCAGATTTGAAAATTCAAATTTCGAACCAACTGTCAGATTTGAAAATTCGAATTTCGAACCAACTGTCAAATTTGAAAATTCAAATGTCGAACCAACTGTCAGATTTGAAAATTCAAATTTCGAACCAACTGTCAGATTTGAAAATTCAAATTTCGAACCAAATGTCAGATTTGAAAATTCAAATTTCGAACCAACTGTCAAATTTGAAAATTCAAATTTCGAACCAACTGTCAGATTTGAAAATTCAAATTCCGAACCAACTGTCACATTTGAAAATTCAAATTTCGAACCAACTGTCAGATTTGAAAATTCAAATTTCGAACCAACTGTCAGATTTGAAAATTCAAATTTCGAACCAACTGTCAGATTTGAAAATTCAAATTTCGAACCAACTGTCAGATTTGAAAATTCAAATTCCGAACCAACTGTCAAATTTGAAAATTCAAATTTCGAACCAACTGTCAGATTTGAAAATTCAAATTTCGAACCAACTGTCAAATTTGAAAATTTAAATTTCGAACCAACTGTCAGATTTGAAAATTCAAATATCGAACCAACTGTCAGATTTGAAAATTCAAATTTCGAACCAACTGTCAGATTTGAAAATTCGAATTTCGAACCAACTGTCAAATTTGAAAATTCAAATGTCGAACCAACTGTCAAATTTGAAAATTCAAATTTCGAACCAACTGTCAGATTTAAAAATTCAAATTTCGAACCAACTGTCAGATTTGAAAATTCAAATATCGAACCAACTGTCAGATTTGAAAATTCAAATTTCGAACCAACTGTCAGATTTGAAAATTCGAATTTCGAACCAACTGTCAAATTTGAAAATTCAAATGTCGAACCAACTGTCAGATTTGAAAATTCAAATTTCGAACCAACTGTCAGATTTGAAAATTCAAATATCGAACCAACTGTCAAATTTGAAAATTCAAATTTCGAACCAACTGTCAGATTTGAAAATTCAAATTTCGAACCAAATGTCAGATTTGAAAATTCAAATTTCGAACCAACTGTCAAATTTGAAAATTCAAATTTCGAACCAACTGTCAAATTTGAAAATTCAAATTCCGAACCAACTGTCAAATTTGAAAATTCAAATTTCGAACCAACTGTCAGATTTGAAAATTCAAATTTTGAACCAACTGTCAGATTTGAAAATTCAAATTTCGAACCAACTGTCAGATTTGAAAATTCAAATTTCGAACCAACTGTCAGATTTGAAAATTCAAATTCCGAACCAACTGTCAGATTTGAAAATTCAAATTTCGAACCAACTGTCAGATTTGAAAATTCAAATTTCGAACCAACTGTCAGATTTGAAAATTCAAATTTCGAACCAACTGTCAGATTTGAAAATTCAAATTTCGAACCAACTGTCAGATTTGAAAATTCGAATTTCGAACCAACTGTCAAATTTGAAAATTCAAATGTCGATCCGACTGTCAGATTTGAAAATTCAAATTTCGAACCAACTGTCAGATTTAAAAATTCAAATTTCGAACCAACTGTCAAATTTGAAAATTCAAATTTCGAACCAACTGTCAGATTTGAAAATTCGAATATCGAACCAACTGTCAAATTTGAAAATTCAAATTTCAAACCAACTGTCAGATTTGAAAATTCAAATTTCGAACCAAATGTCAGATTTGAAAATTCAAATTTCGAACCAACTGTCAAATTTGAAAATTCAAATTTCGAACCAACTGTCAGATTTGAAAATTCAAAACGAATTTAGCGCGTGAAATTTGTAGGACCCGACGTTTCGGTGACGTTGCAGCCGCCGTTGTCAAGGGTAAACTGAAGAGCTGTCAGTCCGTTGTTTTGCGGGTAGGCCGCAAACCGCTGCCGCCACTGCGTAGGTTTTTTTTTTTTTTTTTTTTTTTTTTTATTTGTTACAACTTGGTATAGAGTTAACAGTGAGATCGTACAGATATGATTTGTAATTATTTATATAAGTAATAAGAAAATGAATACATCCCATACGATCATTCTAGACGAATGCCCAACTAGACCGAACAGCCTGTATCTGGGCATACGAAATATATAGCCTTTGTTTTTGGAGTAGTAGTGACGTTTGAGTAGTACTGACTAATAGACTACTTTCAATACTAACACTAAGATAATGAATAAGGAAATAAAATATAAGAAAATAGCTGAAAAAAAGAAAATTAAGAAATAAAATGGCATAAAATAGTAAACATATTAATACAAATATATATATAATAAAGGGTTAGTAACATACATATATACACATATACACATACAAACATATATACATACATATATAATAATACACACACACACACATATTTTAAATTATTGTATGAAGCAATTCATTTTCAGTCTTTGTACGACCTACTTCGTAAAGGAGCCATTTTTTTACTTTTATCTTAAATTGTTGTATATTTTGAACATTTTTTACTGACTCTTCTAAAGTATTAAAAATTTTTGGGGCGATGAAATACAACTGTCTTTGGGCAAAGGTTGTATGTACGTGAGGAATTACATAGTTCGTCCCTTCAGCCATTCTAGTTGGTCTTTGCTGCTGGCTTCGGGAACGTTTCTCTAAGGTCTTGTAAAAATGTATTAGGCATTGTTTCACGAACAACTGACGAATATCCAAAACACTTGCTTCGCTGAACAGCAGGTCAGAGTCATGGCGGGGATGTTTTCTGTAAGTAACCCTCAATAATAATTTCTGGGCTTTAACCAGTGGTTCAAGTACTTGTTTCGTACAGGCCCCCCATGCAATGATACCGTGCATCCATAAGCTTTGGCAAAGCGCCGTGTACACAATTTTTAACGTCGGTTTTTCCAGAATATTACGTAGCTCACGAAAGACGTATACTAACTTTCGAGTGCGTGATGTAAGTTCATTTAGTTGGTTCTTCCAGGTTAACTTGGAATCAATGGTCAAACCAAGATACCTAATCTCGCCTACTTTATGAACGATCGGGCAGGCGCAGTTGGGTGGCTTAGAGCAGTTGATAGAGTGAACCTTTAGTTGGAATTCGCTTGTTGTAACGTCTGATCGCAATCCAAATGAGACCATTTTAGTCTTTGAAGCATTCAGCGTCAGCACGTGTCTATCTAGCCAACCTTTCACAATGTCTAGATTCATCTGCGATTTTTCGAAAGCTTCTTTCCATGAATTGGCTACCGTCAGCAGGACAGTGTCATCTGCAAAAGAGACGATCCGTGTGTTGTCCCCGAGTGGCAGGTCACATATCTCATTGACGTACAATAGGAAGAGGACCGGGCCGAGGACACTGCCTTGGGGAACGCCATATCGAACTTTTGCATTATCACTTTCGATTCCATCGATTACCGTGATCTGCGATCTGTCCTCTAGGTAATTTTTGAACCACTGATTCTCCTTGCCAGTTATGCCGTAACTCAATAGTTTACGTTGTAAAATGTTATGACATACAGTATCAAATGCCTTAGACAAGTCGAGGAACGTAGCGATGGGTTTCTTGCCATTATCGATGTTTTTTGCTATATATTCAGTTACAGAATTAATCGCATCGTTGGTTCCTCGACCCTGCCTAAAGCCGTACTGATTGTTGGAGAGCAATTTTGCCGACTCAATATATGATACAAGCCGAGATTTAGCAATTTTTTCTATAATTTTCGAGGTTATACTTAGCAAGGAGATTGGTCTATAGTTGGTAATACTGTCAGTGCTCCCTGATTTATGTATAGGCCGTACCTTGGCTGATTTAAGGCAATTCGGAAAGACACCCGTAATAAAGCTTTGGTTTATTATGTGAGCTATGGGCTCTGAGACGTAGTCAATAGCAATCTTAAGCAAATCTCCATCGATTCCATCATAACCAGGAGCACAGTTAGATTTTAAGCTTCTAATTGTTTTACTGACCTCGTCAATATTAGTTGGAGTGAATTTAAATAAAGACGGTTTTTTCTGCGTAATATCGATGGCGTCCGCCAACGCGGTCTCAGTACTATTCAGATTCTTAAGAATATGGCCTGCTAGGTTTTCTCCAATAGTGACAAAATATTTATTGATGTAATTTAAGGTTTCTTTAGGATGTTGATCAATCGTTTTTACTTCGTTGTTAATTTTAATTGAGTGTATTGGTCTCTGTTCACTTTTACCATAAGCTATGTCCTTGATAATGTTCCATGTTTTTTTTGGATCTCCATTTACTTCCTTAAGCTTTTCTTTGTAGTAATTTTCCTTTGTCTTTTCAATGAGCCTTTTACATATATGACGGTATTTTTTATAATAAGTTAGGAGTTGTATGTCATTAGGATTGCATCTTATCATTTTATGAATTTTATCACGTTTCCTAAGACATGACAATAGTCTATCCGTTATCCAGGGTTTGATTTTAATTTTCGATCGACTAATTTTTGTATTTTTTTCTGTAGACGCAAGTTTAATGGCAAGGGTAATGTTATTCAGGAAAAGTTCAGCTGCTAAGTTAGTATTGCAATTTTGAAGAACTGGATTCCAATCCATAGCTTTAATTGTTTCTAAAAAGAGTTCTTTATTAGTTATTTTTTTGATAATATTTTTCTTTAAAGTTTTATTCATGTTTTTAGATATACATATACCAATGGCAAAGTGGTCAGTAATACATGCTTCATAAATAAAAGATTTCACCTGAAGTTTCGACTTTACCATGAAATGGTCAATACAGCTAATATGGCACCCATCAATTCTGGTTGGCTTATCAATAGCGGAGTAAAGACCATGGTGAGCCATCATGTCCAGATAGTCATCTGCTTGCCGGTGTTTATCATTTATGATATTTATATTTAAGTCTCCGGTTACGATGAGATTAGACTCACTAGTATACAATTCTAATAGCCTATCTAATGATAGCAAAAAACGTGTTAAATTAGGATAACTCGGAGATCTATATATTGCGAATATGTTAATGCGTCCATCTAGCAGCAGATGAAGGCAGTTGGATTCGTCAACCATTTTTTCCGTTACTACCCCCTGCAGTTTAGATTTTACATATATAATTACGCCATCATTCTGTAACCTAATGCCATTAGAAAAATAAGAAGTGAACCCGTTTATGATTTTTGGAGTGTACATATCATTAATCCAGCATTCGGTCAATATTAAAACGTCGAAAAGGTAGTCGAAACTATGCAAAAGCAGTAGAAAATCGGAAAAGTTTTTATTTATACTCCGAATATTCATAGTGAGGATATTAATGCCTTTGATATTTTTAATAAATTTTTTGCACATCTCCAAGCAGTCGAATACCTCGCAAGTAATTTGCTGAAGTTCATCTAACGAATAGGCCAGATCATTCATTTTGATAAATATTTGTGCCTGGTATGAGCATCTAGTAAAACATACTTATCTAGCAAGGAAGGTAAAATAATGGCAAATTGCGTTGGTGTACTTGAAAATACGTGTATAGTAGAATACTTGTAAAGGCTGAATTTGTAAGATATAAAAATTGTGAGTATAAGTCGTATATATTTATAATAAATACTCACCAAATACGTGACAAAATACACACTTATAAGTATATATATATAACAACATTTTGACAACATAATAATACAGTGAAAAATATAAGAATAATTCGATAGAATAATGTCTTCTTTAAAGTAATAGCTGTATAATAAAGTTTAACATTTAATATAAAATAGAGTTTTTCCGTATATAGTTTTAAGAGAAACGAAAGCCAATAATTAGATGATATGGGCGAGCATTTCTTCACTTCGGATACGAAATATTTTAGCTCCTTCTTCTTTTTTTAGATAAATGCCGCCACCTTTGCACCAACAGAATGAAAACTTATTATCTTTAGAAAATTTTCTTGCGGCCATGAATAGGTATTTCGTACGCTGAGATAGGTGTTCGGATATGTAAATGGGCTTTGGTACACCGGCAATATTTAAATGGGATGTATTCAACTTCTCTGAGTTACTTTTACATTTTTTATTGAATTGTTTTAAAGCTAAGATAAAATTGTCGCGATGCTGTTGTCTGGAAAATTTCACAATAACTGGTTTTGGGCCACCCGCCTGAGCACCAGAGTGAGGTTTCCGTTGGATTGTGATTACATCCTTCATGTCGGTTGAGCTATTTATAGTACTGCTTATGTCAATCAGTGACTGTTGAAGATCTTCCTGACGAGACTCCGGTAGACCCCTTATTTCGATTTCCATTTCGGAACCTTTGTTTTCCATTGCATCAAGTTTTTCTTCGAGATAAGTCACCCGCTTTGTTAGGGTTTCATTCTTTTCCTTAATATACTTTATGGCAGCACATTTTTCCTCAACGTCATTAACCCTCTTCATGACGTCATCATACTTGGCCGACATTAATTGGATGGCTTGTAGAATGGAATTATTTTGAGCGGGTTATAACGGTGGTGGGGGGCCGGGCTCGGAGCGCGGGAATTTTTAAAATCCGTCTTGCACACAACACTCACTGTATCCGGATTTTAAAAATTCCGGCGCTCCGAGCCCGGCCCCCCACCACCGTTATAACCTACGCAGTGGCGGCAGCGGTTTGCGGCCTACCCGCAAAACAACGGACTGACAGCTCTTCAGTTTACCCTTGACAACGGCGGCTGCAACGTCACCGAAACGTCGGGTCCTACAAATTTCACGCGGTAAATTCGTTTTGAATTTTCAAATCTGACAGTTGGTTCGAAATTTGAATTTTCAAATTTGACAGTTGGTTCGAAATTTGAATTTTCAAATCTGACATTTGGTTCGAAATTTGAATTTTCAAATCTGACAGTTGGTTCGAAATTTGAATTTTCAAATTTGACAGTTGGTTCGATATTCGAATTTTCAAATCTGACAGTTGGTTCGAAATTTGAATTTTCAAATTTGACAGTTGGTTCGAAATTTGAATTTTTAAATCTGACAGTTGGTTCGAAATTTGAATTTTCAAATTTGACAGTTGGTTCGAAATTTGAATTTTCAAATCTGACAGTTGGTTCGAAATTTGAATTTTCAAATCTGACAGTTGGTTCGACATTTGAATTTTCAAATTTGACAGTTGGTTCGAAATTCGAATTTTCAAATCTGACAGTTGGTTCGAAATTTGAATTTTCAAATCTGACAGTTGGTTCGAAATTTGAATTTTCAAATCTGACAGTTGGTTCGAAATTTGAATTTTCAAATCTGACAGTTGGTTCGAAATTTGAATTTTCAAATCTGACAGTTGGTTCGGAATTTGAATTTTCAAATCTGACAGTTGGTTCGAAATTTGAATTTTCAAATCTGACAGTTGGTTCGAAATTTGAATTTTCAAATCTGACAGTTGGTTCGAAATTTGAATTTTCAAATCTGACAGTTGGTTTGAAATTTGAATTTTCAAATTTGACAGTTGGTTCGGAATTTGAATTTTCAAATTTGACAGTTGGTTCGAAATTTGAATTTTCAAATTTGACAGTTGGTTCGAAATTTGAATTTTCAAATCTGACATTTGGTTCGAAATTTGAATTTTCAAATCTGACAGTTGGTTCGAAATTTGAATTTTCAAATTTGACAGTTGGTTCGATATTCGAATTTTCAAATCTGACAGTTGGTTCGAAATTTGAATTTTCAAATTTGACAGTTGGTTCAAAATTTAAATTTTTTTGAATTTTCAAATCTGACAGTTGGTTCGAAATTTGAATTTTCAAATTTGACAGTTGGTTCGAAATTCGAATTTTCAAATCTGACAGTTGCTTCGAAATTTGAATTTTCAAATCTGACATTTGGTTCGAAATTTGAATTTTCAAATCTGACAGTTGGTTCGAAATTTGAATTTTTAAATTTGACAGTTGGTTCGAAATTTGAATTTTCAAATTTGACAGTTGGTTCGGAATTTGAATTTTCAATATGAAATCGAAGACTATCGCGGTTGTTTGACATTATAAATAGGATAGAAAACGAATTTACCGCGTGAAATTTGTAGGACCCGACGTTTCGGTGACGTTGCAGCCGCCGTTGTCAAGGGTAAACTGAAGAGCTGTCAGTCCGTTGTTTTGCGGGTAGGCCGCAAACCGCTGCCGCCACTGCGTAGGTTATAACGGTGGTGGGGGGCCGGGCTCGGAGCGCCGGAATTTTTAAAATCCGGATACAGTGAGTGTTGTGTGCAAGACGGATTTTAAAAATTCCCGCGCTCCGAGCCCGGCCCCCTGTCAGATTTGAAAATTCAAATTTCGAACCAACTGTCAGATTTGAAAATTCAAATTTCGAACCAACTGTCAGATTTGAAAATTCAAATTTCGAACCAACTGTCAGATTTGAAAATTCAAATTCCGAACCAACTGTCAGATTTGAAAATTCAAATTTCGAACCAACTGTCAGATTTGAAAATTCAAATTTCGAACCAACTGTCAGATTTGAAAATTCAAATTTCGAACCAACTGTCAGATTTGAAAATTCAAATTTCGAACCAACTGTCAGATTTGAAAATTCGAATTTCGAACCAACTGTCAAATTTGAAAATTCAAATGTCGAACCAACTGTCAGATTTGAAAATTCAAATTTCGAACCAACTGTCAGATTTGAAAATTCAAATTTCGAACCAACTGTCAAATTTGAAAATTCAAATTTCGAACCAACTGTCAGATTTAAAAATTCAAATTTCGAACCAACTGTCAAATTTGAAAATTCAAATTTCGAACCAACTGTCAGATTTGAAAATTCGAATATCGAACCAACTGTCAAATTTGAAAATTCAAATTTCGAACCAACTGTCAGATTTGAAAATTCAAATTTCGAACCAAATGTCAGATTTGAAAATTCAAATTTCGAACCAACTGTCAAATTTGAAAATTCAAATTTCGAACCAACTGTCAGATTTGAAAATTCAAAACGAATTTACCGCGTGAAATTTGTAGGACCCGACGTTTCGGTGACGTTGCAGCCGCCGTTGTCAAGGGTAAACTGAAGAGCTGTCAGTCCGTTGTTTTGCGGGTAGGCCGCAAACCGCTGCCGCCACTGCGTAGGTTATAACGGTGGTGGGGGGCCGGGCTCGGAGCGCCGGAATTTTTAAAATCCGGATACAGTGAGTGTTGTGTGCAAGACGGATTTTAAAAATTCCCGCGCTCCGAGCCCGGCCCCCCACCACCGTTATAACCCGCTCAAAATAATTCCATTCTACAAGCCATCCAATTAATGTCGGCCAAGTATGATGACGTCATGAAGAGGGTTAATGACGTTGAGGAAAAATGTGCTGCCATAAAGTATATTAAGGAAAAGAATGAAACCCTAACAAAGCGGGTGACTTATCTCGAAGAAAAACTTGATGCAATGGAAAACAAAGGTTCCGAAATGGAAATCGAAATAAGGGGTCTACCGGAGTCTCGTCAGGAAGATCTTCAACAGTCACTGATTGACATAAGCAGTACTATAAATAGCTCAACCGACATGAAGGATGTAATCACAATCCAACGGAAACCTCACTCTGGTGCTCAGGCGGGTGGCCCAAAACCAGTTATTGTGAAATTTTCCAGACAACAGCATCGCGACAATTTTATCTTAGCTTTAAAACAATTCAATAAAAAATGTAAAAGTAACTCAGAGAAGTTGAATACATCCCATTTAAATATTGCCGGTGTACCAAAGCCCATTTACATATCCGAACACCTATCTCAGCGTACGAAATACCTATTCATGGCCGCAAGAAAATTTTCTAAAGATAATAAGTTTTCATTCTGTTGGTGCAAAGGTGGCGGCATTTATCTAAAAAAAGAAGAAGGAGCTAAAATATTTCGTATCCGAAGTGAAGAAATGCTCGCCCATATCATCTAATTATTGGCTTTCGTTTCTCTTAAAACTATATACGGAAAAACTCTATTTTATATTAAATGTTAAACTTTATTATACAGCTATTACTTTAAAGAAGACATTATTCTATCGAATTATTCTTATATTTTTCACTGTATTATTATGTTGTCAAAATGTTGTTATATATATACTTATAAGTGTGTATTTTGTCACGTATTTGGTGAGTATTTATTATAAATATATACGACTTATACTCACAATTTTTATATCTTACAAATTCAGCCTTTACAAGTATTCTACTATACACGTATTTTCAAGTACACCAACGCAATTTGCCATTATTTTACCTTCCTTGCTAGATAAGTATGTTTTACTAGATGCTCATACCAGGCACAAATATTTATCAAAATGAATGATCTGGCCTATTCGTTAGATGAACTTCAGCAAATTACTTGCGAGGTATTCGACTGCTTGGAGATGTGCAAAAAATTTATTAAAAATATCAAAGGCATTAATATCCTCACTATGAATATTCGGAGTATAAATAAAAACTTTTCCGATTTTCTACTGCTTTTGCATAGTTTCGACTACCTTTTCGACGTTTTAATATTGACCGAATGCTGGATTAATGATATGTACACTCCAAAAATCATAAACGGGTTCACTTCTTATTTTTCTAATGGCATTAGGTTACAGAATGATGGCGTAATTATATATGTAAAATCTAAACTGCAGGGGGTAGTAACGGAAAAAATGGTTGACGAATCCAACTGCCTTCATCTGCTGCTAGATGGACGCATTAACATATTCGCAATATATAGATCTCCGAGTTATCCTAATTTAACACGTTTTTTGCTATCATTAGATAGGCTATTAGAATTGTATACTAGTGAGTCTAATCTCATCGTAACCGGAGACTTAAATATAAATATCATAAATGATAAACACCGGCAAGCAGATGACTATCTGGACATGATGGCTCACCATGGTCTTTACTCCGCTATTGATAAGCCAACCAGAATTGATGGGTGCCATATTAGCTGTATTGACCATTTCATGGTAAAGTCGAAACTTCAGGTGAAATCTTTTATTTATGAAGCATGTATTACTGACCACTTTGCCATTGGTATATGTATATCTAAAAACATGAATAAAACTTTAAAGAAAAATATTATCAAAAAAATAACTAATAAAGAACTCTTTTTAGAAACAATTAAAGCTATGGATTGGAATCCAGTTCTTCAAAATTGCAATACTAACTTAGCAGCTGAACTTTTCCTGAATAACATTACCCTTGCCATTAAACTTGCGTCTACAGAAAAAAATACAAAAATTAGTCGATCGAAAATTAAAATCAAACCCTGGATAACGGATAGACTATTGTCATGTCTTAGGAAACGTGATAAAATTCATAAAATGATAAGATGCAATCCTAATGACATACAACTCCTAACTTATTATAAAAAATACCGTCATATATGTAAAAGGCTCATTGAAAAGACAAAGGAAAATTACTACAAAGAAAAGCTTAAGGAAGTAAATGGAGATCCAAAAAAAACATGGAACATTATCAAGGACATAGCTTATGGTAAAAGTGAACAGAGACCAATACACTCAATTAAAATTAACAACGAAGTAAAAACGATTGATCAACATCCTAAAGAAACCTTAAATTACATCAATAAATATTTTGTCACTATTGGAGAAAACCTAGCAGGCCATATTCTTAAGAATCTGAATAGTACTGAGACCGCGTTGGCGGACGCCATCGATATTACGCAGAAAAAACCGTCTTTATTTAAATTCACTCCAACTAAAAAATAATAAGTAATAATAAGTAATGTAATGTATAATAATAAGTAATGTATTCTTATTATTTTGTTTTCTGACATCACTTATTATTTTCTCAGGACTAGGACGGGGATACGGTTTTAGCAGTGGAGAATTTTGAAAACTCGATGCGATCATTCCATTAAAAAAAAAATTGCTTTGTTTTCCGCTGAATATTTGAAAAATCTGAGGTCTTGTACAATATTCTTCAAAAATCACAAGTCGATGTGGGTTAATGTACCAACAAAATAAAGGAATTTCAGACTTGGTTACGCGTAGAATTTTAATCTGAATTTGATCACATTTATGAAAACATCTGCAAAATTACTCAGCTCCTCGTTTGAGACGCAACTTACGTTGTGCTCATACTGAATACAAACGACTTTTTGTCCGGGTAATTAACAACATATTTTGCGAAATTGACGATCAATATTCGGAAATTTTCAAATTGAAATTTTTCCAACTCTTCAACAACAAACTATACGAGAAATACAGTTTAGATTTTCCTACAGAGGCATTAGATTCATTATTTGACATTTATGCAAACCATTTTGACAAACAAGTTTTAAAGAACCAATTGATTTTTTTTGTACTCCTCTCCTGAATTGAAAGATTGCAATGTTTTTGAACTAATTGGTGCTTCCGCGAAACGTGCATTCTCATCTCTTAAGCGTATTCATACTTACCTAAGAAATATGGAAGAAATATTCCTACAGGAACGTCTATCTCAGTTATTAATGGTTGCTATTGAAAAACAGTTGTTAATAGAATTAAAGCGCTCGCCATCATTTTACTCAGACGCAATAAACTCATTTTTGAAAAAAGATTTAGAATATAAATAAGCTAGTTAAAGCTAGGTACCTAACATGTTACTTTTTGTTCACTCTCGGATGAACGTTTTGAGCACTTTACTCTTCAATATCTGAACCATTTTAAGATAAAAAATAAATAAAAACGCAGTTTTGATCGTGATTTTTCCTAGATTTTTTCATACCTTTAACAAAAATCGATGGCCAGACTCATTTCTGCTGATTCCAATAAGGCACACTGATTGGTCGTTCTATAATACATGAAAAATTTAAAAGTTTTTTGATATAAAGGAGATAGTCAATAATAAAAGGCTAAGCATTTATTGAACATTTCTCAGACTATCCATTATTGAAACGTCCGCCGGCCCTTATGCATGAGCGACACCGATTTTCAAAAAGCTTATTTTATGGTTCTTCATCGTTCAGTGATCGTTTTGAACGTTCTCTACTGTGGGTTTAAGCTTATCCCAAGACTGATGTTCATTTAATTGCTGTACAAAAAATCTCTGTAGTTACCCTCATATTCCCCAGCCAACGTGTGACCCCACTCCCCCTCACTATCTAGAGATTTGGATAAACATCGAGATGCTCCTTATGTTGAATTAAAAAGGATCTAATTGTTTGGTCTATCTTAAAATATCAAGAATGGTAAGAAATATTTATTATTTTTTAGATTACATTATATCCAAAAGTTGGCTAATTGGGCTAAAATCCGTACCTAGGTAGACTTGCTGTCGCGTGGCTGTTTGAATTTACCTTTAATATTGCTTTTTGGTATTTTTTATAGAAATGGGTCGAGTATACATTTGTTTTTATGTGAAATAAATGTATGAAAAATGTAATTAAATGTACAAAAATCAATCTCGTGTTGGACATGGACTTGGGACTTTCTGATGACATCAATTTTTTCAACATTTTGTTCTCTCAAAAAATTATCTTAAAAGGAGTAACTTTAGCGATTTCATATACCTTTTTAATGTTAGCATCGTCGTCATGACCAATTTTCATATAGTCTAAATTACTCAAAGCTAAACACTCTTAAAGACAAATCCAACAGCCGGGTACTCGGACAGCTAGCTCGCAATGTGGATGCTCTTACGTTGATCCAACTCTTTCGTCGGTTGGAGCAACGTAAGATGTTACATTTCAGGTGACGGGCTTGAGGAAAAGAGCATATTCATGGTGTAGAAAGTGCCGTGCATTCTAGTGTTAAGCGCCCAACAAACGAGTGAATTCACATCTCATACTCACTTTGAGAAGTAGCATCTGTTGAGTTCTTCGATTGGAATGGCTCCGAAACAGTCGTAAGGATCAGCATCGGTCTTGGGAAAAGCAATCCTGTATAAATAGGTTCGCGATATTGCATAAGTCCGAGAGCTGAAATCCGGTCTGACCCGTTGGACATTTAAAATCTTAATAGCGACAGAAGTATTCTTAAACCAGACATTTAGGATGTGACAAATTTCACTATTCTCCAATGGTGCTCTCAAATGCAGGTCAATATGCGCCGCCGCGTTCAGTGCGTGAACTCCACCGTCGGTCCTAAAAATCAACCAACTTATTGTGGGAATGTTTGGACAGGGACGATGATTATTTGCGGTAAATGCTGTCTCACCGACTCGATTGAACAATCTGCGGATATTTCAAGGGCCTCAAACGATGAAATGCAATTTCTAAACTGCCTTGAACGCTAGTAGGGTCCATCAACGTTTTGCCGCCGGTTATATATGGCTTTGTAGACGCCCTGAAAAAACATTTCCAACCACAATACGTCTTAGCGGCTAATTGTTTGTTTGGTTTTTACCTGAAGTCTGTGCCTATATACGAGTATCGGATCAAATATCGATGGGACATTGTTACTTTCACAGACTTAATAGGTTACTTTTTTTAAAATAACCACAAAATAAATGTATAACCTCGCTAGGCCTTGACAGCATACCAGGTCAATGAAGTTGGCGCCAAAAAACATACGTACATTAGCAAGCCAATATCAGTCCACCAATGACAACGCGTGAATTATGCTACAACTGAAAATAAATATCAAAGCTCACGCAGAGTAGGCAATAGGGGGGGGGCGCCAGTTTTGCATGCGGCAATTTTGCACAAATGTCACTTTTGACAGTTCCAAATTTGTTGAGGGCAGATTTGCAGGAGGCAACCTTGCAGGCGGCAACCTTGCAGGCGGCAACCTTCAGTACAGTTTTTAAGTTTTTCTGTTAGGTTAGGTTAGGTTAGGTTTTTCTTTCCCTAAAATCGAAGTGACATTAATTACCGGCATCCTTGTAGTGGATGACTTTTATACATCAAACTAAACATTTAAAAAAATGTTTTAAGTTTTTCTGTTAGGTTAGGTTAGGTCATTTTGACATTTGCAAAACTGCCTTCTGCAAGATTGCCTTCAGCAAAACTGCCGCCTGCAAGAATGCTGTCTGCAAGATTGCCGTCTGCAAATTTGCCTTCTGCAAGTTTGATGGGACCCGGCAATAGGCCGAAGCGGATATTCAAATTTTGGTCTGGCAGGGATCGAAGAATCCCAATTTATTTTAATTTTTTATTTTTATTTATCCATATTAATAACATATAATTAATTAATTACAAACTATTGATTAAAAAACTAGTAGTGCTTAACATTAATACTTAATTAATCATTGATAAAAAAAAAGGTACAGGCTCATGTGGATTTTACTGCCTCACTAGGCTTGGGCCTGTGTCGAGGCAGTAGTCTAGTGAAGGATGTCTAGTAGCAGCCGTGTGTTTAAAAAAATTATAATATATATATATACATACATATACACATGTATATATATAAACATACACACATATACACACACATACACATATACAATATACATAACATAATAGTAATATAACACTAATATTATATTTATATACAATATATATATATATATATATATATATATATATATATATATATATATATATATAATATATATCATTATTGATAGATATTTTTACCTTAATGATAATTATAACGAAGATATGTAGTTAACGTAGATATGTAGAGCAAAATACCAAAAAAAAGAACAACAGCAATAATACTATTTTTTTTTTAGACAAGAATTTTAAATAGGTTTTCGGATTCCCTTCTCCCTTTGTTTAGTAGCCAACACACCACCATTTTCTTCAGCACGACTGTCGATGTTGACGTCAATGCATTCCCCCCCACCTCAGATATGAACATATTGTAAATCCTCGGCGAGTGAAATGCATAATGTCGCTGTCCGTATGCTGAGTTTTTAGTTTGTTGGGGTTGGTTATTACGGTTTCTGGTATCGTACTTGTGCATAGAGGTATTCTGAGGCACCAGGTCATGTCTGTAGTAGTAGAGTACTATTGTTCGTATATATAATTGTCTGATGTCAAGTACTTGAAATTCATTAAATAGTAAATCGGAAGGGTAGCGGTAAGGTTTCTTGTTGATTACTCTAATTAGGGCTTTTTGGGCCTTTATTAGGGGATCAAGAATAGTTATCGCAGCGCTACCCCAACCAATCTGTCCGTAAGTGATTACAGTCTGTGCAAGTGCGTAGTATGTCATCTTCAGCATAGACGGACTAAGAATATTCCTGATGTTTTTAAAGACGTATATTAGTTTTCGTAGTCGCTGTGTTGTCAAGTCTATTTCCTTGTGCCAACGTAGAAAGTTATCAATAAAAATTCCAAGGTACTTTATAGTGGTTGTTCGCTCTAGAGGCTGGCACAAGCAGTTCATTCTGTCACAGCTGTGTACCGTCAGTTGTTTATCAAGTCCAGGTTGCTTTCGCCCATCTATGCTAAATGTCATGTATTTAGTCTTCTTGATATTCAGCGTAAGTAGATGATGAGTCAGCCAGTCGTACGTTTGTTGCAGACCCGCTGTTGCCTTGTCAAAAACCGAATCCCATGTATCAGATTCAAACATTAGTACAGTGTCATCAGCAAATGATATTAATTTTCCTGATATGTCTTGTCGGCATAGGTCGTCAATATATATAAGAAATAACGTTGGTCCTAGTGTACTTCCTTGCGGAACTCCATAGGGGATGTGCATCCAATCACTTGTCACATTATCCATTTTTACTCTTTGTGTGCGTCCAGTTACATAAGTTGTAAACCACTGCAGAGCAGAATCAGTAAGACCTCTTTGTTTCAGTTTGTCTAGTAATTTGTCGTGTGGCACAGTATCGAATGCTTTGGCCAGATCAAGGAATACAGCAAGACACCTTCGATCTCTATCCACATTTTTAGATATAAATTCGGTGACTTGCAAAATAGCATCTTGCGTCCCAATGTTCGATCTGAAGCCAAATTGCCCTTTCGACAAAAGGCCATTTTTTTCTAAATAGTCCGTCAGTTGGAGTTTAACGTGTCGCTCAAGTATTTTGCTCAATATGTTTAGTAGAGATATCGGCCGGTAGTTTGTCATGTCTGTCTTGTCTCCTGCTTTGAAGATCGGAGTTACATCAGCCCTTTTAAAATGATCTGGAAAGGTGCAATTTTCTATACTGAGGTTAATAATATGCATAATAGGGTGTACTATTTCGTATTGCACTTGCTTCAGTGTCCTTGCAGAGATCCGATCGGGCCCGCAAGCGGAGTCAGTCTTGAGTTCTTTGATTAGAGTTAGTGCGTTAGTTTCTGTTATATTTGTCAGTTGAAATTTATTTTTAGGTGTCTGTGTATAGGTATGATTTATTAAGTTTCTCCTGTTTGCTATTTTTTCTACTTTCGTTGCTAAGTTTTTCCCTATGTTAGTGAAGTATGTGTTTGCAGCATTTGCTATATCATGTACGTTGTCGAGTGTACGTCCGTCCATTTTTATTTCATTAATTTTGGTCCTGTTATGTCCAATGTTATTCATCTCCTTAACTACTGTCCAAACGGTCTTAGGATCGTAGTTATCAGTCTCGATTTTGGTCCTATAGTACTTTTCCTTGGTCCGTTTAATTATAGTCGAACAGATACTTCGGTATTTCTTGTAGTAGAGTCCTAGTCGTTCATTTTGTGGGAAAACTTTAGTCTGTCTATGCAATCTGTCGCGTTTCCGTATACTATTTATTATTCCGTCGCTTATCCATGGTTTCAGTCTTTTATGTTTGGCATTTATTGTCTTAACAGTCGTATTGTTGGTCGTATGTTGTGTAAATGTCCCTACAAATATGTCAACAGCTGTATTAATATTATTTGTGCTATATAAGTCAGTCCATGTCTCATTACTTAAGTCACTTCTTAGTTTGTGGTAGTCAATTGTCGCTCTCGTCAGTCGTGGTTGACTCTGGTCATGTCGTCTTCCACGAAGTGCTAACAGTGTACAAAAGTGGTCAGTTATGGTAGTACCCACAACTGCCGCAGTCTGAACATACGATGAACGTACATATATGTGGTCAATACAAGTCTGGATATTGTCGGTCTCTCTTGTTGCTATATTTATTGCTGGTGTATATCCAAGTTCACTGAGGAGGTTTTGGTATTCATCAGCTTGTGGGTGTTTTTGCCCACAAATAGAGATATTTGTGTCACCAGCAAATATATGATGTTGTGTATATTTATCAGCTATCATCATTTGTTCATGTGCTGTAACGTAAAGTCCATTTAGAAAAGTTGTAATGTTTCGTATTGAGGGTGACCTATACACTGCAAGAACACTAAAGCCGCCGCATCGTATGTGCAACCCAGTACAATCCGGAATATTTGTTTCCCTCACTGATGGACTTAGGCCACTCTTCGCATAAACCACAACGCCGTCGGCTTTATTTTTATTACCCTCGGTTTTGTAACTTTCATAACCATTTATATGAGGCAGCTGTGGTTTATTTAAAAGCCAGCATTCAGATAGAATAATCATATCTACATCCATAGAAAGCTCATTTAGTAATATATAAAGCTCATCGACATTTTTGTGGAGGCTTCGAATATTCATACACATTATTTTAAATATATAATTACCGTTAAAAATATTTCGACACTGAAACGGAAAATCAATTTTCAATGTATTTACTATACTCGTATTTGTGACGTCATCTATCATTGTACTCATATTGGAGTATTGCCGTTCTGGTTATATGAACAATGCGAAGCCAGATACTCTTATAATGGCTAACATCACAGCTGCGCCATATAAATAAAACGTTGAAGTTCAAAATTAGAGTGATGAATGTTCTATACTATTTACTTATTTTTATTTTCTCTTGTATACAAATAATGAAATGTATCAGTATCATATAATTATAATTTTTCATTCTTGCTTGGAATTTAAATAGAAATATAGATAATTTGAGCACACTTTGCCGTATATAGTATAATAATGTTTGTATATTCATAAATAATATAAACATATATATGTGTAAATAATAGAAATATGCATATTGTATATAAATAAATTTCGTTATGAGAATAGTTAATAATATATTATTGTTTTTTTCCATGTGATTGAGTAGAAACTTTCCTAGTTGCACGTAACAATAGTTTATTCTATTTTTTTTAGATCTCTTTCTGAATTTATTATAATGACAGGCATATTTTCTCCTCTGCGTATATATATGCGACAGTTTTTTGTCCATACGAACCTGTACCTTTTCTCTCTACATATGTCCCTAGTTTTTTTATAAAGCAGCCTGTTTTGAAAGGTAAGATGATCTCCGCAGTAGATTCTGGTAGGCACAGTATCAATTCCCAAATCCTTTGTGCTGAGTCCATCCTTCGCAGCTGTTCTCGATTTTTGGAGTGTTTTCACAGCTTCGAGAAACTGCTCCTTCCATCTTGTGGTAAATGTGGCTATGACTAGTGGTGTACGGGTGCGAGAATTTGATGATGAATCTTCTTTCTTCTTGGGGATGATTCGATATGCGTAGTACAGGTCGCGATCTTCTATTTGAATGCCGGCTGAATTTCCGAGTTTTTTTATGTGGTTGTATAAATGCTCGTCTCTGGCCTGTGGAATTCCGCTGATCTCGACGTCATTCATCAACCCTTTTTGGTTTCGAGTATTCTCTCCATCCTCTAATTCCCCAATACGAGTCTTCATTTGCTGTATTTCGGTTTCACACGCATCAATTCTTTTGATATTTTTTTCTATGGTTTCCATCTTAACAGTAAATTGGTCCATACTACAGCAGCAGTGATCGACGCTTTTTCTCGTGTCAGTCATTTCCTTCCTCATACTTAAGAAATCTTCCCTGAGTAGTTTTATTTCGTTCACGAGCGCTGCCAAATCCATAGAGTTGCTTTCTGTTACACCGGGGTGAGCTGATTCTTTATCGGCTGCAATTTTATCGCTGATTTTTCTTTGCTTTGGTTGAGTCTTGCAATTATTGCATTTCCAAATTGATTTAGTTTCAATTGACATTTTCCGAAAGTTTTTTTCAGTTTGCCCAACGCAATAAAAATGATAATACAGACAGCATAGCGCACATTGAAGTTCATCTTTGTTTGAAATTTCTGCGTTACAGCTACTATGTGAGCAATTTAAAGTTGTCATTTCAGATTCCGCTAGTGACACCTATTATCTGCTGATATAATTACTTGTAGCGTTTCCGCAAAAGAAGCAAGATCTCGCTTTCGTGATAGTTTCAAATATATCCGATAGATGGCGGGGCAGTATATTTTTAGTTTATTTATTTTATTTTATTTTTTCTGCCGTTGTAATCCGATCCACACTACACTCTCGTTTGGCCGTTTTATTAGAATTATAAATTCTTTATGTAGTATATAATATAAGTGATTGATATTATGTGTCTGAAAAGTACCTCCTTCACTTCAATTATATGTGGCAATTTTGCGAATCCGATTATTCCTTACTTTCTCCCTGTGATCGGAGAAGAGATGTGTCTCAGGACATAGGCGCACTAAACTTCACTATAATTGTACACTTTCAGCTTGTTATGAAGGTTTATCAGTGTAAAATCAATGTTTTTCCAGACGCAGGCAAATAAACAATTTAGGAGGTTAAAATTTTTACCATGCATATCAATTTCAAAACTCAGGCCCGCTCTCCGCCGATGATTGTATTTAATGTGGCGGCCGCTCAAACTTCGGTCTGGCAGGCATCGAGAATCCCACTTCAGGAGGTCCAAAACTTTTACTATACATAGCTGATGATATTATACATCACATATAAAAAGCGAGTGAGGTCGTTATTTTTAAAATTGGAGATATTAATTCCTAAACTCGGGTCCGCGCTCCGCCGACGACTGCATGTAATTGCCGGGGCGGCCGCTCAAACTTCGGTCTGACAGGCATCGAGAATCCCACTTTAGGAGGTTCAAAATTTTAGTTTACATAGCTGATGAGGTTGTTATTACTTGAATTGAAGATATTAATTCCCAAACTCGGCCCCGCGCCCCGCCGATGACTGTATGTAATGGTCGTGGCAGCTGCTCAAACTTCTTCAAAATTTTACTATAATGATGATATTATACATCAGATATGAAAAGTGCGTGAGGTCGTTATTTCTTAAATAATTGGAGATATTATTTCTCAAACTTCGGCCCGAACTCCGCCGATTTAATATGCAATGGTCAAGACAGCCGCTCAAACGTTGGGCCGCCTCCATTATTAAATTATCTTTGGCCGCCTCATCAAAGGTAATTCAGATTGATTTTTGTTGCTGGTTTGACAGGCATCGAGAATCCCACTTTAGGAAGCTCAAAATTTTACTATACATAGCTGATAATATTAAATATCACATATAAAAATGTGATGTATAATATATAATGTACCTATAATAATAGACAGGTGTACCTACATATACCACAATGGCAACGCGTTCATATCACTATGGCAACGCTTCGACGCCATAAGTCTGCTATGCTATGGATAAACGCGCATGCGCAACTAGACAACGATAGAGGGAGTCTCATGTGCCCCTATCTTTCTATTCGGTGAACGCATTCACTAACAGCCCGCCTTTGCACTCCCGTCACACTTATTAGGGACTAGTCAGAAGATAATCCTTAGTACCTACATCGGCCACTGATCATATAAATAAGATGCGGAACTCAGTACATTTGAATTGAAATTCACTTTTGTATGGAGTTACGTACAAATAAGGTGCCAGTAGCAGAAACAAACATCGCATTGTAGCCAACTGTCAATCCAATAGTTAAGGATGTGATCTGAGCCCATTCATTAATATCGATAAAAATCCTGCGAGCTAGCCCACGCACTCCCACAAAATTTGAATATTTTTTTATTATTTTGTAAATCAACAAAAAAAATACGAATCAAGCGTGCGGTTTAATGATGCACATACTTTAGAACAAGGAATAATTATTAGATACAGAACATTTTATATTCGCGAGAAAAAATATCAATGCCTACTTGGCATTGATATTATTATTTCATCCGGATTATGCTGGTGAAAAAAACTAAATGATTCGTTGTATTGCAATAAAATAAAATGATAACATTATGCTTGTATATTTACAGATGCATAATGCTCATGTGACAATATCTACTATTGCTTATGTTAAAGTAAAACGAAATACACGACATGACAAGTACATGAAAAAAGTATTTATAGTTACATAACAAACATATTCGAATCCAATTGGCTAATAAATAGATTTCGGAAATGCACACACACACAGTTAATAACCGTACCATCAGACATGTCAAATAGTCTTGAATTTTGCTTATTTTATACAAAATACGTGACGATATTTATGCTAAATATATGATAAGCAAAACAGTTGACAATTTAAAAAAAACATTTTAAAGTGACTATACAACTTATCTATCATATAAATGTCAATTTTCAGTCTTGTTCAGCGTCGTCCTTGGTGTTTGCGATATTTATTTTTCATTTCTGAAGTTATTATGTCCCTGATGATTCGGTCGTCTATCGTTCTTTAATACTTCTCAATGACGACAACGTACATGTGGTCCTTTTCAGTCGCGCAAATATTTTTGTTTTTCTTTGGAGTCAACTGTAAAAAAAACCTGTAAAAAAATGTGTAAAATCATTACATTTATTAATTATATTTGTTTACTTTATAATTATATTTATCATTAATCAATTCGTAAGGTCATTGAAATTATATTATAACTGATTCTCTTTAATACATCAGAGTTATCACAAATTCTACTATTATTCTGATCGTGTATGGATCATGATTTTCAGAGGGTAGTGTAATTCTATTTAGCATGGAAAATCCCAAAAAAGTGATCTTTTATTTTAAAATATAATGTAAATAAATATTGTTGCCATCATATGATAGTTGAGTTGTTTTTTGTGAAAAACCGTGTCAATAACATATTAAACAATAATTAATTAAACATATAAAAATATTGAACATATAAATAATACAAAAAACTCCAATTAAACATATAAAAAATAATTAAACATACCAAATAGCATATAAAAAATACACAAATTAAACATATAAAACATACAATACCATAATTAAACATAATTATACGATTAATTATTGTATTGTATGTTTTATACCTTAATTGTTTAAATTAAATTGTTTTATATTAATAATAATAAAAATAATAAAACGCTTTATTCATAGGACAAATTGTTTAATTTAAATTGTAATGGTTGAAAAATTGTGTGAAATTTGTAAAATTTTGTAAACAGCTCTGGAATCAAGGGTTGAGAATGATTACAGAAATTTACCACATTCTTGCTATATCCATCTGTATGTAGCCAACAAAGCTATAGTAGTTGTGTCTAAAAGGAAAGCTAATGACCTATCGCCAATTGTGCATTATGAAAATAAAAATAATAATAAATACCTACCAATGTTTCCTGAGTTCAATGAGTCTCTTTCCTTTTTGTGATGGTTGTCCTATGCTCGCCGAAGAAAAAACGTCATCTTAAAGAAAAGTAGATTTTTTACTTAAGTTGTATTAATGATGTGTAATTTTCCAATTGCTCAAATTACAAAACTTGAATGGATTAAACTGCCGAAACCATAAACTTTAAATTGAAACATGACAAAATAAATCAATCCGGTGTCAATCTTGTTTAGAGAGAGGGGAGAGGTAGTGGATAATTATATGGCTGACCATTACGTATTCAGGCAGTACTTTGCGTTTTTACTTTGACTTTTAGTCCAATAGTAAAAGGCTCTGAGTCATCTAAAAAAGATTATTTAATATAACTAAATTTAAGCACTCGCAAAAAAGTCTTACCTTTAACAGCTTGTTGCGAAGTAGTATTAACATTTTTGTTACTGAATACGTGGTTCGGGAGAGTCCTTTTGGACCGGTTGTTTCTATGGTTGATACACCTTTGCCGAAAATGTAGACTGCAAACAAATCGCAACCACCAAGTCGGTATTGCCAGCTCGTTTCAGCCATTCCTTACATCTGTAAATACGTTATAATTGATTACCATATAGTGTTTCCGAAGATTATGTGTCTAATTTAACAGTAGCAAAATCACAAATAATAGATAGTAATTATAATTTTGATTGAAGCTTCTCTTTGGCCGTAGCATTTATAAAACATGCTTTGATAGCTCTTTTTCGGATACAGAAACCCATTTATCGGTGCGAACTAACAGGTACTTGTTTATTTTATGTAATAAAAGCCTACTCTTTTTGTTAAGTAGGGGCCGTCCACGTATCACGTAATCATCGGGGGAGTGAGGGTTGAAGCTGAGGCTTACGCTTGATTACGTGTGGGGGGGGGGGGGGTGCCCGTCCTGGGGGCCTATTCTTGAAAAATTTAGCATGCTAAATTTGTCTATGGCCCATGTAAATCAAATGGACCATAGACAAATATGGCATGCTAAATTTTTCAAGAATTGCCCCCCTGATTACGTAATCAACGGCAGGCCGACGAGTGGGGCAGTTTAAAAAGAAATACAAAAAGTGCACGAAGGATCCGGAGTTCCGCGTCATCGTGGAAGTCTTCAAAAACTTTACAAACGCTGGGTTCACGATTCTCCACATTTTCCGCGAATTCGGTTGATAAAGTAATCATGGAGGGGGGGGGGGGGATAGTCAGGCAGCTGAATACGTCTGTTGACATGGGGGAGGAGGGATGTCGGAAATCCCAAAACCGTGATTACGTAATATGTGGACAGCCCCTAATCCATCGATATCGATAAAACGAAATGGAGTATCTTTCACTACTGACGCCGCCAACTTTATATTTTTTATGGAATTTGCTTACTGCGCCGAGCTTATTTGCTAATTTGCTTACTGCGTTGAAGCTTAGAATATATAAAATTGAATAAATATTGGCTTAAAACTTGCTACTTACCTTTTTTCGTCCGAAGAGAAGCGTGACGAAAAAACTATCACACCTTTCGTATCTCCTGCTCCTGATCAATCCATATCCAACACACTTCCTGTGGTAGAACTAACTCTTTTATTCATCGTCAATTCGATAATTTCCCGCACAAAACGCGAAAAACGGAATAAAAGCGGCCAACGACGCGAAACATCACGCGCGACATAAACACAGCTGTCAAAACAGGAAATATGCGCAGAACGACGAATCGCTAAGTGCGCAGTGGCGTGCCTCGCAGGCTGACAACCGCATTTCGTGTTTTTTTTGATATGGTTAGTTTGCCGGATGACCTTCCGGGAGTCCATACATTTTTTCTTTCTATGGGAGTTACCGCCGGCTGACATCGGCCGAGGTCCTTATACTTTTTTTAATATGGCAACATTATAAATGATAGATGACAGATTCTTGTTTGACATCTCGTTTTTTATTTTTTTATTTACCAGTACGTAAGGCAGTGCGTACGCAGGCTTCTCTCCATACCCAATCAACGTTACGAAAACCAATGTATTTTTTTAAATTATTTAATTTAAAATATTTGAGCCTTCACAAATGTTCAATAGCCACCTTCCGAGGCATAATGGGTTGACGAAGCCACCACGTCGTCCAGACCTTCTGTTAAACTTTTTTCTTAAAAAATTCCACATCATGTTGGTGAGATCTTCAAAAAAAAGGAACAATGGATTCGTCACTGTCTAATCTTCTACCAGCACACTGACCTAAAATTCAAAATTAGTAATTATTAAAAATTCACTATATTCTAAGATTTTTTGATGATAATTTTAATACTTACAGTTTTGAGCAGGTGACACCCCTCTTTTTATTGTTGCTGTTGCATATGCAAACGTTTGTTGAAGTTTATAAAAAGTCTCCCTTAACTTATTACATAACAAATCAAATTATTGTTAACAAAGTCTTGATATTGCATATATCCGAAAAAACAGCTGCCTTAAAAAATAAGAAACCACGTTGATTATCACCATATAAAATAAATTAGTGGCGTTATAATGTTTATGAACATTCCATGTCCTAATTCCAATCCATTCCATACCACTGAACTCCCAGTAATTCTGGTACTATGATGAATCGATGACAGATATAGACATACAATTAAGAGTGTAGATGGGTGTAATGATGAAATCTGTAAAAATAAGTATATTATTAATTCTGAAGGACGGAAGGAAGTTATAAAAGTATTAAGTCAGCAGTTAAGACTTATTTTTCGCTAAGCGGCTAGTCGCAGGTGTATTTATATATGAGTCGCGACCACGTCAATGGGTATGGTATATATGAATTATTTTAATAAATAGGAATCGCACTTATTTCTTATCTGAATAAATAGGACTAGCCGCTTAGTGAAAAATAAGTCAAAAAGATGCTGAGCTTTCATAACATTATACTGGGTTCTTCAAATGTGTAACATTAAACTCCCGATGTCGAAAGTTGTTTAAATACAGATAATTTGGAAATAAAAAGTAATTGAGCGACAATCAGACAAATCGTGCACGCCACCTCATCCACGATATGTTACTGTAAGCACTGCTGGCCGTTCATTAAAGCATTTCAAATTATATTTAATAGGTACTCGAGTTGACTTACCAGCATAGACGATTGCAGATAATCCTACTGAAATTTTGACTACAGCCTATATTGGGATGCAGTGAAACCGCAACTTTTCTGAAATTAACCGTTTTTCGATATTTATTTGGCACATATATAATTTTGAAAGCTGTTCCGAGCTCAAGCGTCGAGTTTGGTCACTATTAAAACACTGAAAGCGTTTGAAACATCGGTTGCGAAGCATTAACGGTTTTGTTTCCATAGTAACGAGCTCGGGCGGTGGCCCGACTCGCAATAGAATATTTATCGATTTAACGATTTCTGTTTCTATGGTAACTTCAGCCCTCGTCATACTTGCAAAAGTTTATTTATCGATTTTACGATTTTACATTCCATTATGATGGTAATTATTAAGTTCCACCATGACATGGCTGCTGCACCCAGGGTTGGCTCCCGACGAGGGAACTCCTCAACGGTCAATCGTAGAGACGTGAAATTTGGTATAGGCATTCCATTATGATGGCAATTACTAAGTTCCACCATGACATGGCTGCTGCACCCAGGGTTGGCTCCCGACGAGGGAACTCCTCAACGGTCAACCGTAGAGACGTGAAATTTGGTATAGGCATTCCATTATGATGGCAGTTACTAAGTTCCACCATGACATGGCTGCTGCACCCAGGGTTGGCTCCCGACGAGGGAACTCCTCAACGGTCAACCGTAGAGACGTGAAATTTGGTATAGGCATTCCATTATGATGGTAATTACTAAGTTCCACCATGACATGGCTGCTGCACCCAGGGTTGGCTCCCGACGAGGGAACTCCTCAACGGTCAACCGTAGAGACGTGAAATTTGGTATAGGCATTACATTATGATGGTTAGTTCTACCACAGGAAGTGTGTTGGATATGGATTGATCAGGAGTACCCTGGTCTGTAAAACAGTGTTTTTGCCCGTCGGCCATTTGGCGTTTTTTCTCTATCGGCAGAGAAGTTCTATATATGTTTTGTCAGATATTTTTCTATATTTCTGTTGCAACCTTATGAAACCACCGGTAGGATCTGGCATGAAATTGAAATTTTCAAATTTGAGGGTAGGTCATTTCATTTCAGGTCCGGCTCGGCATCGCCCGGCCCCGCTTGGCCCCGCCCGACGCCGGTACTAAAACTTGTATTTTCGATGAAAAAAAAAGAACTGTAATAGAGAGAGCTAAAATATTGTGTTTTTTGAAATGTTAATACTATTTTGGTAATATCAAGAGAAGAAAAAACGAAAAAAAAATTGAGTCCTGGCTGGGTATCGAACCCGGGTACCCTGGTCTGTAAAACAGTGTTTTTGCCCGTCGGCCATTTGGCGTTTTTTCTCTATCGGCAGAGAAGTTCTATATATGTTTTGTCAGATATTTTTCTATATTTCTGTTGCAACCTTATGAAACCACCGGTAGGATCTGGCATGAAATTGAAATTTTCAAATTTGAGGGTAGGTCATTTCATTTCAGGTCCGGCTCGGCATCGCCCGGCCCCGCTTGGCCCCGCCCGACGCCGGTACTAAAACTTGTATTTTCGATGAAAAAAAAAGAACTGTAATAGAGAGAGCTAAAATATTGTGTTTTTTGAAATGTTAATACTATTTTGGTAATATCAAGAGAAGAAAAAACGAAAAAAAAATTGAGTCCTGGCTGGGTATCGAACCCGGGTACCCTGGTCTGTAAAACAGTGTTTTTGCCCGTCGGCCATTTGGCGTTTTTTCTCTATCGGCAGAGAAGTTCTATATATGTTTTGTCAGATATTTTTCTATATTTCTGTTGCAACCTTATGAAACCACCGGTAGGATCTGGCATGAAATTTAAATTTTCAAATTTGAGGGTAGGACATTTCATTTCAGGTCCGGCTCAGCATCGCCCGGTCCCGCTTGGCCCCGCCCGACGCCGGTACTAAAACTTGTATTTTCGATGAAAAAAAAAGAACTGTAATAGAGAGAGCTAAAATATTGTGTTTTTTGAAATGTTAATACTATTTTGGTAATATCAAGAGAAGAAAAAACGAAAAAAAAATTGAGTCCTGGCTGGGTATCGAACCCGGGTACCCTGGTCTGTAAAACAGTGTTTTTGCCCGTCGGCCATTTGGCGTTTTTTCTCTATCGGCAGAGAAGTTCTATATATGTTTTGTCAGATATTTTTCTATATTTCTGTTGCAACCTTATGAAACCACCGGTAGGATCTGGCATGAAATTGAAATTTTCAAATTTGAGGGTAGGCCATTTCATTTCAGGTCCGGCTCGGCATCGCCCGGCCCCGCTTGGCCCCGCCCGACGCCGGTACTAAAACTTGTATTTTCGATGAAAAAAAAAGAACTGCAATAGAGAGAGCTAAAATATTGTGTTTTTTGAAATGTTAATACTATTTTGGTAATATCAAGAGAAGAAAAAACGAAAAAAAAATTGAGTCCTGGCTGGGTATCGAACCCGGGTACCCTGGTCTGTAAAACAGTGTTTTTGCCCGTCGGCCATTTGGCGTTTTTTCTCTATCGGCAGAGAAGTTCTATATATGTTTTGTCAGATATTTTTCTATATTTCTGTTGCAACCTTATGAAACCACCGGTAGGATCTGGCATGAAATTTAAATTTTCAAATTTGAGGGTAGGACATTTCATTTCAGGTCCGGCTCAGCATCGCCCGGCCCCGCTTGGCCCCGCCCGACGCCGGTACTAAAACTTGTATTTTCGATGAAAAAAAAAGAACTGTAATAGAGAGAGCTAAAATATTGTGTTTTTTGAAATGTTAATACTATTTTGGTAATATCAAGAGAAGAAAAAACGAAAAAAAAATTGAGTCCTGGCTGGGTATCGAACCCGGGTACCCTAGTCTGTAAAACAGTGTTTTTGCCCGTCGGCCATTTGGCGTTTTTTCTCTATCGGCAGAGAAGTTCTATATATGTTTTGTCAGATATTTTTCTATATTTCTGTTGCAACCTTATGAAACCACCGGTAGGATCTGGCATGAAATTGAAATTTTCAAATTTGAGGGTAGGCCATTTCATTTCAGGTCCGGCTCGGCATCGCCCGGCCCCGCTTGGCCCCGCCCGACGCCGGTACTAAAACTTGTATTTTCGATGAAAAAAAAAGAACTGCAATAGAGAGAGCTAAAATATTGTGTTTTTTGAAATGTTAATACTATTTTGGTAATATCAAGAGAAGAAAAAACGAAAAAAAAATTGAGTCCTGGCTGGGTATCGAACCCGGGTACCCTGGTCTGTAAAACAGTGTTTTTGCCCGTCTGCCATTTGGCGTTTTTTCTCTATCGGCAGAGAAGTTCTATATATGTTTTGTCAGATATTTTTCTATATTTCTGTTGCAACCTTATGAAACCACCGGTAGGATCTGGCATGAAATTGAAATTTTCAAATTTGAGGGTAGGTCATTTCATTTCAGGTCCGGCTCGGCATCGCCCGGCCCCGCTTGGCCCCGCCCGACGCCGGTACTAAAACTTGTATTTTCGATGAAAAAAAAAGAACTGTAATAGAGAGAGCTAAAATATTGTGTTTTTTGAAATGTTAATACTATTTTGGTAATATCAAGAGAAGAAAAAACGAAAAAAAAATTTAGTCCTGGCTGGGTATCGAACCCGGGTACCCTGGTCTGTAAAACAGTGTTTTTGCCCGTCGGCCATTTGGCGTTTTTTCTCTATCGGCAGAGAAGTTCTATATATGTTTTGTCAGATATTTTTCTATATTTCTGTTGCAACCTTATGAAACCACCGGTAGGATCTGGCATGAAATTTAAATTTTCAAATTTGAGGGTAGGACATTTCATTTCAGGTCCGGCTCGGCATCGCCCGGCCCCGCTTGGCCCCGCCCGACGCCGGTACTAAAACTTGTATTTTCGATAAAAAAAAAAGAACTGTAATAGAGAGAGCTAAAATATTGTGTTTTTTTAAATGTTAATACTATTTTGGTAATATCAAGAGAAGAAAAAACGAAAAAAAAATTGAGTCCTGGCTGGGTATCGAACCCGGGTACCCTGGTCTGTAAAACAGTGTTTTTGCCCGTCGGCCATTTGGCGTTTTTTCTCTATCGGCAGAGAAGTTCTATATATGTTTTGTCAGATATTTTTCTATATTTCTGTTGCAACCTTATGAAACCACCGGTAGGATCTGGCATGAAATTGAAATTTTCAAATTTGAGGGTAGGTCATTTCATTTCAGGTCCGGCTCGGCATCGCCCGGCCCCGCTTGGCCCCGCCCGACGCCGGTACTAAAACTTGTATTTTCGATGAAAAAAAAAAGAACTGTTATAGAGAGAGCTAAAATATTGTGTTTTTTGAAATGTTAATACTATTTTGGTAATATCAAGAGAAGAAAAAACGAAAAAAAAATTGAGTCCTGGCTGGGTATCGAACCCGGGTACCCTGGTCTGTAAAACAGTGTTTTTGCCCGTCGGCCATTTGGCGTTTTTTCTCTATCGGCAGAGAAGTTCTATATATGTTTTGTCAGATATTTTTCTATATTTCTGTTGCAACCTTATGAAACCACCGGTAGGATCTGGCATGAAATTGAAATTTTCAAATTTGAGGGTAGGTCATTTCATTTCAGGTCCGGCTCGGCATCGCCCGGCCCCGCTTGGCCCCGCCCGACGCCGGTACTAAAACTTGTATTTTCGATGAAAAAAAAAGAACTGTAATAGAGAGAGCTAAAATATTGTGTTTTTTGAAATGTTAATACTATTTTGGTAATATCAAGAGAAGAAAAAACGAAAAAAAAATTGAGTCCTGGCTGGGTATCGAACCCGGGTACCCTGGTCTGTAAAACAGTGTTTTTGCCCGTCGGCCATTTGGCGTTTTTTCTCTATCGGCAGAGAAGTTCTATATATGTTTTGTCAGATATTTTTCTATATTTCTGTTGCAACCTTATGAAACCACCGGTAGGATCTGGCATGAAATTGAAATTTTCAAATTTGAGGGTAGGTCATTTCATTTCAGGTCCGGCTCGGCATCGCCCGGCCCCGCTTGGCCCCGCCCGACGCCGGTACTAAAACTTGTATTTTCGATGAAAAAAAAAGAACTGTAATAGAGAGAGCTAAAATATTGTGTTTTTTGAAATGTTAATACTATTTTGGTAATATCAAGAGAAGAAAAAACGAAAAAAAAATTGTGTCCTGGCTGGGTATCGAACCCGGGTACCCTGGTCTGTAAAACAGTGTTTTTGCCCGTCGGCCATTTGGCGTTTTTTCTCTATCGGCAGAGAAGTTCTATATATGTTTTGTCAGATATTTTTCTATATTTCTGTTGCAACCTTATGAAACCACCGGTAGGATCTGGCATGAAATTTAAATTTTCAAATTTGAGGGTAGGACATTTCATTTCAGGTCCGGCCCGGCATCGCCCGGCCCCGCTTGGCCCCGCCCGACGCCGGTACTAAAATTTGTATTTTCGATGAAAAAAAAAGAACTGTAATAGAGAGAGCTAAAATATTGTGTTTTTTGAAATGTTAATACTATTTTGGTAATATCAAGAGAAGAAAAACGAAAAAAAATTGAGTCCTGGCTGGGTATCGAACCCGGGTACCCTGGTCTGTAAAACAGTGTTTTTGCCCGTCGGCCATTTGGCGTTTTTTCTCTATCGGCAGAGAAGTTCTATATATGTTTTGTCAGATATTTTTCTATATTTCTGTTGCAACCTTATTAAACCACCGGTAGGATCTGGCATGAAATTGAAATTTTCAAATTTGAGGGTAGGCCATTTCATTTCAGGTCCGGCTCGGCATCGCCCGGCCCCGCTTGGCCCCGCCCGACGCCGGTACTAAAACTTGTATTTTCGATGAAAAAAAAAGAACTGTAATAGAGAGAGCTAAAATATTGTGTTTTTTGAAATGTTAATACTATTTTGGTAATATCAAGAGAAGAAAAAACGAAAAAAAAAAATGAGTCCTGGCTGGGTATCGAACCCGGGTACCCTGGTCTGTAAAACAGTGTTTTTGCCCGTCGGCCATTTGGCGTTTTTTCTCTATCGGCAGAGAAGTTCTATATATGTCTTGTCAGATATTTTTCTATATTTCTGTTGCAACCTTATGAAACCACCGGTAGGATCTGGCATGAAATTGAAATTTTCAAATTTGAGGGTAGGTCATTTCATTTCAGGTCCGGCTCGGCATCGCCTGGCCCCGCTTGGCCCCGCCCGACGCCGGTACTAAAACTTGTATTTTCGATGAAAAAAAAAGAACTGTAATAGAGAGAGCTAAAATATTGTGTTTTTTTAAATGTTAATACTATTTTGGTAATATCAAGAGAAGAAAAAACGAAAAAAAAATTGAGTCCTGGCTGGGTATCGAACCCGGGTACCCTGGTCTGTAAAACAGTGTTTTTGCCCGTCGGCCATTTGGCGTTTTTTCTCTATCGGCAGAGAAGTTCTATATATGTTTTGTCAGATATTTTTCTATATTTCTGTTGCAACCTTATGAAACCACCGGTAGGATCTGGCATGAAATTGAAATTTTCAAATTTGAGGGTAGGCCATTTCATTTCAGGTCCGGCTCGGCATCGCCCGGCCCCGCTTGGCCCCGCCCGACGCCGGTACTAAAACTTGTATTTTCGATGAAAAAAAAAGAACTGCAATAGAGAGAGCTAAAATATTGTGTTTTTTGAAATGTTAATACTATTTTGGTAATATCAAGAGAAGAAAAAACGAAAAAAAAATTGAGTCCTGGCTGGGTATCGAACCCGGGTACCCTGGTCTGTAAAGCAGTGTTTTTGCCCGTCGGCCATTTGGCGTTTTTTCTCTATCGGCAGAGAAGTTCTATATATGTTTTGTCAGATATTTTTCTATATTTCTGTTGCAACCTTATGAAACCACCGGTAGGATCTGGCATGAAATTTAAATTTTCAAATTTGAGGGTAGGACATTTCATTTCAGGTCCGGCTCGGCATCGCCCGGCCCCGCTTGGCCCCGCCCGACGCCGGTACTAAAACTTGTATTTTCGATGAAAAAAAAAGAACTGTAATAGAGAGAGCTAAAATATTGTGTTTTTTTAAATGTTAATACTATTTTGGTAATATCAAGAGAAGAAAAAACGAAAAAAAAATTGAGTCCTGGCTGGGTATCGAACCCGGGTACCCTGGTCTGTAAAACAGTGTTTTTGCCCGTCGGCCATTTGGCGTTTTTTCTCTATCGGCAGAGAAGTTCTATATATGTTTTGTCAGATATTTTTCTATATTTCTGTTGCAACCTTATGAAACCACCGGTAGGATTTGGCATGAAATTGAAATTTTCAAATTTGAGGGTAGGTCATTTCATTTCAGGTCCGGCTCGGCATCGCCCGGCCCCGCTTGGCCCCGCCCGACGCCGGTACTAAAACTTGTATTTTCGATGAAAAAAAAAGAACTGTTATAGAGAGAGCTAAAATATTGTGTTTTTTGAAATGTTAATACTATTTTGGTAATATCAAGAGAAGAAAAAACGAAAAAAAAATTGAGTCCTGGCTGGGTATCGAACCCGGGTACCCTGGTCTGTAAAACAGTGTTTTTGCCCGTCGGCCATTTGGCGTTTTTTCTCTATCGGCAGAGAAGTTCTATATATGTTTTGTCAGATATTTTTCTATATTTCTGTTGTAACCTTATGAAACCACCGGTAGGATCTGGCATGAAATTGAAATTTTCAAATTTGAGGGTAGGTCATTTCATTTCAGGTCCGGCTCGGCATCGCCCGGCCCCGCTTGGCCCCGCCCGACGCCGGTACTAAAACTTGTATTTTCGATGAAAAAAAAAGAACTGTAATAGAGAGAGCTAAAATATTGTGTTTTTTGAAATGTTAATACTATTTTGGTAATATCAAGAGAAGAAAAAACGAAAAAAAAATTGAGTCCTGGCTGGGTATCGAACCCGGGTACCCTGGTCTGTAAAACAGTGTTTTTGCCCGTCGGCCATTTGGCGTTTTTTCTCTATCGGCAGAGAAGTTCTATATATGTTTTGTCAGATATTTTTCTATATTTCTGTTGCAACCTTATGAAACCACCGGTAGGATCTGGCATGAAATTGAAATTTTCAAATTTGAGGGTAGGTCATTTCATTTCAGGTCCGGCTCGGCATCGCCCGGCCCCGCTTGGCCCCGCCCGACGCCGGTACTAAAACTTGTATTTTCGATGAAAAAAAAAGAACTGTAATAGAGAGAGCTAAAATATTGTGTTTTTTGAAATGTTAATACTATTTTGGTAATATCAAGAGAAGAAAAAACGAAAAAAAAATTGTGTCCTGGCTGGGTATCGAACCCGGGTACCCTGGTCTGTAAAACAGTGTTTTTGCCCGTCGGCCATTTGGCGTTTTTTCTCTATCGGCAGAGAAGTTCTATATATGTTTTGTCAGATATTTTTCTATATTTCTGTTGCAACCTTATGAAACCACCGGTAGGATCTGGCATGAAATTTAAATTTTCAAATTTGAGGGTAGGACATTTCATTTCAGGTCCGGCCCGGCATCGCCCGGCCCCGCTTGGCCCCGCCCGACGTCGGTACTAAAATTTGTATTTTCGATGAAAAAAAAAGAACTGTAATAGAGAGAGCTAAAATATTGTGTTTTTTGAAATGTTAATACTATTTTGGTAATATCAAGAGAAGAAAAAACGAAAAAAAATTGAGACCTGGCTGGGTATCGAACCCGGGTACCCTGGTTTGTAAAACAGTGTTTTTGCCCGTCGGCCATTTGGCGTTTTTTCTCTATCGGCAGAGAAGTTCTATATATGTTTTGTCAGATATTTTTCTATATTTCTGTTGCAACCTTATTAAACCACCGGTAGGATCTGGCATGAAATTGAAATTTTCAAATTTGAGGGTAGGCCATTTCATTTCAGGTCCGGCTCGGCATCGCCCGGCCCCGCTTGGCCCCGCCCGACGCCGGTACTAAAACTTGTATTTTCGATGAAAAAAAAAGAACTGTAATAGAGAGAGCTAAAATATTGTGTTTTTTGAAATGTTAATACTATTTTGGTAATATCAAGAGAAGAAAAAACGAAAAAAAAATGAGTCCTGGCTGGGTATCGAACCCGGGTACCCTGGTCTGTAAAACAGTGTTTTTGCCCGTCGGCCATTTGGCGTTTTTTCTCTATCGGCAGAGAAGTTCTATATATGTTTTGTCAGATATTTTTCTATATTTCTGTTGCAACCTTATGAAACCACCGGTAGGATCTGGCATGAAATTGAAATTTTCAAATTTGAGGGTAGGTCATTTCATTTCAGGTCCGGCTCGGCATCGCCCGGCCCCGCTTGGCTCCGCCCGACGCCGGTACTAAAACTTGTATTTTCGATGAAAAACAAAGAACTGTAATAGAGAGAGCTAAAATATTGTGTTTTTTGAAATGTTAATACTATTTTGGTAATATCAAGAGAAGAAAAAACGAAAAAAAAATTGAGTCCTGGCTGGGTATCGAACCCGGGTACCCTGGTATGTAAAACAGTGTTTTTGCCCGTCGGCCATTTGGCGTTTTTTCTCTATCGGCAGAGAAGTTCTATATATGTTTTGTCAGATATTTTTCTATATTTCTGTTGCAACCTTATGAAACCACCGGTAGGATCTGGCATGAAATTTAAATTTTCAAATTTGAGGGTAGGACATTTCATTTCAGGTCCGGCTCGGCATCGCCCGGCCCCGCTTGGCCCCGCCCGACGCCGGTACTAAAACTTGTATTTTCGATGAAAAAAAAAGAACTGTAATAGAGAGAGCTAAAATATTGTGTTTTTTTAAATGTTAATACTATTTTGGTAATATCAAGAGAAGAAAAAACGAAAAAAAAATTGAGTCCTGGCTGGGTATCGAACCCGGGTACCCTGGTCTGTAAAACAGTGTTTTTGCCCGTCGGCCATTTGGCGTTTTTTCTCTATCGGCAGAGAAGTTCTATATATGTTTTGTCAGATATTTTTCTATATTTCTGTTGCAACCTTATGAAACCACCGGTAGGATCTGGCATGAAATTGAAATTTTCAAATTTGAGGGTAGGTCATTTCATTTCAGGTCCGGCTCGGCATCGCCCGGCCCCGCTTGGCCCCGCCCGACGCCGGTACTAAAACTTGTATTTTCGATGAAAAAAAAGAACTGTAATAGAGAGAGCTAAAATATTGTGTTTTTTGAAATGTTAATACTATTTTGGTAATATCAAGAGAAGAAAAAACGAAAAAAAAATTGAGTCCTGGCTGGGTATCGAACCCGGGTACCCTGGTCTGTAAAACAGTGTTTTTGCCCGTCGGCCATTTGGCGTTTTTTCTCTATCGGCAGAGAAGTTCTATATATGTTTTGTCAGATATTTTTCTATATTTCTGTTGCAACCTTATGAAACCACCGGTAGGATCTGGCATGAAATTGAAATTTTCAAATTTGAGGGTAGGTCATTTCATTTCAGGTCCGGCTCGGCATCGCCCGGCCCCGCTTGGCCCCGCCCGACGCCGGTACTAAAATTTGTATTTTCGATTAAAAAAAAAGAACTGTAATAGAGAGAGCTAAAATATTGTGTTTTTTGAAATGTTAATACTATTTTGGTAATATCAAGAGAAGAAAAAACGAAAAAAAAATTGAGTCCTGGCTGGGTATCGAACCCGGGTACCCTGGTCTGTAAAACAGTGTTTTTGCCCGTCGGCCATTTGGCGTTTTTTCTCTATCGGCAGAGAAGTTCTATATATGTTTTGTCAGATATTTTTCTATATTTCTGTTGCAACCTTATGAAACCACCGGTAGGATCTGGCATGAAATTGAAATTTTCAAATTTGAGGGTAGGTCATTTCATTTCAGGTCCGGCTCGGCATCGCCCGGCCCCACTTGGCCCCGCCCGACGCCGGTACTAAAACTTGTATTTTCGATGAAAAAAAAAAGAACTGTAATAGAGAGAGCTAAAATATTGTGTTTTTTGAAATGTTAATACTATTTTGGTAATATCAAGAGAAGAAAAACGAAAAAAAAATTGAGTCCTGGCTGGGTATCGAACCCGGGTACCCTGGTCTGTAAAACAGTGTTTTTGCCCGTCGGCCATTTGGCGTTTTTTCTCTATCGGCAGAGAAGTTCTATATATGTTTTGTCAGATATTTTTCTATATTTCTGTTGCAACCTTATGAAACCACCGGTAGGATCTGGCATGAAATTTAAATTTTCAAATTTGAGGGTAGGACATTTCATTTCAGGTCCGGCTCGGCATCGCCCGGCCCCGCTTGGCCCCGCCCGACGCCGGTACTAAAACTTGTATTTTCGATGAAAAAAAAAGAACTGTAATAGAGAGAGCTAAAATATTGTGTTTTTTGAAATGTTAATACTATTTTGGTAATATCAAGAGAAGAAAAAACGAAAAAAAATTGAGTCCTGGCTGGGTATCGAACCCGGGTACCCTGGTCTGTAAAACAGTGTTTTTGCCCGTCGGCCATTTGGCGTTTTTTCTCTATCGGCAGAGAAGTTCTATATATGTTTTGTCAGATATTTTTCTATATTTCTGTTGCAACCTTATGAAACCACCGGTAGGATCTGGCATGAAATTGAAATTTTCAAATTTGAGGGTAGGTCATTTCATTTCAGGTCCGGCTCGGCATCGCCCGGCCCCGCTTGGCCCCGCCCGACGCCGGTACTAAAACTTGTATTTTCGATGAAAAAAAAAGAACTGTAATAGAGAGAGCTAAAATATTGTGTTTTTTGAAATGGTAATACTATTTTGGTAATATCAAGAGAAGAAAAACGAAAAAAAAATTGAGTCCTGGCTGGGTATCGAACCCGGGTACCCTGGTCTGTAAAACAGTGTTTTTGCCCGTCGGCCATTTGGCGTTTTTTCTCTATCGGCAGAGAAGTTCTATATATGTTTTGTCAGATATTTTTCTATATTTCTGTTGCAACCTTATGAAACCACCGGTAGGATCTGGCATGAAATTTAAATTTTCAAATTTGAGGGTAGGACATTTCATTTCAGGTCCGGCTCAGCATCGCCCGGCCCCGCTTGGCCCCGCCCGACGCCGGTACTAAAACTTGTATTTTCGATGAAAAAAAAAGAACTGTAATAGAGAGAGCTAAAATATTGCGTTTTTTGAAATGTTAATACTATTTTGGTAATATCAAGAGAAGAAAAAACGAAAAAAAAATTGAGTCCTGGCTGGGTATCGAACCCGGGTACCCTGGTCTGTAAAACAGTGTTTTTGCCCGTCGGCCATTTGGCGTTTTTTCTCTATCGGCAGAGAAGTTCTATATATGTTTTGTCAGATATTTTTCTATATTTCTGTTGCAACCTTATGAAACCACCGGTAGGATCTGGCATGAAATTTAAATTTTCAAATTTGAGGGTAGGACATTTCATTTCAGGTCCGGCTCGGCATCGCCCGGCCCCGCTTGGCCCTGCCCGACGCCGGTACTAAAACTTGTATTTTCGATGAAAAAAAAAGAACTGTAATAGAGAGAGCTAAAATATTGTGTTTTTTGAAATGTTAATACTATTTTGGTAATATCAAGAGAAGAAAAAACGAAAAAAAAATTGAGTCCTGGCTGGGTATCGAACCCGGGTACCCTGGTCTGTAAAACAGTGTTTTTGCCCGTCGGCCATTTGGCGTTTTTTCTCTATCGGCAGAGAAGTTCTATATATGTTTTGTCAGATATTTTTCTATATTTCTGTTGCAACCTTATGAAACCACCGGTAGGATTTGGCATGAAATTGAAATTTTCAAATTTGAGGGTAGGTCATTTCATTTCAGGTCCGGCTCGGCATCGCCCGGCCCCGCTTGGCCCCGCCCGACGCCGGTACTAAAACTTGTATTTTCGATGAAAAAAAAAAGAACTGTAATAGAGAGAGCTAAAATATTGTGTTTTTTGAAATGTTAATACTATTTTGGTAATATCAAGAGAAAAAAAAACGAAAAAAAAAATTGAGTCCTGGGTGGGTATCGAACCCGGGTACCCTGGTCTGTAAAACAGTGTTTTTGCCCGTCGGCCATTTGGCGTTTTTTCTCTATCGGCAGAGAAGTTCTATATATGTTTTGTCAGATATTTTTCTATATTTCTGTTGCAACCTTATGAAACCACCGGTAGGATCTGGCATGAAATTTAAATTTTCAAATTTGAGGGTAGGACATTTCATTTCAGGTCCGGCTCAGCATCGCCCGGCCCCGCTTGGCCCCGCCCGACGCCGGTACTAAAACTTGTATTTTCGATGAAAAAAAAAGAACTGTAATAGAGAGAGCTAAAATATTGTGTTTTTTGAAATGTTAATACTATTTTGGTAATATCAAGAGAAGAAAAAACGAAAAAAAAAATTGAGTCCTGGCTGGGTATCGAACCCGGGTACCCTGGTCTGTAAAACAGTGTTTTTGCCCGTCGGCCATTTGGCGTTTTTTCTCTATCGGCAGAGAAGTTCTATATATGTTTTGTCAGATATTTTTCTATATTTCTGTTGCAACCTTATGAAACCACCGGTAGGATCTGGCATGAAATTGAAATTTTCAAATTTGAGGGTAGGTCATTTCATTTCAGGTCCGGCTCGGCATCGCCCGGCCCCGCTTGGCCCCGCCCGACGCCGGTACTAAAACTTGTATTTTCGATGAAAAAAAAAGAACTGTAATAGAGAGAGCTAAAATATTGTGTTTTTTTAAATGTTAATACTATTTTGGTAATATCAAGACAAGAAAAAACGAAAAAAAAATTGAGTCCTGGCTGGGTATCGAACCCGGGTACCCTGGTCTGTAAAACAGTGTTTTTGCCCGTCGGCCATTTGGCGTTTTTTCTCTATCGGCAGAGAAGTTCTATATATGTTTTGTCAGATATTTTTCTATATTTCTGTTGCAACCTTATGAAACCACCGGTAGGATCTGGCATGAAATTGAAATTTTCAAATTTGAGGGTAGGTCATTTCATTTCAGGTCCGGCTCGGCATCGCCCGGCCCCGCTTGGCCCCGCCCGACGCCGGTACTAAAACTTGTATTTTCGATGAAAAAAAAAGAACTGTAATAGAGAGAGCTAAAATATTGTGTTTTTTGAAATGTTAATACTATTTTGGTAATATCAAGAGAAGAAAAAACGAAAAAAAAATTGAGTCCTGGCTGGGTATCGAACCCGGGTACCCTGGTCTGTAAAACAGTGTTTTTGCCCGTCGGCCATTTGGCATTTTTTCTCTATCGGCAGAGAAGTTCTATATATGTTTTGTCAGATATTTTTCTATATTTCTGTTGCAACCTTATGAAACCACCGGTAGGATCTGGCATGAAATTGAAATGTTCAAATTTGAGGGTAGGTCATTTCATTTCAGGTCCGGCTCGGCATCGCCCGGCCCCGCTTGGCCCCGCCCGACGCCGGTACTAAAACTTGTATTTTCGATGAAAAAAAAAGAACTGTAATAGAGAGAGCTAAAATATTGTGTTTTTTGAAATGTTAATACTATTTTGGTAATATCAAGAGAAGAAAAAACGAAAAAAAAAATGAGTCCTGGCTGGGTATCGAACCCGGGTACCCTGGTCTGTAAAACAGTGTTTTTGCCCGTCGGCCATTTGGCGTTTTTTCTCTATCGGCAGAGAAGTTCTATATATGTTTTGTCAGATATTTTTCTATATTTCTGTTGCAACCTTATGAAACCACCGGTAGGATCTGGCATGAAATTGAAATTTTCAAATTTGAGGGTAGGTCATTTCATTTCAGGTCCGGCTCGGCATCGCCCGGCCCCGCTTGGCCCCGCCCGACGCCGGTACTAAAACTTGTATTTTCGATGAAAAAAAAAGAACTGTAATAGAGAGAGCTAAAATATTGTGTTTTTTGAAATGTTAATACTATTTTGGTAATATCAAGAGAAGAAAAAACGAAAAAAAAAATGAGTCCTGGCTGGGTATCGAACCCGGGTACCCTGGTCTGTAAAACAGTGTTTTTGCCCGTCGGCCATTTGGCGTTTTTTCTCTATCGGCAGAGAAGTTCTATATATGTTTTGTCAGATATTTTTCTATATTTCTGTTGCAACCTTATGAAACCACCGGTAGCATCTGGCATGAAATTTAAATTTTCAAATTTGAGGGTAGGACATTTCATTTCAGGTCCGGCTCGGCATCGCCCGGCCCCGCTTGGCCCCGCCCGACGCCGGTACTAAAACTTGTATTTTCGATGAAAAAAAAAGAACTGTTATAGAGAGAGCTAAAATATTGTGTTTTTTGAAATGTTAATACTATTTTGGTAATATCAAGAGAAGAAAAAACGAAAAAAAAATTGAGTCCTGGCTGGGTATCGAACCCGGGTACCCTGGTCTGTAAAACAGTGTTTTTGCCCGTCGGCCATTTGGCGTTTTTTCTCTATCGGCAGAGAAGTTCTATATATGTTTTGTCAGATATTTTTCTATATTTCTGTTGCAACCTTATGAAACCACCGGTAGGATCTGGCATGAAATTTAAATTTTCAAATTTGAGGGTAGGACATTTCATTTCAGGTCCGGCTCGGCATCGCCCGGCCCCGCTTGGCCCCGCCCGACGCCGGTACTAAAACTTGTATTTTCGATGAAAAAAAAAGAACTGTAATAGAGAGAGCTAAAATATTGTGTTTTTTTAAATGTTAATACTATTTTGGTAATATCAAGAGAAGAAAAAACGAAAAAAAAATTGAGTCCTGGCTGGGTATCGAACCCGGGTACCCTGGTCTGTAAAACAGTGTTTTTGCCCGTCGGCCATTTGGCGTTTTTTCTCTATCGGCAGAGAAGTTCTATATATGTTTTGTCAGATATTTTTCTATATTTCTGTTGCAACCTTATGAAACCACCGGTAGGATCTGGCATGAAATTGAAATTTTCAAATTTGAGGGTAGGTCATTTCATTTCAGGTCCGGCTCGGCATCGCCCGGCCCCGCTTGGCCCCGCCCGACGCCGGTACTAAAACTTGTATTTTCGATGAAAAAAAAAGAACTGTAATAGAGAGAGCTAAAATATTGTGTTTTTTGAAATGTTAATACTATTTTGGTAATATCAAGAGAAGAAAAAACGAAAAAAAAAATGAGTCCTGGCTGGGTATCGAACCCGGGTACCCTGGTCTGTAAAACAGTGTTTTTGCCCGTCGGCCATTTGGCGTTTTTTCTCTATCGGCAGAGAAGTTCTATATATGTTTTGTCAGATATTTTTCTATATTTCTGTTGCAACCTTATGAAACCACCGGTAGGATCTGGCATGAAATTTAAATTTTCAAATTTGAGGGTAGGACATTTCATTTCAGGTCCGGCTCAGCATCGCCCGGCCCCGCTTGGCCCCGCCCGACGCCGGTACTAAAACTTGTATTTTCGATGAAAAAAAAAGAACTGTAATAGAGAGAGCTAAAATATTGTGTTTTTTGAAATGTTAATACTATTTTGGTAATATCAAGAGAAGAAAAAACGAAAAAAAAAATTGAGTCCTGGCTGGGTATCGAACCCGGGTACCCTGGTCTGTAAAACAGTGTTTTTGCCCGTCGGCCATTTGGCGTTTTTTCTCTATCGGCAGAGAAGTTCTATATATGTTTTGTCAGATATTTTTCTATATTTCTGTTGCAACCTTATGAAACCACCGGTAGGATCTGGCATGAAATTGAAATTTTCAAATTTGAGGGTAGGTCATTTCATTTCAGGTCCGGCTCGGCATCGCCCGGCCCCGCTTGGCCCCGCCCGACGCCGGTACTAAAACTTGTATTTTCGATGAAAAAAAAAGAACTGTAATAGAGAGAGCTAAAATATTGTGTTTTTTGAAATGTTAATACTATTTTGGTAATATCAAGAGAAGAAAAAACGAAAAAAAATTTGAGTCCTGGCTGGGTATCGAACCCGGGTACCCTGGTCTGTAAAACAGTGTTTTTGCCCGTCGGCCATTTGGCGTTTTTTCTCTATCGGCAGAGAAGTTCTATATATGTTTTGTCAGATATTTTTCTATATTTCTGTTGCAACCTTATGAAACCACCGGTAGGATCTGGCATGAAATTGAAATTTTCAAATTTGAGGGTAGGACATTTCATTTCAGGTCCGGCCCGGCATCGCCCGGCCCCGCTTGGCCCCGCCCGACGTCGGTACTAAAATTTGTATTTTCGATGAAAAAAAAAGAACTGTAATAGAGAGAGCTAAAATATTGTGTTTTTTGAAATGTTAATACTATTTTGGTAATATCAAGAGAAGAAAAAACGAAAAAAAATTGAGACCTGGCTGGGTATCGAACCCGGGTACCCTGGTTTGTAAAACAGTGTTTTTGCCCGTCGGCCATTTGGCGTTTTTTCTCTATCGGCAGAGAAGTTCTATATATGTTTTGTCAGATATTTTTCTATATTTCTGTTGCAACCTTATTAAACCACCGGTAGGATCTGGCATGAAATTGAAATTTTCAAATTTGAGGGTAGGCCATTTCATTTCAGGTCCGGCTCGGCATCGCCCGGCCCCGCTTGGCCCCGCCCGACGCCGGTACTAAAACTTGTATTTTCGATGAAAAAAAAAGAACTGTAATAGAGAGAGCTAAAATATTGTGTTTTTTGAAATGTTAATACTATTTTGGTAATATCAAGAGAAGAAAAAACGAAAAAAAAATGAGTCCTGGCTGGGTATCGAACCCGGGTACCCTGGTCTGTAAAACAGTGTTTTTGCCCGTCGGCCATTTGGCGTTTTTTCTCTATCGGCAGAGAAGTTCTATATATGTTTTGTCAGATATTTTTCTATATTTCTGTTGCAACCTTATGAAACCACCGGTAGGATCTGGCATGAAATTGAAATTTTCAAATTTGAGGGTAGGTCATTTCATTTCAGGTCCGGCTCGGCATCGCCCGGCCCCGCTTGGCTCCGCCCGACGCCGGTACTAAAACTTGTATTTTCGATGAAAAACAAAGAACTGTAATAGAGAGAGCTAAAATATTGTGTTTTTTGAAATGTTAATACTATTTTGGTAATATCAAGAGAAGAAAAAACGAAAAAAAAATTGAGTCCTGGCTGGGTATCGAACCCGGGTACCCTGGTATGTAAAACAGTGTTTTTGCCCGTCGGCCATTTGGCGTTTTTTCTCTATCGGCAGAGAAGTTCTATATATGTTTTGTCAGATATTTTTCTATATTTCTGTTGCAACCTTATGAAACCACCGGTAGGATCTGGCATGAAATTTAAATTTTCAAATTTGAGGGTAGGACATTTCATTTCAGGTCCGGCTCGGCATCGCCCGGCCCCGCTTGGCCCCGCCCGACGCCGGTACTAAAACTTGTATTTTCGATGAAAAAAAAAGAACTGTAATAGAGAGAGCTAAAATATTGTGTTTTTTTAAATGTTAATACTATTTTGGTAATATCAAGAGAAGAAAAAACGAAAAAAAAATTGAGTCCTGGCTGGGTATCGAACCCGGGTACCCTGGTCTGTAAAACAGTGTTTTTGCCCGTCGGCCATTTGGCGTTTTTTCTCTATCGGCAGAGAAGTTCTATATATGTTTTGTCAGATATTTTTCTATATTTCTGTTGCAACCTTATGAAACCACCGGTAGGATCTGGCATGAAATTGAAATTTTCAAATTTGAGGGTAGGTCATTTCATTTCAGGTCCGGCTCGGCATCGCCCGGCCCCGCTTGGCCCCGCCCGACGCCGGTACTAAAACTTGTATTTTCGATGAAAAAAAAGAACTGTAATAGAGAGAGCTAAAATATTGTGTTTTTTGAAATGTTAATACTATTTTGGTAATATCAAGAGAAGAAAAAACGAAAAAAAAATTGAGTCCTGGCTGGGTATCGAACCCGGGTACCCTGGTCTGTAAAACAGTGTTTTTGCCCGTCGGCCATTTGGCGTTTTTTCTCTATCGGCAGAGAAGTTCTATATATGTTTTGTCAGATATTTTTCTATATTTCTGTTGCAACCTTATGAAACCACCGGTAGGATCTGGCATGAAATTGAAATTTTCAAATTTGAGGGTAGGTCATTTCATTTCAGGTCCGGCTCGGCATCGCCCGGCCCCGCTTGGCCCCGCCCGACGCCGGTACTAAAATTTGTATTTTCGATTAAAAAAAAAGAACTGTAATAGAGAGAGCTAAAATATTGTGTTTTTTGAAATGTTAATACTATTTTGGTAATATCAAGAGAAGAAAAAACGAAAAAAAAATTGAGTCCTGGCTGGGTATCGAACCCGGGTACCCTGGTCTGTAAAACAGTGTTTTTGCCCGTCGGCCATTTGGCGTTTTTTCTCTATCGGCAGAGAAGTTCTATATATGTTTTGTCAGATATTTTTCTATATTTCTGTTGCAACCTTATGAAACCACCGGTAGGATCTGGCATGAAATTGAAATTTTCAAATTTGAGGGTAGGTCATTTCATTTCAGGTCCGGCTCGGCATCGCCCGGCCCCACTTGGCCCCGCCCGACGCCGGTACTAAAACTTGTATTTTCGATGAAAAAAAAAAGAACTGTAATAGAGAGAGCTAAAATATTGTGTTTTTTGAAATGTTAATACTATTTTGGTAATATCAAGAGAAGAAAAACGAAAAAAAAATTGAGTCCTGGCTGGGTATCGAACCCGGGTACCCTGGTCTGTAAAACAGTGTTTTTGCCCGTCGGCCATTTGGCGTTTTTTCTCTATCGGCAGAGAAGTTCTATATATGTTTTGTCAGATATTTTTCTATATTTCTGTTGCAACCTTATGAAACCACCGGTAGGATCTGGCATGAAATTTAAATTTTCAAATTTGAGGGTAGGACATTTCATTTCAGGTCCGGCTCGGCATCGCCCGGCCCCGCTTGGCCCCGCCCGACGCCGGTACTAAAACTTGTATTTTCGATGAAAAAAAAAGAACTGTAATAGAGAGAGCTAAAATATTGTGTTTTTTGAAATGTTAATACTATTTTGGTAATATCAAGAGAAGAAAAAACGAAAAAAAATTGAGTCCTGGCTGGGTATCGAACCCGGGTACCCTGGTCTGTAAAACAGTGTTTTTGCCCGTCGGCCATTTGGCGTTTTTTCTCTATCGGCAGAGAAGTTCTATATATGTTTTGTCAGATATTTTTCTATATTTCTGTTGCAACCTTATGAAACCACCGGTAGGATCTGGCATGAAATTGAAATTTTCAAATTTGAGGGTAGGTCATTTCATTTCAGGTCCGGCTCGGCATCGCCCGGCCCCGCTTGGCCCCGCCCGACGCCGGTACTAAAACTTGTATTTTCGATGAAAAAAAAAGAACTGTAATAGAGAGAGCTAAAATATTGTGTTTTTTGAAATGGTAATACTATTTTGGTAATATCAAGAGAAGAAAAACGAAAAAAAAATTGAGTCCTGGCTGGGTATCGAACCCGGGTACCCTGGTCTGTAAAACAGTGTTTTTGCCCGTCGGCCATTTGGCGTTTTTTCTCTATCGGCAGAGAAGTTCTATATATGTTTTGTCAGATATTTTTCTATATTTCTGTTGCAACCTTATGAAACCACCGGTAGGATCTGGCATGAAATTTAAATTTTCAAATTTGAGGGTAGGACATTTCATTTCAGGTCCGGCTCAGCATCGCCCGGCCCCGCTTGGCCCCGCCCGACGCCGGTACTAAAACTTGTATTTTCGATGAAAAAAAAAGAACTGTAATAGAGAGAGCTAAAATATTGCGTTTTTTGAAATGTTAATACTATTTTGGTAATATCAAGAGAAGAAAAAACGAAAAAAAAAATGAGTCCTGGCTGGGTATCGAACCCGGGTACCCTGGTCTGTAAAACAGTGTTTTTGCCCGTCGGCCATTTGGCGTTTTTTCTCTATCGGCAGAGAAGTTCTATATATGTTTTGTCAGATATTTTTCTATATTTCTGTTGCAACCTTATGAAACCACCGGTAGGATCTGGCATGAAATTTAAATTTTCAAATTTGAGGGTAGGACATTTCATTTCAGGTCCGGCTCGGCATCGCCCGGCCCCGCTTGGCCCTGCCCGACGCCGGTACTAAAACTTGTATTTTCGATGAAAAAAAAAGAACTGTAATAGAGAGAGCTAAAATATTGTGTTTTTTGAAATGTTAATACTATTTTGGTAATATCAAGAGAAGAAAAAACGAAAAAAAAATTGAGTCCTGGCTGGGTATCGAACCCGGGTACCCTGGTCTGTAAAACAGTGTTTTTGCCCGTCGGCCATTTGGCGTTTTTTCTCTATCGGCAGAGAAGTTCTATATATGTTTTGTCAGATATTTTTCTATATTTCTGTTGCAACCTTATGAAACCACCGGTAGGATTTGGCATGAAATTGAAATTTTCAAATTTGAGGGTAGGTCATTTCATTTCAGGTCCGGCTCGGCATCGCCCGGCCCCGCTTGGCCCCGCCCGACGCCGGTACTAAAACTTGTATTTTCGATGAAAAAAAAAAGAACTGTAATAGAGAGAGCTAAAATATTGTGTTTTTTGAAATGTTAATACTATTTTGGTAATATCAAGAGAAAAAAAAACGAAAAAAAAAATTGAGTCCTGGGTGGGTATCGAACCCGGGTACCCTGGTCTGTAAAACAGTGTTTTTGCCCGTCGGCCATTTGGCGTTTTTTCTCTATCGGCAGAGAAGTTCTATATATGTTTTGTCAGATATTTTTCTATATTTCTGTTGCAACCTTATGAAACCACCGGTAGGATCTGGCATGAAATTTAAATTTTCAAATTTGAGGGTAGGACATTTCATTTCAGGTCCGGCTCAGCATCGCCCGGCCCCGCTTGGCCCCGCCCGACGCCGGTACTAAAACTTGTATTTTCGATGAAAAAAAAAGAACTGTAATAGAGAGAGCTAAAATATTGTGTTTTTTGAAATGTTAATACTATTTTGGTAATATCAAGAGAAGAAAAAACGAAAAAAAAAATTGAGTCCTGGCTGGGTATCGAACCCGGGTACCCTGGTCTGTAAAACAGTGTTTTTGCCCGTCGGCCATTTGGCGTTTTTTCTCTATCGGCAGAGAAGTTCTATATATGTTTTGTCAGATATTTTTCTATATTTCTGTTGCAACCTTATGAAACCACCGGTAGGATCTGGCATGAAATTGAAATTTTCAAATTTGAGGGTAGGTCATTTCATTTCAGGTCCGGCTCGGCATCGCCCGGCCCCGCTTGGCCCCGCCCGACGCCGGTACTAAAACTTGTATTTTCGATGAAAAAAAAAGAACTGTAATAGAGAGAGCTAAAATATTGTGTTTTTTTAAATGTTAATACTATTTTGGTAATATCAAGACAAGAAAAAACGAAAAAAAAATTGAGTCCTGGCTGGGTATCGAACCCGGGTACCCTGGTCTGTAAAACAGTGTTTTTGCCCGTCGGCCATTTGGCGTTTTTTCTCTATCGGCAGAGAAGTTCTATATATGTTTTGTCAGATATTTTTCTATATTTCTGTTGCAACCTTATGAAACCACCGGTAGGATCTGGCATGAAATTGAAATTTTCAAATTTGAGGGTAGGTCATTTCATTTCAGGTCCGGCTCGGCATCGCCCGGCCCCGCTTGGCCCCGCCCGACGCCGGTACTAAAACTTGTATTTTCGATGAAAAAAAAAGAACTGTAATAGAGAGAGCTAAAATATTGTGTTTTTTGAAATGTTAATACTATTTTGGTAATATCAAGAGAAGAAAAAACGAAAAAAAAATTGAGTCCTGGCTGGGTATCGAACCCGGGTACCCTGGTCTGTAAAACAGTGTTTTTGCCCGTCGGCCATTTGGCATTTTTTCTCTATCGGCAGAGAAGTTCTATATATGTTTTGTCAGATATTTTTCTATATTTCTGTTGCAACCTTATGAAACCACCGGTAGGATCTGGCATGAAATTGAAATGTTCAAATTTGAGGGTAGGTCATTTCATTTCAGGTCCGGCTCGGCATCGCCCGGCCCCGCTTGGCCCCGCCCGACGCCGGTACTAAAACTTGTATTTTCGATGAAAAAAAAAGAACTGTAATAGAGAGAGCTAAAATATTGTGTTTTTTGAAATGTTAATACTATTTTGGTAATATCAAGAGAAGAAAAAACGAAAAAAAAAATGAGTCCTGGCTGGGTATCGAACCCGGGTACCCTGGTCTGTAAAACAGTGTTTTTGCCCGTCGGCCATTTGGCGTTTTTTCTCTATCGGCAGAGAAGTTCTATATATGTTTTGTCAGATAT